>JAWWLV010000158.1:14477936-14488246 GCA_035041135.1 Platyrinchus mystaceus | reverse complement strand
GGATTTACACTCTATGAATGAAGAAAATCCAAATGTGCTGATGGTAACAGGTACCTATATGTTTGACCACAAGTTCATATAGCACAAAAAAATCTTGGAAAATATATATATATATATATATATATATGCAAATACTTCATGGCAGAGCTGTCTTCTGAATATCAACCTATTGCCCTAGGAAGAATATCATGCAACTTGTTATTAAGAAGCCTGTATACACCGAAGACCTCTCTCTAATCTTCAGTGAGCATTGATTTTCTCAGAGGAGTTACCTGACACCTGAGAAATGTCTGAAGTTATTTCTTTAGTGTCAGAACAACCACAACACAGCTGCTGTTCCACCAGTGTGAAAGATGCAGCAATTTTTACATCATGGTTTGATGCTTATTTGTTTTCATAACAGACATCTAAAACGCTTTGGGCTCTGTCTAAATAAGATAAAAAGCAAGGAAGTGTGGTCTGCTATTTGACACTGTGTAAACACTGAAGGATCTTTCATTATGACCCAAATTTTATATCAAGTTTTGCACTCTCAGCTTCTTTTTTTTTTTTCTTTTTTTCCCCCTCAACGTTTATGTCAATAGAAAATAATAAACTCCTAGAACAGCACACCTAACATAACAGCCAGTCAGCAGGGAGAAGTAGCCTTTGGTTTAGCTGTTGTGAGAGGCAAATCTAATCATACAGAAAGGACTGCAGACAGATAGGAAAGAGTGTTGGATATCAGTGATTCAGTCCAACGAGCAGGACAGACAGAGAATCGGTCCCAGCCAGAGTGGGTTTGTGAAAGGCAGGTCCTGCCTGACCAGCCTGATTCTTCCTGATCTAGGAACACAAACCTGGGGCATATTTCCTGGTATGATCATTTGACACACAAACCTTTGCTATACTCAGAGAAATTAGGAGAGGTTAGATGCCTTAGATGTGATGGGGTGGCAATCCACACTCTTTTAACCAGCTCCTCCATCAGGAAGGGATGCTGAGGGAAGCAAAATGGCAAAGAGCACTTACTCTGTGACCCTCCTTTGAAAACATGAACGTGGGTTTTTGTGACTCGCTCTGTGGTTTCACAGCCATAAGTGGGGAAACAGAAGAGTGGCTTTCATCTATATTTTACTCAGTGACCACTTCTAGTGCAAGGAAAGGCTCCACATGGTGCTTCAAATCTACGAGCAAACAACAGAATGAAATAAAAAGCTCATTTTTGTTCAAAACCAGCAGGTAAAACCACTTTAGAGACAAGCACAGAGGTTTCTCTATAAATCACGTGAAAGCTACAAGTGCCAGACTACCTTAAAACCACTTTGTCTTCCTTATGCTTTAAAACAATTAGGCCATAAAATACAATTTTCATTTTGAAACTTTTTAATTATCTGAAACAACAAGCTGGAGAAGAATGAAATCCATATAACAAAAGATGATATTATGCACAATAATAAACACAGTAGATTGAATATTTTTTGCCTGCTCTATAAGGAGGACAAAATTTGGATAGATCAGTACTACCTGGCTACAGTGGCTGATATGGGCAGCATTAGGTTTGTTTTCTGGTGTTGCTGAAGCAGTCCTTGAACATTCCCAGCAGTGCCATGACAGGGCCAGAGAGAAAATTTTTAATGACTGTACAACCAGAAATGTTTTGCATGATCTACATCTTAATTGCTCCTGTTCCCAAAGAACAGAACATCAAGTCTTACAACACACAGCAGGGGACTGAAGACTCCCTTTAGAAAACTTATGATGTAAATATAGGACAACAAGGACCTTGAAACTCATTCATGCAATTGCTTTTCAGACTAACACTTCTGCTTCAGTTGCAGAAATACTCATTTGCTGCTACGATTATTTAAATGAATTTTTAATTTTTTTTTTTTTTTTTTTAGACTATGGTATCACTTCATCCAGAAAAAGTGTCCACTTTGCCAGTCCTATGAATTAAATCTTAAAATAATGCATATGAATAACACCTTTTACTCGTTAATCCAACTGAACAACTTTAAGGAATTATCACTGCCCTCAGAGTTTGACTATTCTTTTTTGAAAGCATGAAAGTAGAGGTGAAGCTTGTCAACAGCTTCCACATCCAAGAGAGACACACTAGGAATACTTGGATTTTCCACATCAACTTCAGTCTCTTAGGCTGCTTTTTAGGCTCTAACAAGTGCAGTCATCATTAACTGGGCATCAAATCTCCATCCTCACATGGAGGTTTAGTCAGAACTCATCCTGACCAAGTGCTATCCCTTTCCTAAATGATACTGGAAATGAATGGTTAAACCATAGGTTTTACTTACTGAAAAAATAAAGTCTTCCAAAGAGGGAAATGAAAGGTCATTAGTCTTAAAACAATGACATTATTGTTTATGAAATGCATACAAACAGTCTGATGTGGGAAACCGTATCAGCATCTCTTTGCTCTAAATAAAAAGTTTGGTGAGAACTGTGTTAACTTTTTGTTATCTTTCCTTTAGTTAAATACTTTGTCTCAAAAATCTTGGAGTTTTTTACAGTTTCCTGTTGCACTCGATAATCCTCCACGTAAAAAAATCTCTCCTGTGGATTTCATTGAGTTTAAATAAAGCCTGTTAACATTAATCCAGTTTCTCCTGTTTCCGGGTTGGAATGTTATTATTTTTAGATGAGTTCCTCAAATCTTTTTAGATGTATAATATAAATTTATTCCTTCATTATATCTATATCCAGGCTTATTTGGGCTGCATTAATTCCCTCAAAGTCAACCCTTGCTTTGTTTATGAGATTAGCGGGCATTGATTTCAGAAGCTTAAGACAGAAAAATACCTGCACTTAATGGAACGATTGTACCAGTCCCACTCTGCCTATAAAGTATATATCAATTGTAAAGACATCTTCCCTGCCCCCTTACCCTGCCTTTCCCCTCCTCCCTTTGATAACTGAATTAGCCATGCTGTTCTTCAGATAAGTGCATGCTTTTCAAATAAATGCTTACTCTCTGACCCTTCTTTAAGGTTGATTTTATCTTTTTTTTTTTTTTCTCCTAATTTGTTTCAAACTGAACTTTACCTGACCTCTCATCTACAGTGATTGAAATCTTTATAAACCCAGCAAGATGCTTAATTTTGTCTTATTTTAAAAGGTTTATTCCTGCAAAAGATACTTAAGGGGAAGTTACAAGCATGACCTGTTATCTTCCAGGCCAATAGCTTGTTGTATGTGATTCTGAATGCTTGCTGGGGTGCAAGAACAAGCAGTGACCAAAATGCAATATTAGCAGATACAATAAATCCCTGTATTTCATCCATAGTCTTAGTGGACTGGAAGTGAGCACCATGTAAGTCCTCTACAAATTTATGCAGCTGCAACAGTCCAGAAGGTTTGAAAAAACCTTTGTCTTACCACCAAAGCCTGAAAACTACTTTCTACTGGAGTCTCTTTCAATAGATAAAGAGGGGATCTGTGTATATTACTTGGGTAGGTTCTAATTCAGTTACATAAACTAATTACATTTCCCAGCAATATACTCTCTGAAATACTGAAACAAGGTTTTAAGCAAGCATATTTCATGAGGATCTAGATTTAATATGCATTAGCTGAACCAAATTAATTTACTGTTAAGTGTAAAATAACAAACTCCAGTGTAAAATAATTAATACTGTACTTAGCTTAAAATATGGACACTATTTATTCTGGATTTAACAGTGCAGTAATTCTATGCTAATAAAATATACAGTAAATTGCTTGGTTTAACTACAATTTTAAATACCAATTAAAGATGCTATTTAACAATATCAGAACACGTCTCACAACATAATATATATTTATAATAAAATCAACCACTAAAAAAGTAGGAGAAAACAAAAACAAACTTCCACGTTGTCTATGAAGACTCCAACCAAAACCAAACTCCTACCAGTCTTACATTTCTGTTTTGTTTAGGAATATTTTTGGCAAAGTTACCACTTCTCAAATATTCAGAGCTGCTGCAGTACTGACTCTCCAACAGGAGCCAAAGGTAGTTGAATGGCTGCTGTCATCCAGCTGGGAGTAAAATCCTGACTCCCAGGACATGAACTGTGATTGGTTACACTGGTGTGCAGTGGATTTTTTTTTGCTTTCTGTCCTGGTGATGTGTCAGAGCATCATGACACCTATCCTAACTTATTTCTGTGTGACAAAGCAGACTATTGGCTTTCACTTCTGCCACGAAAACTGAATTTAATCTCTGTCTGTCCAGCACAAACTCAAAGTCTGTTTCACATCTTAGTGACCATAAAACATTTGCTAACAATGTATATAACTCTTCAATGGGTGACACTCATGTCTGAGCTTTAAGGCCTGCAATGCACTTATAATGCCATCAGAATGAAAAAGTACAAGAGCTATAAAAAGTCCTCTATCCACACTTTATTTTGATGCTGTTCCAGGGACAATTTCATAGACCTCAACATAATCCACACATACTGTGTTTGGTGACAGTAGTGCCAGAATTTCCAGAGTTGTCACGGTTTAGCTTCTCACTGTTTTGTTTCTGAACTCTTTTTTTCTTTCCTTCAGTCTAGACATTGGCTTTGAGTGTCAGAGACTGCAATTTGGAAAACTAATCTAATTATTGTTAGATCACAGTGCACATGTTCATTAACCCAAATAAAGTAACCGACCACAAAAATAACGTAGCAGTTTTGTTTGCCTATGGCACATTTGGAGGCACCTGCAATAAGACTCTTCTTTTCATTATTTTACTTCAGTATTATTTGCACTTATAGGTACATAACTATATACATGCTCTGCCTAGAAAAAAATTAGACATTATTGCTAAAGCAAACAAGTGGCTTCAGCATTATCATCAGAAGAAATGTATTTGTACTTTCCTTCACCAGGGCAATCTGGACCATTAATGCACACTGATTCTCACAGAGGTGTACAGTGGTGACAGCATTTTAAAGAAGATTTTCAGTTTACATTGACCTTATGCGCTATCAGAGTCCACCTTATTGTTCTGCAGTGATTTTCTTAAATAGAATAAGAAAATTCAAAAATTCATCAAAATTAGTCAGTTGCTAATTGCAACTGTTGAGAATTCACAATCACTTTATTCTTCTCAAAGCCAGTTAATCATATTGTCCACATATGTTCTGCATTTCAGCTTACCCTGAAACCTATTCTACTCATACATTCTCTTCATGTGTGTAAATGTTTTAAACCAAGAGCAGATGTAGATTTGCTCTTACTCATTATGCATTTTTTCCATTACTGATTAGGTGCACATACAGTTTTTTTTAATCTTTTATTGTAATTTTTAAATTTGTAATAAAGGCTCTAAAACACACCAGATTTCTATATAATCATTCTGGCCAAGCAATTATCTGAGCAAGATGCACAGTATATTTGCTGTTACAAAGACTTCACTGAAGTTCTATAAATAATCAGAAAATAAAGCTATCAAAATCATGATGTGCCTCAACACAAAAGGCTTAAATCTGGCCAATGAGTTATGCACAATGAATAATGCAAACAGCTCTATTCATATGCACAGTGCTGTACAAAATTTAATTTAAGAATTTAAGTATTTGCCTCTTGTGTGACTTTTCTGCCTCTAATTTAATACAATTTTCTTTCTCAGAGAAATTACTGCAGCTCATTTTGACATCTGCTCTTCAAAGAATTACAGAGAGGGTTATTAAAAAATATTCTTTAGAGTGTTTTATATAAACCTGCCCATTTCTATCAGACTCTACAATAACAATTTTAAGTTATGAGGGATTACTTTTCATTTCATTCATATTCATTAACAGTGGGCAGATATCAGAAATATGTGGGTGACTAAAGGGAGCTCCAAAATTGAGAATTAATGTCTACTATAAACTGCTGCAGGGAACAGAAATGGAAAAAGTAGAAATACTCTTTACACTAAACAACTTTTAGGAGAGGAAATGGCTTCTAGACATCTTGGAGCTGACTGTCCATTTTAGAAATTGTCCTACTTCAGCCTTCAGTGCTTGAACACTAAATGTTCTCTTTGCTAAGAGAAGCAAATCATGTAAATAATAGTTTTAGGAATTATTAATTCTAATCACCAATAGTGGTCCATCAGTATTCCACAGAGCATTTTACAGTCAAAATAATTGTCTCTATTTGGCCAAAAGATTAACTGAGATCCAGCAACTAAGACAAACAGAAAGTAAAGACTATTTCCTTGTGAGCTACCCATGTGTGTCTATGTTGAAAATCAAAACTCTAAGAGCGAGTATGAAACTTTATCCAAAGGAAAAGCAACACATTTATGAACTGCTTCTGAAAAAAAAGGGGGGAAGTATCTGACAAATCAAATAGAAACAATAAAAAAATAATTTAATTACGTTGTTCACTACCCACAATATGATGTAGCAGATGTGAAAGGCGGCAATTTGAAGTGTCAATGTATTGCAAAGTTGTTTCAGGAACTGCAATGGAATATTGTCTCAGATCAATACATCTGAGAAAAACATCCTCTGCAAGGGAATTGTGCAGTCAAAACATACTTGCTGGCATTGTTTATTACATGTATGATGTATTTATTAAATGAGTTATCACTATTCATGTTTACACAACTACAAACACTGCCAGCTGTTTAGAAGGAAAACACCAGAAAGAATGTCACATGCAGCAGAAGCCTCTCCAGTTTACCATCTATCCTTCTCAGAAAGCTCATTTAATTTGACAGCAGCTGTAACTGAGGGTTACATGTCCAGGAGAATAAACATTTTCTAAATGCAATACAGAAACAGGTTTATGAAATTACCTCAGTTCTTCAGGGGATGAAACAGGACTTTTTTTGCCAAAGAACAGTTATATTTTTAAGCACACCGTTGTATTTCACTTGCAAAGAGACCATCTTGCAATGATCAAGGGAAAAACTCTCAACACTGTGAGAAAATTTTGCTGTGTCACTAAATTTTTTTGCCAAGTCTAAAACCATCATGACCATCATCACTTTTATTCTACCTGAAGTCTCATATCACCATCGTATTTTCTGACTATCCTGTCCAGCTCTATACAGAGATTCAGTGATTGACCTGTTCAGTAAATTCCTGATGAGGACTCATTAATATATTTACCAGATACTAAAACTGCTCTCATTCTAGAGAACAACCCAATTCCTATACAGAGATAGGAGTATCTTTTGTAGAGGATAAAAAACACACTCAGGACATGGTAAGAGTAATTAATGGTACAGTAACAGATACTTCAAATGTCATTAAAGCTTTACAAATTTGGAGTAACCATATTATACACTAAGCAATCTCTAAGCAAGGACATTTTTCCTTAAGGATAAATGGGTAATGATCCAAAAATTACAGAGATAGTTTGCAATAATAGACTTTTTAACATACAAGAAATCAGAGAGGCACAAAGATCCTTTACAAAACCAGCTGCCTGCAATATGTTAAAGCAGTTCTATTTATACATGACATTTTGGTGAGGAGTATTCAAAATATGCTTCAGTAGGTACACAGTCCAGTTCAGCATATTTATCAAACTCACACTACAGTATTTTCAGTAAGATACCACAGGGTCACGTACTGAATTCAAGGCCAAGTCCTGCAAAATGCCAAGAACCACAAAAGGTTTTTTCCAGCTCCAGAAGGAATGGAGGCAAAGTATGTAATGTATTATTTTTTTGTATTTCTGTCATTTAAGGAGATCCTCAGTCCTTCAAGGCTCAAGTGGAAGTTGGCAGGTGGAGAATGGTAGATGCAAAGTTTTACCATTTAGTGTATTATCACTTTATTGAGCAAGGGTTTGCCTAACACAAGAGCCACACAGCAGCTCTGCACCTTTCAATACACAGCTCTGACTCCCATGGACTCCTGAGGTGTTCTTTGGATTTGAGCTCAAACACTGAGGTGCAAACCTCCAACATCAGCTTTTTCCAATGAGGCTGGAACAGGAAATATTACCTGTTGTTTCTTTGTGTTTTGCATTCATAGTACAGTCTCACTTTTAAAAACCTTGTTAAAAGTAATTAGAGCTTTTGGTTAGGAATTCGATACTAATAAATGATTTTTTAATGCTCCCCTGGACAAAAGGATTTAAAGGAGGTAGATAATAGTTCAGAATATACTTTCTTTTTCTCCCCCTATTATAAATCCATCATATTCTTGTGAAATTATTATGCAGCATGGTAAGTACTTATTAAATATTGACCAAAACAAATAGGAAAGGAAATTCAGCCAATGATTAGGAGACTTTCTTGTGCAATGTGTCATTGTTTCAAAAAAACCCTCTTTATCACAAATTCTTCTGCATCAAAGACCCAGTTTATAGATATTTCTGTCTCAATCTCTACTCCATACTCACAGTCAGACTGTTTCTGTGAGGGGAAGGACAACAAGGCCTTCAGGTAGAGTAAGAAGTGAATATTTCCCTTCTACATCCTGGGCAATTCCTCTGCCATTCAGTTGGGAAGAAATTCTACCGCACATAGTTCAGGAATAGTTCCACAAACATTTGCAGCCATAAATGACTGTCCTTGGAAAGCAGACAAAATGGTCCAAGTTTGATTTCAATTCTGGTAATCAAAATCACCACAAAGTGTTTTTAATCAAATAGAAGCAGAACTGAACAAGAGTTCCTGGACAAGAGGTGTAGACTTATTTTTCAGTGATAGTTTGCAAAGCAGAAAAAATATTTTAAGAAAATCCTATCTTAAACAAGACACTTTGGATGCCTGTGCATGCCTTTCTGTGAAATTAAATATTGATCAAATATTTTTTTTTAATCTTCTTTTGGGCTTTGGAGGAGTGGTTTACTACTAAAAAGTGAAAATATTATTCAAAAATCAGTCTAAAAGGGGTCTGACTTTCCCTTTTATTAATTACTGCCTTATATACTCTTATCACATGAGTATTTGAGGGATTTGATTTTAAGGCTTCCCCTCCTTCTGATCTATTTTGTGTTGTAGTTTTCCTCCCAAGTATATATCTTCATGCTGCAGAGGATTGCTCTGGAGATGCAGTATCAGGAAACTACCTGACACAGAAGATTAATGTAGAAGACTGTTTGAACTGTTATTGCATACCAAACAGAGTTTCTTGCCCTCCTTTCATCACTAATTCCAAGGCAGAAAACTCCTTTACTCATGGGCAATTTTAATCTTTATATAAATTTCTCCTTCTGCTTCCCTTCAAGAGATCTGCCTCAGTAGGTTTTGCTTGGATTCTTATGGTAGCTGTCTTGTCTTTTCACCATTCATTCTTTTTTCATACATTTTTCTCCAGCCACCTCTTTTAATTCCACTTGATATTTCTTTTTTTTTTTTTTCCCTGACCTAATTTTCATGGAACAAAGGGCTCCCAGATAGACAAGAGTGAAATAATAATTACAAAATCCTGAAATAGAAAGCGCTTAGACTTGTATCCCATTTTTGCCATGGTATTTTATTTATCAACAGAAAGAAGTAAAATCCTGATCATACTGGAATAGTAAATAGTTTCTGTAAGTTCATTAATAAAATCATGTCAACATCAGAACATCAGCCTTGTGATAACACCAACATTGCTTCACTTCTAAGTGATAGGTCAGAAAACTTCCCCTTTAATCAATCATTTTCACTCTTAACCTGCTTTGCCTGTCTCCAAAACCTATTCTTTCAATTCCCATTACACTTCTTCTCATTTAGATATATTTTTCTCCTCATTATTTTATTTCTTTTGGTTAGTACTTGACAGAGGGCTCCAGACAAAATTTAAATAATTTTAGTGAATGAAGACATACAACAGGCTTTTCCTAGTTATTTTATGCTGATCTAGATACATCCATGCCTAAAGAGAAAATTTAATCCCCCATAGGATGCTCATATCTTTTAGTTTCTCACTGTCATACTGAAATAAGTAATACCCACCATAAAATATAGCAAACATATTAAAATTAATTACATGGAAGATGTTACCTTCAACCAAAGATACTTCAAATTAAATTTTGGAGAGTATTATGCTTAATACACTGCAAAAATTACTGTTGATATAGTTAATGATGGCATTCTCTAACCACATCAAGGGGAGATCTGCAATGCTTTGTGTGTCCCAAGACAGTCTCCTCCAATTTTATTTTTTACCAAATAAGCTTGGAATCAGAGCTGTCTCAGGTGAGGGATTAACCCCTAAACTATTAGAATACAGATGTCCCACTCATGGTAGTTGTTCTGAGCTGCAAAACTGGTCTGTAGCCCAAGTGTCCCAATGTGAATATCTGGCCTAGTTACAAACTCTGCTCCTCATTAGTCTCCTTGTATGATCACCCCTAAATCTCTAGTCTAATTAATTTATGGCCCCAGTTTACCAGTCTCAGATTTT
>JAWWLV010000158.1:14461711-14477836 GCA_035041135.1 Platyrinchus mystaceus | reverse complement strand
ATTAGTCTCCTTGTATGATCACCCCTAAATCTCTAGTCTAATTAATTTATGGCCCCAGTTTACCAGTCTCAGATTTTTCTCAAATCTCATTTCACATTGTCCAAAATGCAAGTTTCTAGGCTTTCCCCAAAAGCATACCATTTATCCATCATAAACATAGGGGGATTATTTTCCCTTACTTTTATACTCTAAATTATATTCTGTGGCACTTTGAGTGATTTTCTTTTGTTTTTGTGTTCTCATATGTATTCATTTAAATTAACCACAGCATCATTAATCTGCTATTGTTCCTATACACCTGTAGCTCACACAATTGGCCCTATAACATTTCAGTGAAAAACAATAAATTTTACCAATAGAAAGACACTTCAACCTCTAAATTACTAAAAATTACTAAGATTACTAAATTACTAGAAAATGTAGTGACTGAGGTGGGCTGGTTTCTCCTGTAGAGCAGATAAGCTCTTACATTGCCTAAGAGAACAATGTAGCTGACAATTATAAGTATTTATGCTGAGTCAGTCTGGTTTCTCTGAAAATATCCTTTGCATGAGTTTAGTAAGATCTATGACTCAAAATCTTCAAACGTACCAAGAAATAAATTTATCACTGATAAAATTCAATTAATATTAGAAAAACAGGTATTGCAAAGCAGAAAAATCCTAACAAAGAATCCCAAGTATCAGGACAAATACTTTCAACAAAAGACTTGTAAGTGCTGAAATAATAGCAAAAATACCGGGTCATGAGAAAAAGAAAAGCTAAATAAAGAATCAGACAGAAATCTTCATAACGTATCAGGCTTGTAGATATTTTTCTCTAAAACACCTGCACTCTATCTGCTTTGGATTAATGAATCCAAATTATATAGTATATGTATAATATATGTATTTAAACAATCCTCCAGCCTCCTTTATGCTATGGCAGCCACTGCTTTGTTTTCTTTCCTTCTTTGAGATGATGGGTCTGAAAGAAAACAGGCATTTCCTGGCTTCACTTCCAATTATTTCCAGTAGTAAAAATCCCTGTTAATCTACTGAGCTATTTCATGGACCATCTTCATTAAAATAAATAATTTTTATTGCCACTTTGGAAGAGGTTCTTAAGGGATAAAGAAAAAAGTGCTTTTCGTCTTTGCTGAATTAGAATATACCTGCCATTTGCCTGCTTTAATATAGTAAAAAGAAGTCACCTTCTGTTCTATGCAAAACACACTGTGCAGTAACGTAAAGATTATTCCATTAGACACCTGAATACACCCAAGAACTCCATTCTCCTGACCTCTGGGCCAGTAAATACCTACAGTGTGCTACATGTCTTATAATATTAATATAAACCACCATAGTGTTGTGTTGAAATAAACACTTTAAGCTATACTTCCACGCTTATCAGATTTAAATTTAAAGTGCTTGCAAAGAACTTGACAGGTTGGGAACTTATAAGATCTACAGCATTTGAAAATACAATGTTTTGACAGAGAGAATTCACCTTAATAATTATCCTCTTTGCAGGTTCTGCTTTTGATCAGAAAAAAATCCAAACAACAAACAAACAAACCCAAAAAGAACCAGAACTAGATAGAACTTGTCAAATACATTACCCCCAGCATGCACATGAACTAACAGTGTGAGAGGCATAATTACACAACAGATATTCTTATGAATCTAACAAAAATATTAAAAACTGTTTCATCCAAACACAATTTTCCTTTCTCTGGACATGGTACTAAGATCTCTGAAGGAAACCACCACCACTACTAAGGAATACAAAAGCTTTGCCCCGAGATAGGAGATGAAAGACTCAGCTAAGATTGACAAGGATCAACAAGGGGAACATGTCCCACACAAGCAAATTGATTAATGAGTGGGGATTGCACACCTTGCAGAGCAGCTGCCCCTGAAAATGATGCTTTCTTTGAAGGTTGCACTGGCTCTGTGCACTGTCCACACAAAAAAACCTGAAGCCAAAGTTTCCAGTACCAAAATGGCTTTAGAAGTGTTGCAGAAACCATGTTTTAATCTTAATGTGGTTGAGTATTTAGCGAGAGAAAACACTGGTCCTTCTAAAGGATGATTGTCTCACAAATTAAGATCAACAGAGCCAGGAATTTATTCTGGGAAGATTAGATCCAAATAGCTGACTGTTTAATGGAGCTTAGGCAGGCAATAAAGTATTAAAAGGAGTTGTAGCTTTCCTTTTCAACAAAGCATGGAATTATGACACCAGAAGTAGTTATACTCCTTTTGAAAGTCAATACACCCCAGATCTCGAAGGGATGAGATTCCCTAATTTTATGCTTTCAAACACAAGCTGCCCAAAGTGAATAGGTGTTTTCTCAGCTCTGTTCCCTTTCAGAAAGATTCTAACACGTGTACAATCCAGTGATGTTAATGAAGCTGCATGTTTGTTTTCCCAGAGCTCTGCTTCTCTTTAATCAACTAATGTTATTAAGAACAGGAAAAAATTGCCCCTTTTATACATTTGGCTGTAGCTTAGTTGTTAGACATTTATTTTTAAGAGTGCATCACAAACCTGCCATACTTGATGAGACAAATTTTTTTCCAAGCTGGAAAGGAAGAAACCAAGTAATGACAATACTTTGGGGTCCAGCAGAGTAACTGGCTAACATTCATGTTAGCACTGAGCAACTGCACTGTTGGCAGTATGGTTACTCATCTTCATATTTTCCCATTAACATCTACCATATGCCTAGAATATCTATTTAGCACAAAATTGTAATTATTTTACCTAATTAACTGATACATTAAATCAAGGGCTGACTCTGCAAAGTCAGTTAAACCATACCAATTATGGATTGTGATGTGTATTTTCACTCTTACAATTGTCAATGGAGTTTCTCTCTGACTATGATTAATGCAAACTGATTAACTTCCTTTTTATAGCTTTAATCTCCCTAAAATGTGTAAATATATTCTAGAATTAGCAGAAGGTCTTGAAATTACAGCTGAGGGAAATAATTTTTCATTTATTTACTGATTGCAGTCACCATTAGCTCAACCCCAAACTGCCTATGTGATAAAAAACAATACAAAAACCAATGAAACCAAACCCTCAGTCTCTACTGGTCTTTTATTTTTCAAGCTTACTTTACAGAAAAAAAACTTAACCACACAATCTTTTCATGATTTGCAGTTTGAATGTTTGCCTGGCAGTCTAAATAAACTGGTTATAATTCCTAGGAAGCCTGTCTGGATTTAGAGTTTTATTGCAAACGGTTAATGTCTCTTTGACCTCCCTAAATGCACATTGTGTCAACCAGCTGCTCATTAATGAGCTATTTCATTGCACAATACACGCAGATATGTCCACTGATTAATCACAAGGGATACGGAGAAAACATTTGAACTTTATCAGTTTCTTTCTTACTCATTGGCATTTGAACACATCACACTGAGTCAGTCTTTTAATTCCCTCTGACACTATTTCTTCAACTCTCAAAGTCTTAAAGTGACCGTTTTAAAAGAGCAAATTCCCAGTTCTGTTACAGTTGAAAAAACAATGTCATTGTTTTCCAGCATCATCACCAGTAGAGTTGTTTCCCTTCTGCTTACCTGCCATCTTTGGCACTCTCTTTCTCCAGCATCCTATCAGCTCATTCATTAGATAGAGGAGGAAATTTAAGGACTCATCTAGGAGAAACTATAATACAAGAGACAAAAGCTGTATTCAGCCTCCTACTAACTCAGTCAAGTTTTAACTTTTCATTCATTAAGGAGTTCGCAAAGTCTTGGACATCACTTACTAGAAAGAACAGTGGTGATCCACCATGTGTTCAGCCTCCCTGTATCTGTTCCAACTAATTTGCACTCACTGACAAAGATGCACAGCTTTATTGTAAAAAATTAGGATGTAGACACAGGTGATGACTTCATTTTACTACTACTCCTCTGTATGTATGTGCTGTAAAAGTACAATGTGTATGAAGCAAGGCCATCTTCCTGGACCACTTCTAAAGCAGAGCTAATCTACAGATCAACAGCTAACCTGTCCAGGCCTAAATTCCATTAATGCTGTAACTACTATATCACTTCTACAGCCAGTCCAAGAGAAAACTGGAGTTAAAGATGGCTAGAAAAATAGAAAATATTAGTTCATGGCATTTGCTGTCTTATTTTAATAGAAATGTCACATGAAATGATTTCATTTCAGTGGTGTTCAACAGATTCAAAGCAACATTTCCAGATTTACATGCCAAACCATGTTTCTGTGGGAAAGCTTTCTCCTTTCCTCTCGCTATCTTGCTTGTTTAGCTCCTGGCAGCTCACCTGGTGGGCTGAAAGCCTGTGGATGACCTGGAAGACTAAGCAGGAGCTCTTGACATCGACAGCTCCCAGGCAGGCTGCCAGGTGAGCAGCTTCAAACCAGAACATCATTTTCTTTCCCAGAAAGCTGAAAAATACTTGGGTATCTCAAAGCAAATACCTTTGGAAATAAAGTCTTCCACAAAACAAAACTACTCTTCTCCAGTCAACTCTGCCTTTTTTTTTTCTTTATTAAGTATTGATTAAACATTTCAAAACTAGTGCATGCTCTTTCTCATTCAATGCACTTCAAGTTCAAGGAGGTATCACAACATATTCACATTTGAAGTGTTGGCCTTGTAAAGCAGAGCATATCTGTCTGAGATTATGAACCACTGCTTATTTTACTTTACTATAGCATGTGCTTAATAAATATGAATAAAATATTAAATAAATTGCAGGTTTCTCCAGAGGCACTGCAAGGCATACTAAATACATGCTGATTCAGAAGGTAGTCACTGTTTTCTCAGGTGTAGGATGAGACTACTACAATAATTACTAGGCTATATTTGCCTCTCAGAAGAGTGGAAATCAGGAACAACTATGCTGAAATAAACTGGGGTAAGCAACAGAAACATTTATTAAAGAAAGACTGAAAGAGTCAAAATTGTCTTAAAGAAAACAGTGTATGTGTAGATATTTGACAGCTAAAAATCTTTGACCACTTCTCACTTCAAATAGGTTTCACTAATAAATTTCATATCATTCCTTTCCGGTTTTTTGTCATGATAAGTTAAACCACAATTGCCCTAAGAGATATGGAGGTGTGATCAATATAATGACCAATGCTGAGCAGCTTTGAACAGTGTGAGCAATTGTGTCAAGGCGAACCGGCCAATAAATCTCACCTTTCCATGCTGAGTGTTCTGCCAAGTAATGAGCACAAGCACATTGCCTGTTCCTGTAGCACAGGGCTGATTCCACAAGTAGGAAATTCCTAAACATTCACCTGAGGAGAGGGTGAGGAAGAAACTCCAAACTACACAGATACTATTACAAGCACTGGAGTGCCTAACCATTTTTCCTGCCTTTGTAACTAAGCTAAGCACATCACTCAAGGCAGATATCGTGGTTTCTACGACTTTCCTTCAAAAGAATCTGCAACTCTCTATTCTTAGAATTTTAAGCCTTTTTAAATACCTAAGTAGCTCTCCCAGTGCTGGTATTAGGGCCAGATTTTCAAAGGAGTTTAGCTCTTATTTTAGCACCTAAATAAATTGGTAGATTATCATATAAGCTCAGGTTGTTGTCATTAAGCATTTTGAGAGTAGAAAGGCAACAGGGCACGGATGTTTTGAGCACAGTTTGACTCTTGAGTTTTCTCTCTCTGAAGTACCCTGGAATTCTGATTCCACTTCCAGGTGCCAATTAATTCAATCATTAAGAATTAGGGTTCTAAAAGTCTCACCCTTAAACACAATGTCAACAACCCCCCAGTTACAGGAAAGGGGACAGAGATCACGCTAAGCTAACTTTATCTGATTACAATAGCTACCTTTGGTCAACCTTTTGCTTGCACTTACCATCTCTCCCTATTCTGTAGACTCCTGTGTTTTATAATTCTAGACTGGGCTACGTGGCATTTTATTGCAAAATTTGATTCTTTGAGTTTGGAACTTCTCCACAAGCTTGGCATTTTTCCAGCTGCTGACACGCTCTGCAGTGAAAGGTTCCATAGAGTGAGCATTTTTTTTCACCCCCCAATTCAATCCAGGAGATATGGGCTAGAAGACTTTTTTTCGGGTCATGATACATCTCACTGACTCGATGATAACTGACAGCTTCCACAAGGAGAAGTATAGGAATTTGTTTTCTAGCTTTCTAAAGTAAAGCATTCCCAAACAGTGCTTTCCATTTAATCAACAGATGGCTACCATTTATTTAGTGGGACTCAGGGACACAGAGAGGAAGACTGGGAAGCATTACTGATGAAAAACCACCAAATTTGTTCTCTTTTCAACAATTTTATTCCAACTGTTCTAAACCTTTTCTCTCTAGGAATGGTAATAACTAATAATGAAATACATTTTGATCATACTTAAGTTAAAATATGCATTGTCAAGTAGCCTGGAGATTATACTTGCTCACATTTGAAAATTGTATCAAATTAATGATTACTCATTACAGAAATAATCATGTAAAGGTATAAACAAACAGAACTATGTTAGCATAACAACAGTAGTATTTTAATATTTTATTAAATGAAAATTGCATGGATACAAACATAGCAACCCTCATTTCATTACCATTGTTCTGAAATTTTAGTACTAAATATATTCCAAGCAGTGTTGCTCAAATGAAGCTCATTTACAAAATGTTGGTCATTTCACCAGCTTGCTACTGCTCTCAGTTTCTCAGCTACTTACTGCAACAACTAAAAATGGGCCTTAATTAAAGCTTTCAAATTTGATATCATGAGTTTGCTTAGTTCTAATTGTTTTTAATTAAAAATATTCCCATCTGATGTTTAACCAGAATCTGTTTATCAGATAAGTATATCAATGTACAAGATTTATCTGAAGATTTTTGGTTCCATTAGAGAGAAAAGTATTGCAAGAGCACTCTTCTGAAAAGCCTAGAGATCAATTGTATCATCTCCAGAAACCTAAAGCATCAGGACCAATAATCCTCATAACCCATGCAGGCAGATGCTGGGAAATATGCAGAATACAAAGAACTCAGTAAACCAAGTTGTCTGAATCCTCAGTTTCTCCTTGCAGTGTGAACCACAATGTCCACTGCCTGAGACAAACATCTCAGGTGGGTAAAGCAGAACATTTGGCTCTGAACACATCCACAAAGCACTGACCTCCTCTGAAATCAGGGATAAAAGTCTAAAGACACGTGTGAGCACACAAACACCAACTCCAGAGAAGCAAAATCTTCAAGATTTTCTGAAATGATTAGTGACAGATAATTTGCGGGCACCCAAATTGCTCCAGCTCACTCATCCAGCTGAAGTTAGAAATTGTTAAGATCAGCCTCTGGACAGATGTTTACTTGTCCTTCTGCTAAAGGTTTTGCAAGAAGCTGCAGAGCAGTAGCATGTCTGCCCCAAGCCATGACAGTTGTGTCACCACTTATTAATGCCACAAAAAATTTAATTAATGGTTAACATCACTTAATCCGTCAGCCTATGGAAGTTTGGAACTCCCAAACATCCCCTTTAAGATTATAACAATCACAGCTTGATTTCCAAAGGTCACAGATTATTTTTTAAAAAAATCAATATACCTTGAAAAGCAACACCCAGAATAGCAACCTTTGTAAATCAGACACGAGTCAAGTATTAGCCCATGAGTCAGCAAATCAGATACTCAGAGTCCTGCATTTTCTAAAGCAGAGTTCTGAAGCAGGTAGTGTGTGATCCTGCACAGGGTTTGAACAAATATACCTTTTTATTATCTTATAGAAGAATAGTAAAGAAGATTTAAAGTAATACACTCTAATGAACACACAGTGCTAAAGAACTCAGTCCCTCAACAATCAAGAAAGGAATATTGTAATCCCTGAAGATTTTAAATCTTCTCTGGTTGGTGAAAGCGAGGTAGGAGGCCATGACAGACTAATCAGATGTATTAAAAATGAAAGAAAATATCAGACATGGGAAATGACTGTAATTAAAATATGAACACATACAAACACAACAGCTCCAACATTACTAAATGGAAATCAAACAGTATTTGGTGTTAAGGGACTGAATAATAAGCCACCACTTAATCACCCCCATCTGTTCTTGTAAGTGCATACTTTGCAAAGTGTTATATTAACTCCAGGTATTAAAGAGTTAATTATCTTACAGAGGATGCAAGACTTGATGACCTTACACCAGAAGTCAAAAATTCTACTTAAAAAAAAGTTTTTTAAACTTGCTTTCATTATGCATCAGAAATTAACAGAGTGAGGAAGAATGCATGAAGGAATTTGCCTTTCCTTTAAAATCATATTTTAGACTTCTACTTACAAAAGCTTTTCCCTGTTTTTTACTGGTTTGACCTGATTTCATCAGCGATTAGAAATAAAAATCATGAGTATTAACAAAACAAGTCAATGCAGCACTTGAACCAGCTTATCTTCTGCATTTAAGTGCAACACAACTTAAAACTTCTTTTCTAGACCAAAATGTTCCCCAGTTTCCTTGTAATAGACTGACAGCTTCTTTAGGGTCAAGTTGTTTCTCGTTTTCTCTTCTGACTTTCATAATTCTATTGGAATCTTTGAAGCTCTCCCACATAACAGCCTTAAAATGTCCTTTCTTGACATCTATTTGAAAGCAAAGCTGTAGGTGCAGCAGGTATCAGGTAGTGCAAGGCAGTTGCACAATGCAGTTGGATTATAGAAAGCTTAAGGTACAACTGGGTAGTGCAACATGTAAATTCTTTCCATTCATTTGTCCCCTCCCATCACTACATACATTGCTCCCACTTGGATCATGGTGATGAATATTCTATTTTTTTTTTCCCCAGTAAAATAGTCCTAATGATTCCATTTTCCTACTGGACATGAGCTGTTCTTTGGAGTTCACATGAGCAAATTTTTTGTTTGAGTTTTTTTATGGTTTTTGTTTGTTTTGTTTTGGTGGGTTTTTTTTTAAATTAAACTGTAAAATTTGAATGTGGCATCATAACAGCTGTGAAAAATACAAGTTAAATTGTAGAGAATGTGCTGTGCAAACGTATTTGTCATAGAAATTTCCTTGGTCCTTTCCAAGTTCCAGCCTCACACTGTCCTGACGGAGCTCTCTCTTTGTCATGTCAGCACATCTATCAGCTTTTCACAGATCTGATGGATCTTTATCCCTTTCTGTACTACTTTAAGAAACTTTCCCAGAAACAAAATGTTTGCCTCTGTCAGGTTTAGTCTAGCAACGTTCTGGTGCTTTCCTCTTTACATTTGATTCAGAGCAGTCAACAAAAAACACTTGCATTGCTTGACTTTAATGACTATTTACTACTGAAGAGGGGAAATAAAAACAGTCTCGCTGTTATTGCAGCCTCAGACACTCCACAGGCTGTTTCACATGATCTGCTGACATCAATTGGGTTATGTGATAATTTTTCAATCTTACAACTTTGTGCATTTCTTTCATTAAGTAACGACTCTTCTGATAACATCTGTCAGCAGAACTACTCGATTTCCAGAGGATTGCACTTGACAGATTGCCACGTACCTACTGCTCTACACCAAGGAAGAAAAATGGCTTTTGAATGCTGGCATCCACTCTCCTTTTCTGACTGAGAACAGAATGAACACTTTTAGCTGCAGTTGATGTCCCTGGCCAAGTGTCATCAATCCACTGAAACAGTAGTTCCTTTCAGATCTTCTGGATGTTTAAGGAACAGAAAGATATTTTCCTTTTACCTTCCTCTTTCCCCCTCAACCACAAGCTCAACTTAGAGGCAATAAACAGCACTGAAACATATCCTTGCACCAGAGAGGGGGTAGATTTTTTGTTTTGGTTTGGGGTTTTTTGTTTGTTTTGTTGTTTTTTTTTTTTTTTTTTTTTTTAATCACAACCGTAGTTCTTAAAAACTCCATGATCAAATAGCAGAAAGCCTATCTAGATTCAAAAATCGACTTTTTTTTTTTTAAAAAAAAAAAAAAACAAACAAACAAAAAAAACACCCCAAAAAAACCAAATTAAAACACTGTTTCAGGAATATCTTTATGTGTTTCTGGAAGCTCTGCTTGCAAAGATAGCTAAAGATCCTGCAGTACATATCCCTATCCCTCCCCTATCACTTGTTTCCTCCAGCCGATTGTCATTATTATGTAAATCTTGTGCTCTGAAATACCAAATTTATGCAAATTTCAAGCAAACATTTCATGTTTGTTTTGCTTCTTTAAGAAAACTGCAGTAGGTAGTCAAAGAGCTTAGGAGACACCTGAAGATAATCAGACTCTCTGGAAAATGATGTGGATACTTGGAGGAAGTAAACTAAGAAACCAAAAATGACATAACACAGCTAGAAATTAAGGTCTGTTATGTTGTGAGAAACACAGTGATGAATAAGAGTTCTGAATTCAGTATTGATAATAACATTAGTTTCTAAACTGAACCTATAATCATGAAGCATCAGAGAACACTTCAGACTCATCCTCCAAGTGAAATCACCTTGGACTCTCTGAAGTCTCTTACATGAACCCTAAAGCCAAATTTCCAAAATTCTGAAAAAACGAAGCGTTAAAAAACCCCTATAAAGTTATTCAAAATATTCGTGAATACTAGTACATTTTCTCCTCTAATTGATGTGTCACTCAGCCATTTCACTGTGATCCTGATGTCATCATCCTCTCTTTAACAACATTTGCTCATTAAACACTGGTCTTCCTGGCCACCACTGCTAACACACTACCTGTGACCAAGAAAACCAGCAAACCACATGCTGATTTTGCTTTTGGTAGAAGAAAATACCAAACTTATCATTTTTATACCAGGTAAGCCTCCAAGTATAGAAGAAATAAGTTTTCTAGCACTGGTCTGTTGTAAAGCTACAGAAATTTTGAATTAATGTCAAATTTCAACCTAATTAAGAAACTACTTGCAGTCTTTGAAGCTGGAGACAATTGTTTCAAATGAAATGGGAATCAGCTACATAAGAGTCCCCATTTCTACACCCAGCATCTGCTTCAAAGCCTTCATTTCTTCTTGTTTATATGAGAGGAAAATAAAACACTCTCTGTTGCAACAAATAACATCTGCTGCAAGAGTCTTAGTACACAAAGCCATTGTGGAAACTTTCAGCAATTCATTCAGATGGGATGCTGAACAGGCAATAGGAATGGGCTGTTTTACTCCAAGCTAAACATTTCAATAGGATAATATCCTGTAAAACAGATTACAGACTTCATGCTGCCTGTGGAAACCAAGGCTGTCTTACTGATTCTAACCAATATTTCTTTTATTTTCAGAACAAGTGATATAGGAAGTCCATTATGAAGCTAGAGTGGCACACATCATGTTTTAGGCTGCCATACCACATCATCATTTGATGTCTATTTACTATTCAATACCATGATGTAACTATTCATCAGACAATAGTCCTAAAGAGATGACCAACCTTTGCTACAGAGAGAGTCAGATAACCCATAACAAAAAAAACATGAAAGAAACTTTACTTGGAGATTTGCTAGAGAGTGACAAAGTGATGATAGATGAAAACTTGGACACTAAAAAACAAACCCAAAACTACACACACTTTAATATGAGTTTTGTCTTTCTAACTGCCAAGATGAATATTCTTCCATTCTGTGAAATGCTCTGGACATGAAATATAGACATCTGAGATATCAGTTTTTTGGCTTCTACATACCCTTTTCCAAAAATCTTGATTTTTTTTTTTTTTATCCCACATATTTCACTGATGTTATTTTCCCCCATGTTGATTTTTTTCTGGCTACAGTGATGCAACTAGAAGAGATTGCATTAGCTGTGCTGGCATCTCAGAGCAGGGACCAAACATTTCCATAGCAACTTAATACTGCTACACTGCCTTGGTAACCAATTTAAGATAATTATTTATGATGTTTACCTGCATTAATGCTCTAGGGCTGAATATTTTAGGAGACTATCATTCTTAAATATATTTGCTAATTTCATGAATAAATCAACTTATGAATAGGCACATTTTTATAGTTTTGTGTAATATGTAATAAAACGCCTTCCCAGATACACACATCAGCTTCTTCAGTCACTAAAAATCCTCAAACTACCTAAATACCCTCAAGAAACCCAAACTAAACTGTCAAGCAGAGCAGCTGCGTAAGGACAAGAGGAATAAAAAGGTAACTCCTTTCATTAATGGCCAAGATTTAAAGGTATTGTAAAATAATTTTATTTTCTCACAGTGCTTGAGTTTGAGATCACTTTCCTTGCTCAGAACTTGACTCAGAAAAGTTAGGAAGCGTCCCACTGAGTTAGTTTTAGGGTTACAGTAAATTAATATGAAATTTGACTGCTATAAACCAATAGTTGTACAGCTCTCACTTTTTCTAATGGTTCAGCATTACCTGTCTGCATTAAAGTACCTGAGAGACAGTGAGCACACACATACCTGTGTTCATAACCACACTCATTCAGTGCCTTGAAAAGTGCCAGGAAAGCATCACTGTGCCAAGACAGCAATCACTTAATGGCATCAATTTCTTGTAAAACATTCTGCACCAGGGAAACAGCAGTTATTTTTTCACTGCCCATTGAAAGCAGAGAACAGAGGCCTCAGAAAGCCCAGTGAAAACAAGAGATTTGGATGCCTGAAGTTCTAGTCTAACAATACATTGCAGACACCATATCTGTACAGTGATCCTTGCTGTGTGATCGAAGCCCAAGTCATCAGCTCAGTACAAGGATATCCAGCCAGCTTTTCCACCTCTGAAAGATCAGACTCAAAGTTTGTTGGCAAGCCTTCCAAAAGTTCACTACCCAGCAGAGCTCTTGGAAATGAGATAGAGGAATGCTGGCAAAAATGGAGAGAGCTTGTCCTTGGAATTCCTGCAGTAGCAGGAGGCTGCCAGAAGAAAAGGATAGACAGAAAAACATGTGAGGACAAGACAGAGAGCAAAAGATGAAGCAGGAGCACAGCAGTGCAAAGTATAGAAGGCGGGAATCAGGAATGTGATTTAAGGATGAATGAAGAGTTCCTGATAAATTGTTTAATCCAAAACTCATTGAGGACAATGGAAAGACTGTCAACATGGTTTGATATGAGGCTTGTGATCTTAAGTGACTGCATTTAGAGTCACTACTTGACCAGCACATCAAAAACCAGCAAGCACTCCTTGAAAAGTGACTTCATAAAACCTCTTCTGAGATGAAGATGCCACTGCTGCTTTGAAGATACAGTCATTAAAGGATGAAGCATGTGAACAGCCAGTATGAGTCCTCTGAAGTTTAACTATAATCTCCTTATTATTTCTTACTGAGTTTCTGAAATCTTCTCTGTCAGAAACCGAAAGCAAAACTGAGGCAAACAGCTTAATCTGGAAATGACTTGTAGACTAACTTTTGTCTCAGCTCTTTTTTTGTGTGTGTGTGGGTATGATTACCCCCAATTCTAATGACATTTAAGCTCTTTACTGTTGCATTTACCTGAACAAACATTGAAATTCAGTGTAATTTTCCTACCTTACATTAACTGTTTTTTACAGCTGCTTGTAATCCAGTAATAGATGCACATTTACTTCTGAAATTTAACTGATCAGTTAAGGGCAGTTAGGAGATGTTCCTGCAAGGGAGAAATTCCTCTATCATGAGCTAAATTTTATTTTTAAAAATATCTTTGCTGAGGCAAAGCAATATTTTTGTGATCAAGAAGCCAATGACACTAACATAAAACAAGTTCAGTCTAACTCTTAAGCAAACAAATATAGACATAAGTCCATGCAAACATTCATATACACAATGTCTTGAAGTAGATATTAGACACTGAATCAGGTATTCTTGTCCCAGTGTAGAAAACTCATCCTTGTTTCTATGGAAGGGCTCTGAACCTTCCTTCCAGAAGGAAGGATGAAAAGAGAAGAATTTGTATTTACAACTGATATTCAATTTTAGAAATCTCTTTTCTCTTTTCATAAAAAACTAAAAGGCTTTTTATTAAGCCTTTATTAAGGGAGTGTGGCCTGAAGTATAACCACTGTTCTGAAGTGGGTTTTGTTTTTACTTTGATTTTGAATGATTGTATAAAAGAACACAGTGATGTTGGAAGAATGACAAATAAAAAATACAGTAGGAATATGAGGCACCAGTAGGGAAAGAAGTGTTATCCAGCTTGTATAGATGGAAGACAAGAGAATATAGTACAGCTTTCAGAGATGTTTTGCCTGGCTATAGACTGGACAGTCAAGATCAAATGCATTTCCAAGGGGACATGTTTTATACTGTCTCACAGAGCTTTTCTCTGCAAGTGAATACAATCAAATCATTGAGCAGTTCCAGGAATGGTGCCAACCTTTCATGAAGAAGTATATCAGTCAATCATTCAGTCTCACAGAACAGGCACTCATTTTACATATTTCACAACCTAATGTGAGCCAGATGGTTCACGTATTTACTAGTCCAAATAGAAGTCAATTCCTGGGAGTAAAAGAAAGAAGAAGCCCCAAATAGATTTCAGTGAAAAACTGATAAGGTGGGCAGGAAATTCAAGGCATGGCCCAGTTAAGACTAAGTTTTAAGCTGTCAAAAAGATTTCTTTTTAAAAATAACTGTGCTTTTTTGGAGGTCTTTTGAGGTTTTTTTGTTGGTTTGCTTTATGGTTTTCTTTGGGGTTTTTTTGTGGACTTCCTTTTATTATATTTTTTAATGCAGGAATTATGGAATAACATTTGTTCTTTCTCTGTATATAGCAAGCCACAAAGATCTACATTATTTCTCCTGATGCCTCAAAGACTTCTCTGCTTTGGTAGTCAATTGCTTGTGAAAGTACTAAACACACTTCTAAATCAACCTAAATGCTTTGGTAACAGACATGATGGAATAGCAGCCCTGATCATGTAGATCAAAGTTTATGAGCCCTAAAGGCAGCAAAACTCCGCCTGCATTTGAGAGACATCGAGACAAACTGAATTATTAGCACAGAATCTAACGGGAAGAAGCAGAATTGACACTACTCCAACTCCAGTTTGGTAAGAGATGCAGGAAAATGCCTACAAGCTCCACTCACTATGATATGAGAAAATGTTTAGCACATTAAAATAATGAGGCAAAACAAGTCACACATCAGTACAGACTCATCAGAAGTCAACAGGTGTCAAATCAGCACTTATTACTTTTCCTTTAACACACTTGAGATTCTCCCATGATGGCCAAATGTTACAACAGTCACCTACAGCACAGGCTGTCTTTTCAGCTTTCTGCCAGAAATCATTACTGAAGTGAAGAAAGGGGGACACCTAGGGTCGTGTTTAATGAAGGACAGCAACCAGAAAAGGTTCTGGTTGAATACTGACATTGATGGGAAGCAAACCCATAAAACCCATGAAAGGATTGCCTATAGCCCATTCATGTTTACTGTCTGGATATTAATTACTACTTATTTAATCATGGAAGTAAAATCGCTAATGGTTATGGTGATGTGTGGACAAGAGCAGTCAAAGTGAACAGAGAAAGCAAAAGGTTTGTGTGCAAAAATGACAACAATCATCCTCCTACAAATGAAACAAAAACACTCCAAATCTGAGAACAAACTTTAAAATGCTGTAGTCTTACATTTTAGGTAGCTGCACCTCTTGCTTCAGTAAACCCATCGTGCAAAGAACCAAAACATTACTAAAGTAACAAAATCAAAGAATGTAATCTTCCAAGAGTGAAAATTCCATAAGGGGAAACTGTATATTGGCAGCATCACCCCTGTTCCGAGATAAACACTGCAAACTACATTGATGTGGAAAAATAACGTGCTCCAAGTACAGAGTCACAGGATATAAACAGATACTCTTCCAGATGACTGATACAGTGGGTTCATCTGAACCACTGATTTCAGGCACATATAAGCAGAAAATAAAATAATGATGTTTTCCCAGTTCTTTACATTGCTGCTCTTTGCACTCACATTTGACTAGTCAAAACTACCCATTGTTCCATGGACCAAAACAAATCCTGAAAGAAATGAGCAAAACAAACTCCCAAACAAAACCCCTCCATACATACATAGGTTAAAAATTTGTCTGCTGTGGCATTTACTCTGCACATGAGCTACAGAGTAGAAAGCTAAAAGTCCACAGGTAGAAACCAAAAAGAAATAAAAGCCAGATTTTGAAGCTGATCTCACATTTCTCACCTCTACCAGGAAAACAGACACTT
>JAWWLV010000158.1:14417452-14435908 GCA_035041135.1 Platyrinchus mystaceus | reverse complement strand
GTAAATACAAATAGCAGATTTTGATTATTCAGAACTAGACTGGAATACATTAGAAAAGATATAATGTGGATTTACTGTGAGATTGCTTTGAAGCTGCATAGGTTCTGTGTGAGTGCCTAGCATTGAGACCAGAGTATTAATATCATGTCTGGGAAGCACTACAACAAAAACTAGGAAATATATAAAGGTGGCAAAAAAGCTAAAGAACAGTTGTTTCAATCTCAGGAAGGGTCAATCTCTCAAACTCTTGCTCAAATTTAGTCACTTCTTACTCATGCACATCTCCTACTGACTTCAAGAAGTTTTACCTGAACTGATGCAAAACCAGTAAAAATTGTTGGACAAAGGTTTTTTTTAGCCCATCTGGCAAAATGTATGATGCATTGCTGTGTGGAAAGAATTCATAGAAGTGAAGGATTTAAAAATCCACAGTGCACAAAACACATTTCAATCAAACCAGCTGTTGTTTCAGAGAAAGGGTCTAAAATGATGGGACAGGACAATAAAAAAAAGAGGCAAGAGCTTCGTTTCTGCAATAAACTCTCCAGCAGAAATTACCAGTAGAAATGTAAAAGGTCTAATAAACTCACACTTTATTCATTACCATTAGCAATGCATCTATACTGTCAAAATAATCATTTTAAATGGAATTGTTCTCAGAAGAGAAGCTGGGAATGTCATGTCATCAGAGATACTTAACATGAGATGGAAAAGTCACATGAAAGAACACAAGAGAATGAACTAAATAGGTAAAAAATGAACATAACAGGGGTTAAAACCCCCCAAACAAACAAACAAATAAATAAATAAAAGCAAAGAAAGGAAACTGCACATCATAATCTTTCTTTCATGTGTCTCTAAAGTCAGCCCACAAACCAAGAGAGCCCTCGTGGGCAGTGCCAAGCTGTGGGGCAGCAGCTTTGTGCAGACTCAGTACCCAAGAAGTTGACATCCCTGCACCACTCAGGGAGGAGGTGGAGGAATTGGGAGTAAAGCCCAGGAAGGAGGGAGAGGTGGGAGTGAAGTGTTTTAAGATTTGGTTTTCATTTCCTATTATCGTACACTGATTTGACGGGTAATAAATTAAATTAATATCCCCCAGTCAATTTTTTTGTCTGGGATGATAATTGCTGAGTGATCTCCCTGTCCTTGGCTCAACCCACAAGCCTTTCATTGCATTTTTCTCCTCCTGTCCAGTTGAGGAAGGGGGTGATAAAGTAGCTTTGGTGGGCAACTGGCACCTGGCCAAGGTCAACCCATCTACACTAATTCAGGGATCACAGCACAAAATTATCCTCAACAGTTAGTAAAAATAATTTTCACTCTGTTTTAAAATTAAATTATATTTATTGTCATTGCTCCCTGTTTTGACTTAGGGAAGAATTTACAATGGCATTTCTGCTGTCTTCATTTGCTAGAAGGCAAAAGTTGGGAGAGTTTTTCTGTCCTAAGATGACCTGTACCCTTTTAATGTTAGAAAAATTAAATCACATGAAGTGTATATCAAAGCTAGTAGGTATTAATCTAAGAGAACTGGCAGAAAGTTAAGGGACAATCAGAAATTAAAGCTTTCTGCATCCAGAAGGCATGTATATATTCTGACTCTGGGAAGTCAGGATTTTTTTTTCATCTGTTTGATAGTGAACAAACTGATTAATAGTTGAGGCCAAATTTTATAGAAGTTGGGATGTTGCTTTTAATTAACATAGCTTGATTTATTCATCCAAATAAATTCCCTGCTTGATATAATGAACTAGTTATTTATTTCACAATGCCTGGTTATCCAAACAAATCTTGGAGGTCACTTACATTGGAGGTTTTGTTCTGTCATTATACAGTCATAAAAGTTAATAGTTCTTGCTGCTTGCCTGAGTTCAACATTAAGTTCTAAGATGAGTTAAGAGAATGTGTTAATTACTGTTCATTACTGTAAGAGTTCATGTGAAGCTACTTGGAAATTACAGTCAACAGAGCTGATGGAGAATATTCTGTGTCAATTTTTTGGGGGGAGGGCAATAAGAGAGAAGGTCAGAGAGTCAATAAAAGCTGATCTGTCAAAAGTGAAACTTTTTGACAGTATCTGACTTGTTTGATGAAAATTTAATGGAAAAAGATTTCTTAGTCTCAAATGGGGACTGATTTCTTCTCATTTTGCTGGGACGATCAAGGTAAAGTGACTCACCGCACTATGAGAGATTTTTGTTGAATATCTCTGTTTGATTTGTGTCAGGTGTGGAATCTCTGCCAATTTTCCTCTGTGCTGGAAGTATATGCAATCAGCAGAAGATTTTGGGCCATTTTGTCAAGTGTTATTTCCTCTCTGAAGTTTTCATTAAAATACTTCAGAAGGATCTCTGTTCCTACCTATAAAGATAGATCTTTAAGAGATTACAAGGATTTAAAGCCTTTTTAGGGGCTGGTTGTAAACCTGAATAAGAGATGGATTTCCTACCTCATAATTTTTTTTTTTAAAAAGTGTATGTCTTCCAACAATATTAATATTGCCTTTCAGCATATTCCTAATCACCATCTCTCCATCTCTCTCTCTCTATGTATGAAAAAGGTCTGAATTGGAGATCAGGAACTTTTTGTGACTAGATGCACTAAGAAAATGGATTGTGACAATGACATTTCTTTGCTTGTATAATTTATTTGTCGTTCTTAGCCAAGATATAGGAAATATCTCACACAAGATATGAATCAATACCTGACTTTACCTATAGAGACTTAAACACTTATCTCCAAATTTTTTGACCAGGGCTACATTACAATGAAGTGGAGTAGAGTAAAGGTCTCCTTGTATACATCACTGAAACCATTTAAGACATGTCAAGGTCTCTTTGGAGAGATGTGTGTGTGGTGAAGGTATGGAACTGGAGCCTGCAGGTTTTAAACAAACCACACTCCTGCAGATTATTTCCACACTTTACATTAAATAGTTGCTGTCTGCCTTATGGAGTCATTTTCTGTACATGAAGAATTCTGATGGTTTTCAGCTTCTCAGGTCAACAGAAAATGAAGATCTCTCAAAATGGAAATCAAAACGGATGGAGGCACATAGGCCTCTCATTCAGGTCTTTTTTTGGGATCTGGTTTTAAATTATTTGTGCATAATTTATGACACAGAAAGAGGCAGCATGGCAGGATGTGTATATCAAATCCCTCTAACAAACTGTGAACAAATAAATGCCTGTTCTGCCCTTACACCAGGCAGCATCCCTGAAACTATCCTTATGGTCCTCAGCCATGTACACATACTGACCAAAAGCTGTGTTTTTTCTCTTTAATCCTGATTTTCTCTTTAATACAAATCCTTCCACCAGCCCAGTTCACAGTGCAAAACCACTTCTGAGTAAGCAGTGGTTGTGGTTTAATTTTTAAAGTAATTTACCAGCAAATTTATCAGCAGGTTCATGAGTTAAAGGGGTCTGCTGAGCTGGTTGGTGTTCTTGTACAGGCACTTCAATCATCCCATCTGAAGCATGTTCATTTGTCTACATTCAATAGTCTTTCAGTTTTAGTGATATCTGTACCCAAAGTAACCTGGGATATTTCATGTGTATATAATATTGCTCTCCCTGAGCACAAGAGCAGTGGTGGATACTTCAGAGAAAGGTGTAATACTGGAAGAAAGCAAAATTAAAATACCAGCCTGCTTGAATGCATGGTCGTCGTGAGTGGCTATGGGAACATCCCAAAACTCTTGAAACCTGCAGCCTGTTGAGCTCCTGACATCATAAGTGCTGGGGATGAAACTTGCATTGGTTTTATGGCCTTTGAGACAGGCCAATAAAGGAACCTGATCTCAGCTTCAGCTCCCCAGCTTCTAGAAATCAGACAGTGCAAACCAGACAATTTCAAGTTATTGTAACATCTTTTATCTTTACTTTCAAGTCAGTGAAAATTAAATGAGATATTATAAAATCAGTTAGATAATACACATTGAAAGATACTTTAATGGAGATGACAGTGTTTAGAAGGAGAAAGAAACACTAGAAATATGTAATTTCCTTTCTTTTTTTCCCCCCAAATTAATTTTCCCACATGAAAGTCCTCATAGATTACCTGGGGAATTCAAAGATCTGAAATAATGTTATCTTTTAACTAAGAATAAAAGGAAAACAAAGAAGCAGCATAATTATGAGCTAACCATTAGAAAGTTCTTAGTGCTAATGTGAAGCAGAGGTCAGAACACTCATGATTTATAATCGACATCAAGAGAATAGAAGACTGTAAGAAGGGCTCCTCTTCAGAGCAGTGTAAGAATGCTGCACAGCTAATAGCATTTTCTTCATGTGGATGACTTTGTCAGTGAATATAATAAGCTGATTCATTAGACAGACCTATTCAATATAAATCCACTTAATATTAATACCTAAAAGGTTTAAAACATTTTAGTGATCATCTTGCAGAGAGCTATTGTTAAAAGACAGGACTGTGTTTGCCCTGTCTCACATTCAGACAAAGCTCAGGGAGCAGGAGCATGAAAAGGAGGGACAGGTGGCCTTTAAGGCAGAAAAGAGTATGAGGGACAATAGACATGTCTGAGTATTGCTTTTGACAAAACCATTCTGTAACACTCCTAGGAGATCAGAGAGGCCACCAAAACCAAAGCAAACCCTGCTCTGGAGACTTGATGGCAGGAGAGAGTCAGCTGTCTCAATGTTATCTTGTAATAGAGCTCTGGAACAGCAAATCAGCAGACAGCCCTCACTCTCTGCTCCTTGTGTGAGATGTTAGGAGTGTGATGACAAAATTGGAGAGGAAATCCACAAGGCTGCTCAGCCATTATTAGCATCCTTCAGAGACCTCCAGTCATGGCCTTTTCAACTTACATGTTGATGGGAAACAAGATCAGGGGGACGGAAGCCTTTACAGACAGAATGACCTTCCTATGTCTAAGTATCTCAGGTTAAAAAGACTGATGCAAAGATGACCAGGATATTTATTAAATGCTTCTGTGACAATGGAAAAGAGAGAAACATTCTCCAAGGAGCAGAAGATGGAAGTGAGAAAATACCTGATAAGCATGCTTAAAAAACTTGTTGTCCCTCGACTTAAGTGACACAGAAAGGGTTTCTCTCAGTGTTACCCAGTGACAGGACAAGAGACAGGTATCCACTTAAATATAAGTGAAAAACCTTTTCACTGTGAGGGTGATCAAACATCCTTGGAACAGGATCAGAAAAAAACACACCTTGAACAAATTGCCAAGAGAAGTTTTGGAGTCTCCGTCTTCAAAGGTTCTAAAAATCTGAGCAATGTAGTCCAGCTAAACATCCTCTGAACAGTGTGTTGGACCAGATCACATCCAGAGGTACCTTCCACCCCAGACCATTCAGTAATTTTGTCTGCCAGTAGATGTGCCCAAAAATAAGAGGAACAAGCTTAGGGATGGCAAAATAGAAGTATGACCTTTGACCTTGGAATAGTACCTTGACATTTTTCACAGAATCAAAGAATTAATGAGGCTTTTAGCAATCTTAAGAATGACCTTTGGTTACATTAAAGTATTCAAGCAAGAAATATTGCAAGTTATAATATTGTACTTGTGTAAAGTTGTCCTGTAGAAGCAAAGTTGTTGATCTTGTTAATCCTGTTGGCATTTAAAAATATATGTATTTATCTGTGAATAATATTTTTTAAAAAATTCTATAGGGAGAATATTTGTGTGTTACCAAATAGCCAATTTTTTTTTATTTATTTGTACAGATATTTTTCTCTTATATGGATATTTTAATCTTAAATTTATGGCTTTTCTTTGGGAATGGCTTTAAAGATAGAGTTATAGTATTGTCTATGCTAGAGCTAGAAATTTTTTGACAATCATACATTGATTCCTCAATAATATCTTTGCAGTACTTTGCTGGTATAGCACACTATTAACATCTTCAGGAACACTGACATAAAGTCCAAGTCATAAAGAATAAAACCTCATTTTTTTCCCCAAAGACTTCAGGGTAAGTACTGCAATGCAGTGGTCTCCTTGACTTCGTGGTAATCTATGCTTAACTACTGTAATTTTTTTCCTCAGTTGGAAATTGGGCTACTCTCAATTCTACTTAAGAATCTATTATATGGGAAAAAGGAAAGACATACTTGTAAAGCTGTGGCTTTGAGATTCATATTCTGCTTATCACCTTCTGTTTTTTTTCTCTTTCATGTATAAATATATTAAGTTCATTAGTTAATTGAAGGGCACAGAAATATTAAGTCATTAGCACAGACATCAAACACTCACGAATATTGCAATCTTCTGTGTCTCCAAATGGCATCTTTTTTTTTTCTTGCCTAAATTAAAAAAGAGGTGTCAGACTGTTAGTAGAAATAAATAAGTAAATAGGTAGTAAGATGATTAGGATGCATACAGATTCTTTGCCAGAAAAGAAATTGTGCATACTTGCAAAATTGCTCTAAATCCCTTCACAATAGAGAAATGCCAAAAAGGTACAAGGCAGAAAATCATAGATTGTTCTATTAAAGAAGTTATAACACAGGTCAAGAACAAATACATCCACTCAAATAAAATCCTTTATCACCAGCAGCAGGTACCTCCCATTTTCTTTAGCCTGTGTGACAGACATGAATGACTGGGTTTGGGATAGAGTCTGATAGTTGGTGATTCTGAAGACTTTTCTGTTTTCTTCCCAAAGGAGATCTTGCATGTCTCAACTCACAGTTGCACAGAACCCTCCAGAACTGGGGATTCACTACCAGCTCTTTCATCCTTCCCCTATAATGGTTTTTTTTCTTGGACTCATAAAGATTCCTACTGTTTGCCTCATGTCGGCTCTGAGTTACCTTCAGTCTAACGATTTTATAAAACTATAATTACACAATACTTTCATTCACTTGGTCTATCTTATGGCTACTATTTTTCTGTAGAGATCATTAAAAAATAGCTACTTCAGGGTAGAATTCTTTTACTTCTTGTGATTTATAACTTGTGTTTGGGTGAGCAAATGCCAAGCATGTACTTGGTGTTACATCCAAAACAACTTGAGGCACGAAAAAGTTTAGCTAAATATATTCAGACATTCTTTAGAAATGCTGTTTCAAACCAAGTTACTTGTTATATGTGCAATATTGCAGAAATACCCTGTCATTATTGCTACCAAATTGGTTATAACATCTTTCAGCTGACTTAATGCAGAAGGCCTGCCTTTTTTTCACCAAATGAAATGCTAACTACTTTAATAAATTTTCTGAATCCACATTAATAACAGAAACTGGATGAAAATTGCAGCATTAAAATACTGTAGATCCCAGCCAGGTTTTCCAAGAAAGACTATTATAAGCCTTAGGGTGGGGAGGGACAAATGGGAAAAGCTAATTTGATCCAAATGTAGTAGATTAGGGGCTAAATGATTTTAAAAGTTCATCCCAAAGGTACTTTTATTGGAGTATTCAAATGCATAACAGCCTTCTTTTATTATTATTTCATAATAAATGTGTTTGGATAGTTTCTGTGAAGCTGCACTAGCATGGCCCTTCAGGTAGCAGGAAAAATTATGAAGTTGCCCTTAAAACCTCATTTCCTATCAGTATGTGTGTGTGTATAAAAAAGTACCCATTTTCATATTGAAAACTGGATTTCTTTGTAATATTTTTGTGCTACTCTGTTTTATGTTTTTATTAAATATAGTTAGTAGCAGAGTAATAAAAATCACTATAAAGGAGAAGATGTAATTCTTAAATCTGGTAGTATATAATGAAATTTTCAGCTTTAGCTCTGAGACAATATATATTTCTTATTAATAATAAAGAATAAGGAAATCTCTCAGTAAGGAGAAAGAATATGTGATTAGGGAAATGGTACTGTATATTGATTATCCTTCTAGCACCTGTTATTGATGAATTTAGATGTCTTAACTTTTAGACTTATATCACTTGCAATTTCCCAATGGGTAAGTTTCTACTGTGAAGAAACCTTACCCTGAAAAAGGTTGATGCACAAAAACTGCTCCATAAATAACTGGATTTGTAAATTCTCTGAACTATCAGCTGAACATAATATGCATGAACTCTCTGCTTTCCTTTTGACCACTTAAAACGCTGTCGGGGAACATAAATTTCCCAGTGAGTCTCCGAGTTCCCTGCGTGGAGCCAAAAGAATGATAAGAAATCACATCATCATGAAAATGGATTGCCTTCTTCTAACCGTGGGTGAAAAGGTCATTCTCACAAGAAACATTTTCAGACACCCATTTGTTCAATGAAAGTCACCTTCTGAGCTCCAGTTTAGCTGAACAGAAAGCTGATCTGGCTTGAAAGTTGGCCCTGCTCTCCAGGAGATTTTCTGTGATTTTATATGTGGGTGTTATATTCAAATTATCTTTTTTATTTTATTTTGTTTTTAACTGGTCCCTGTACAGTTTGGCAATTGCACATCTGTTTCCTGGTCAGATTTTCTTACAAAGTTCACTTTCTTCCTTTTGAAGACCCTTTTTGCATCACCCATGCAACAATTATACCAATCAAAACTGCACCTACACAGGCTCTTTAGCATCTTCCTAAGTGTAGAAACAGAATTCAGCCTACTAATGAATGATAAAATTGAAGGTTCTCCTGATATCAACATCTAAGGGGATAAAGGGAAAAGGTTTAAATATTTCTGCCTTCGTTCTTGTTTCTCAAAATTAGTTTCTGGCAATGACTAAAGCGTGCAGGAGTCAGTCTGTCCATCCTGGGTGCTCAACAGACATTTGCTGCCATATGGGCTGACAGGACTTTTAATGAAATTGGGGGTATGAGAAGTCTAAATCCTTAGGGCTTGAATTAGAGAACCAGGTTCTTGGATTCAGCTGTGTAACAGATTTGTGTACAGTGGTATGAGATAAAAAACCCCAAACATACAAACAGCTCAAACGTAGTAATTGCATTCAATACATGAGTGATACTAATAATTCACATTAAATTTATTTGTCCTAAGGGGTTTGTGAGCTTGAATGCCTTATTTTAAATGCAACAGTTAATACAATTTAGTTCTCTTTTGTTAAAGCATCAAACAAATGTAATTATTTCCCCATACTACCACATTTTAAATGGTCAAAAGAGATGCTTGTATAGAAATGTAACTAGCTCAGAGGATTTACAAACCTGGAGCTAATACTGCTTTTAATGCACATTAACCAGAAATCTTCTTATGCTGTCTCCCACTGCACATCCTAGTAAAAGCTGACTATTTTTTATTACCCCTCAGCAAAAATTTAAACAATGGCAGTGAGTTTCACAAAACTCAGCACCTTTGCAAAGATTAAATTTGCTATTTGAAATTTAAAGCAAATAGCTTTTAAGCTTCTGATATGTTGCAATATTTAAAAATAAATGATTCCATTTTTAAAAAGTTTCATTAGAAAGAAGCTCAGAGTAAGAACACATTTTTAATAGGTTTGTCAGAAGACATGAATCTAAACTAAGTGCCTGTCTAAGGAATAGAAAGAGTAAGTTAATGATAAATCTGACTAGTTAAGCTCCTTGTGGTCAGGTAGAATACAACTGGTTTTGCTCCCAGTAGTGTTTAGATGAAGGGGGAGACATTAAATGTTATGTGTCAAAATAGAGAAGGCAGCTGTATAAATTTAGTGTATGACAACATTTTATTATACATAACAATATATTTTTCACCAAATGAATGGTCAGGGATGAAATTGGTGAATTTTAAGTATTCTAAGAGTTGTGCAGAGTTCAATGCTAAAAGCAACTGTCTCTGTTACTCTGTCTGGGGTGTAGACGAGGGGAACAGACCTGGTGTATCTTTTCCTTAACACATGAGTTTAAGTGAATTTTATATCCAAACTATTATCAGAATCCTTAAGAAACAAGAGGACCTGAATTAGCACTCAGGAAAGAAACTGTTTGTTTGTTTTGTTCATTGTATCATGAAAACCAGTGCTTTACAATCCACCCAGTCCTGCTGTCCTTTATGGCTAAAATGACTGCTCTGCCCTTCACTGAGGTGTCCCACATTTCTGCCCGAGAACTGCAGTCCTGAAACATCTTCACTATTGCAAGTTATGTTAATTACAAAATTATGTTCCCCATTTTTTTTAATTAAACTGCTTATAAAGCTTCCACTCATCAGTTGCTAGTCTTGAGGGTATGATTCTTTGCAATGTGCTCCTGCAGTAAAGTGCCCTGAAAAAGAGATAATTTAGAAAGCATGAAAATCTTTCTGTGAAAAATTAATGTAAACTATATTATTAATAATATTAATTATTATTATTTCACAACATGATTTTCTCAGAGTTAATCATTGCACTAAGACTGCCTTTTCCTGTATTCAAGGCTTGTCTCCTGAAGTGTTTCCTATTGTTATCCTACCTCTTCCCAGTTAGTAAAGAGAGGGCATAAATCTTTTTTCAGTATGACTAGAGAGTGTTGCTGGACAAACTCTGGCACCTTACTATGGCAAAATTAGTTTTGTTTACCTACATACATTTGTTGCTTTAGTAAAGGGCTGGTCAGAAACATATACTTTTAATACAAAAGCTGTTTCTTTAACAAACATATATTTTAGTCAAATATATTTATCAAAATGTACTTTAATGGGACAACTCTTTCTTTCTTTTAATTAATGTCAGCAGTACTTGGAAAATTACTATTTTTTTATTTTCCTCCTCCCTAGGAAAACTGTGTTCAAACAACTTTTAGCAGGACACTTTTTGAAAACAATTTCTTAGCCTGTATCATCCATCACAGTCATCATCAGTAATCCTATAATGTCCCAGCACACTAAAACATCAAAAGCCTTTTTTTTTCCATGGTGCTACTAATTTACACTACCTTGACAGATGCTATGATTTGGGCTGAGGAATAAATGGAAGAAAAGAAAAGAAAAGAAAATACTTTCTTTTCTGTGATGGTAGTTACAAGCCCCAAAGGGTAAAACAAAGGTAAAATCAGGGAAAGCCAAGGAGCAGATAAGAAGGGACAAAATGACAAAAAGAAAGAGAAAAAGGCTGCTTGGATAAAATATTCTGTATAGAGACCATAAGAAACATAATGAGCTTGGAGGCAGATCAGACAGATTGCTATCTTATTTGGAATTGCAGTCTTGAATAGGGGTATATGAAGGTAAAATGCCCAGTTCGTGGCTCCCTCTTCATGTATTCTCATGGCAGAAAATTATTCAATGTAAAATAACAAGGTAAAAAAACAGATTTTTTTCTTTGCTTTGAGTTTTGAGGTTTAGATTGCTGTGTTTGTTGGTGAGGTTTTCTTCAGTGCTTGTTGGGATTGGTTTGGGTTTTTTGTTTATTTTTAATATTGACATATGGATTCCTGTCAGCACGGACTTTTCAAGGTTATTTTTATTCTGTTTTATAATTTTAAACATTCATATTTATTAATAATTCAAGAATTTTTATATTAAATTAGTCTTTAACTAAAATTTGTATTTGTTATATCCTTTCTCACAGGCTAGTCAGAGCTTCAATGTATTCCTGTAAAAACTTATTATACTGTATACATTGGGTTTAAGCTGATGACTACTCCCTAAATATTAACATTTATGAAACTGAGAGTTCATTTCTTCCTTACTAGATTTTTTTTTCCCAATTCCTTCTTATTTGATTTGTCATTCTTACCTTGCAGTCTTGGGAGCCCAATCCAAACCCTGTGAAATCTATTGGAGTTTTAGTTGTGAGAAATATATGCAAGAAACTGTTCTTCTACTCTGTTCCAGTTGTGTATTTCTCATGCTTATTTCCTGTTCAAGTTTGAGTATTTAATAGGATTTCTGTCTATTTGCTGTGCTGCTTTTCCTGGCATTTCTTATTTTCTTTCCTGGTTTCTGTTCAGACTCCAAACCCCCAGCCATCCAACACCTTCTCCCCAAATAATTACAAAAGTCCAGAACTCCTGCATGCTAAATTACATTTTACTCAGGTTGTCTTTCTGGAAGCAGGAGAGGAGGCAGAAAAAAAAGCTTTAGTGTCTCTCTTGAAATTCAATTTGAAAAATAAAACATATGCTGCCAATAGCTGTTTTGCACCTTCAGAGCCTTGTGCATACTCAGGCAGCTACTTGATATGAACATCAGAGTCATTCTCCCCTGCATATATTCTCATTCCACTGTTCCTAAAAATATTCTTACATTTTTCATTATTTCTTCTGGTGCTGTGAAAGGGGCTGGATTGGGAACATTAATCAACTTCCCAGATACGTGAAGCCATTATTTTTAGCCCTATGATGCTTTTCTCATTCCTCTTCCCTAATAACAATTTTACTCTACCTACTCCTGATCAGTGAGTGAAGCCAAAACCTGCTGCTGTTTGTTCTGGCTCCGTTCCCTGTTGTCCAAGGTAGCTCATGTCAGCATGTGCTTTGGGTAATGTTGGTGTTTATATTGCTCTGTGGGATTTCTTGGCTTCCACAAAAATTATTCCTCATGAGCTGTGGGGTCAATTCACTTTCATGTTTAAACATCACCTCTTGGCCATAAATGACTGTTCTCTGTTTTTTGATCTCACACACATAAGGAGGAATAGAGATAAGAGGTGGTGCAAAGAAATAAGCAGCAGCAGAGAGAAATGTGAGAAAAATTTCATCATCTTTTGTCCTTACAGTACTTTGAGCCTTTTATGTTTAGGTCTAGTCATGTTTCTGACAGACCAGCGTGAAAAATGTCTGCTGTGTTTCTTCAGAGGTTCTGTTGGGTGAAATCCTCTGTGTCTTTTGATCACAGGATGTAAGACTGGCATCCTTTTTCTTGTCATGGTGCTTCCAGCCTGGGTTTGGGCAGTGGTAAAGAGGGATGTGTACTTGTATGCCTTCCCTTCATCTTTTGCAATTTGATTTTCAGGTTAAAGAGAGGGCAAAATTGGTCAGTTTGCTTCCTGTAGGATGTCTTCCAGCAATGAACCCTGCCTGCAGGCAAACACCTCATGGATGCTGCATTAAATACTGCTGCTCCTCTGCTGTTTAGTTATCCAACATTCATGGTTCCTGGTCTCCAAGGACTGGATAAATTAACCCAAAGAATCCTACTGGGAACATCCATCTGCCAGAGAGTCTCCTGAATGGTCAGACTGGGAAGTTTTTTTAACACTTCCTTCCTTAAGAACAGCTGTCAAACTGTGTGAGCCAATTTAACTGGTTTACTTTTTTCCAGCAAAAGGAAAGTCTTTAATAGTTGCTTATTTTCGTGTCATCCTTGTATCACAAAGGTAGCCATTGGAAGTCAGTGCTCAACAGGGGCTTTTGTTCTTCTGTATTTGTTCTGGTTTGTTCTTTCTGTCAACAAGTTTACACCTCACATTTCATTCTCTTTTGCAAGCTGACAGAAAACACTGGCTTTGAAGGAGCAGAAGGTGAAAACTGTTTGCAAAACACCGAGCTCAAAATAATACCAATTAAACAGAAATGATTGCTGGCAGCTGCTCAAAAATGGCATTTTTGTTAGAAATACTCACCTTTAGTTAATAACACAACCACAATTCAGCAACTATCTTTTAAGGGGAGGCAGTCAGTCTTAGGTCATGAGTGGTTCCCAGCATTTAATTGTTAAATAAGATTTCTGTAATGTATTGTTATCTTTTAAGATTGGTGGTTTGTTTTTTTTCTGATACACTCACAATTCTGTAAAATGACCCTTGGCTGCATCAGGGCCAAAAGGAAAATAAAAAAGTGCTTCCATTAAATCATATCATGCCTTCCAAGAGAGATGAAGGATATTAGTCCCTACATGAATAAGACTATCCCAAAATCCTTGAGTTAAAGGAAGATTTTTGTCCCAAGAGGGCAATAGGAGTATGAGAAATGAAGTCTAAAGATAAGTCCTTAACTTAGGAACCACCTATTCCTTAGAGTTCTGTTGAGGTATCAACAACTGAATCCATACCCACAAATCATGACTGGGAACATCACCAGTGAGTACTGCTTGTTCTGCAGAATGTTTGCCTATAAATATCTGTGTGATATGATGCTTACTGGGTACTATGCTGTATTTTAGGCATATTCTTTGCAAACAGTAAACAAACAGTTGCATCCTCAGTAAGATCATTCCACCAGGGAAAGAATGATGTGACATTTTGCTGTGCTTTATTGACCGTACAAAAAAAGTGACTGTGATTTTGCCCTTTCACAGGTTCACAGGAGAGAAAAGGCATTGCTCTGAGCCTCTTAAAGCCCTCAGGAACACAGTGCTGTTAGATCAAAAAGTTAATTGTTGGCCCTGCAACCTTTTTGCTGCTAACATTGCACAATAAAAGTGTATATCTGAGGAAACATGGCTAAAATGTCTAGATAGCTTTGTATGTACTTGCAGTGTTACAGTACCTTCCCCCCGTTATCATACACCTCTTCATACATTTAATTAAAATAGTCTATCACTTTTCTGACATAAATGCCAGCTTGTGATACAGCCTTTGCCTTCCAATACATAACATCTCATTTGTCAGTTGGTAATAACCAAAGGCATTCTCTGCAAATTCCATGGCAAAAAATACAATGAACTGCATGTCACCTCTATCTTCAGATTAGCCTTTCAATCAAATGCTTTTGAGAAGCAAAATCCTAAGGACAGGTCTCCTGTTTCAAATTTGTAATTCTGATAAAGGTTTTATATCTGTGACCTTTTATCTGTGAGTTCAAGGAGGGTGTGAGGGAGGGCAAACACAAAATATACAAAAACTATATAGCAGTTCTCTGACAAATAAATAGGGAAAAAAGCCTTGGTTAAAAAAATTTAAAGGGAGGGTGATCTAGCTTATAATGGTTAATGAAAATGATTCATGACACATGATCCTTTCCTTTCTTGCAGACATGTTTTAGTGCTTCATTCTGACTCTGATTGCTTCCTTTGGAATAAGTAAAATCCCAGCATTTAACAGGCTGAGCACAAGCAGGAGTTTTTTGTAATATGGAGTCTGTTCACCAAGGGACACTTTTGAAGCCTGCACATTTCTAATGCTCAAAGAGGGGTCTTTTTGCTTTTAAACTAAAGACTGGGTCATTTGGATTTCATTATGCCTGCCTATACATTCTGGAATGAAGGAAAAGTATGACATCTAAAACTATGCTAAACTCTGTCAATATTTGGTATAAATAAATATCTTTACATAAAAACCTCAAACAACAAATCCCACCAAAAAAAACGAATAAACCACACCACAAACAAATAAAGAAATCCAAACATATTTGATACAGAGAAAGTGTTTATTCAGCAGCATCTTGTGTGTGTTACTTTTAAGTGTTGAACCAGGGCCCAAAAATATAAAACTGTTTTTACTCTATGTAGTACTGGTAATTAATGGAAACTGTGATGCATCTGTTACTAACCACTCCTAGAAAGGTAGTGCAGCTGTTCCTCTTAATGTGAACCTTCTGGGAAGCTCCACAGTAGAAATATTTGGCAAGACTGAAGATTATCCACTCACAAAGTAATGCCACTGAAGAGACTATGCATTATGGAGTAAACTTTTAGGGGAAAAACAGATGCTGAAAATGTGTTGATATGTTGCATTTTATCTGTGGCCAAAAAGAGGGTTTTTTTAAAAAAAAAATTCAGGTTCCTGTCTTAAATTCTAAAACTACAGTGAATTTTTTATTTGCATAGATGAAGTACTTTGGATTAGCTGATGTCAGGTTGCTTCTACCAAATGCCAAAGCTGAAACTCTTTAAATAGATTTTATAGACTTTTAACAAGCCCTGGAGGCCTCCCAGCTCAGTCAATAAGGATGGGATCTATGGTGATATATAGTGAGTTACAGAGCCTAGGCTGGGAGAATTACATTTTGAGATCAGACCTTCCCAGATGATTTCTACAATTGATTATTTAACTTTGTTATCTCCCTATGTATAAAAAAAGATATCCTACTGGCTACACTCAGGAGTTATTACCTTCAAAATTACACTTTTAAAGGCAGGTGGGGTTTTTTTTTCCTTTTTTTTAAGATCAAAGGTTTTGCCTTTTCAAAAACATTTCTGAAACATTCTGCATTGAAGACATTGGAAAATTTCTTCCAGTGGAATTCAGAGAATATTATCTAGTGCCTTTGTGTGTTTCTGTAATCTGCATGGTGATAGAGTGAGAAAAAGAGAACCATCAGCTGTGCAGTGACCAATTTGTGAGCAAAAACTGAACTAAGAGTGGAATGGAACATTCTTTACAACTGCCACAGAGAGCCAAGGCTGCTCTTGTATTCTCTGTATCCAGGCACTGGTCTGGCAAGCAAATTTCAAATTGTCAGTGGTTTTGTGCTTCACTCCTACAGCCCAGAGCAACCCCTCTCCACTCAGCTACTGCAGGTTTTCTACCCTGTGGAGCTGTGGAATTGATCTGCTTTTTGAATAGCAAAACCTGGTTTGTTTTGTCTATGGAATCATAGAATATTCTGAGTTGTAAGAGACCCATAAGGATCACCAAAGTCCAGCTCCTGACCCTGCCCAGCACAGCCCCAAGAGTCACACCAAGTGTCTGAGAGAATTGTCCAAACTTCTTGAGCTCTGGCAGCCTTGGTGCTGTGCCCACTGCCCTGAGGAGCCTGTTCAGTGCCAGCCACCCTCTGGGGGAAGAACCTTTTCCTAAATCCAACCTAAGCCTCTCCTGAAACAGCCTGATGCTCTTTGGTTTAGTTCATACAGACTGAACAACTTGCTACCAAGAAAAACAAACATTCTGAAGATCATTCTTAAAATTCAGGTTTTCTAAAGAAAATAAAAAGGTTTTTTTAAAGAATGTTCATTCTTACTGACATTGCTCTTCATGCAGAAGGGATTTTTTTCTCCTGGTCTCTTTCCTAACCTGATATTGGGAAGATCTGGAGATGCAAAAGGGTTTCTTTTGTTGAGTAACTGTGCAGTTCTAAATGTAATCAGTTGTTGGAAGGAAGTTGGAGAGAGGTAATAAAAACACTAAAGCACAATGAACACACAAAAGGAAGATAAGTTATTTCCTCTTTGAAACTATTTTTGTATGTATAATTTGATAAATGAAATGAGCTTAAGCTTGCTGTCTTCAGATGCTCTATATTAGCAATTTATGTGGGTGGTTGAGAAGCATTCATTGGAAATAATGCTACTTCCTTCAAGATGCTTTTGTGTGTATATATATATATATAAAAATGCAGTACCAGGTAATACAAGTTTTTTCTTTTCTTTGTTGAGAAAATTCTGTTCTAATATGTTTGTGCCCACAGTAATTTCCTCCTGGGTTTTTGTTTTTCTAGAAAAGGCAATGGATACTCCTCAAATGTGACTTAAGGGCACATATTGTGTTAACTATTTGGTTACAAACATAATTGTACATCCAAAGCTTTCAATCCAATACTGAGGTTTCCCCAAATTCTGCAGATAGTTAAGAAATATTTGTTTATTTTATACATACCAAAGATCAAGGAAGATTTCACAATATGGGGAAAATATAGGAAAAAAACAAAGATATGATTCAAAGTGTTTTTCTCTCAGATAAATTTAACAGAAACATTTTTATGGAGTTATCAGTTCCTCTGAGAACTGGACTTTAGGTATAATTATGACAATTACTGATTCATATGGTGAGGAGCATGTGCAAACTTATTACTGACTACATAAACTATGAAGGCAAATATCTGACTGTAGGTGTCTCTAACTACATCCATTATGTATCTTTTTTTTCTTTTTTGTTTATTTGTTTGTTTTAACTGATTATAAGATACCATTATTTGAAAACTATACATGTTGTAGTCTGTTATTTACTCTACTTAAAACGTTGGCTTTGCCACTTTACTTATAAAATAGAAAAGAAAAAAAAAAACAACAAAACAAACAAACAAAAAAAAACCCAAGGGAAAAAAGCCACCAGAACATAAAACTCCATACATTAAAAATATAAAAATACATTTCAAGGCCCTTCCTAGTCCTAGCAAGGTGAGCATGAAGCTGTTAGCAAAGGATGGATTAAATTACTACTGCATTTAAGTGTCTTTTCTCTCTCAGTCTTGGTGGTGTGCAAAGAGGAGAGAATTGATGCTGTTTAGTTTGATGCTGTTTTGTGCTTTTTTGCTGGTAAGCACAGTTTGACTGAGCAAAACAGAGGACAGGTTGTGCCTAATGGAATTGCTGAAATTCTACAGAAACATTACTGCCATCACAGAAGAGGTAAATATAGCAGATGGGATGTGCTTAAATTTCCAAGAAGCATTTTATAAAGAATTTCATCTCATGTATCCGGCTGAGTTGAAATTCTATTGAATATTAAATAAACAAGATGCTGGATGTAAACAAAAGGAAGAAAAACTATTGTGTCAAGAGCTCACTGAGCATCTGATACTCATCTTCATGAGGGTCATCTTGACCCCATTCAGTGACATATTATGACTATTACACATCACTGCCTTTCAGTCTAAATGTTATTAAGAATTTATCTCTTAAATGAGATTATAGTCTTGTCTTTGTTTTTCAGATTTGTTTCTCTCTAACAAGTTATGGCCAATTTATGGCTAAAAACCAACAAATTGTGTATCACAGCAGAC
>JAWWLV010000158.1:14376044-14410438 GCA_035041135.1 Platyrinchus mystaceus | reverse complement strand
TAACAAACATCAGCTTCTTTTATCTCAGCAGTGGCTCTGGAAAAGCAAATGTCTTGGTATCCAACTTCTGTGACTGATTTTGGTCATCCCTCATCAGCAGTTGCTGTAACTTGGTTTGCTGTAAGTATAAAGTTATTTTTATATGTATGATAAAACCAAAATATGGTATGTGGAAATAAGAGGAAAGAATAATACATTTTTTTTTCTGATATATGTTGAAGTAATGTGCAGTTTGAGGCAAAGTGAAGGGTATGTTGTTCTCCCTGTCACATCGAAACTCTTAGAGGGAAAGGCAGTGGAAGAATGGAAGCAATATTAGGAAAGTTTTTTTGGTTTGATTTTGTTTCTAAGTAAGAAGAAATTATAGAGTTTGGATTTTTTTTTTTTTTCAGAAAAATAAGAAAAAGGAAAGAGAAAAAGAAAAGGAAGTCTACATCTTACTTATTTGGGAATAATAACAAGTCAAATCCTGCCATAACATAACACATATGAGCATTCTCACAGAGCTTTATGGAAACTTTTGAACCCTTCCTTATGGAATAATTTGTGATATTAGTGTCTTAGATTTCTGATTTTTCTCTTGATATTGAATAGGGGAGTTCAAGGTGAATGTGAAGATTTATGTTACCAGATATTATTTTTTGCCTTCCTTATTTGTAATGCATCATACAACTTTCTAGTCTCCAGCTAGTATGACAACTGGTTTTTAACATAGACCTGCATTTCTAAAATATGCCTGGAAAAGACTGTGGCTTGACTACATTTGCTCTATTTAACAAATGTATGAGCAGCAAAGCCCAAAGAGAACCTGTTGTAATCTAGCAAAACATTTATTAAATTCAACAAGGGCTTTGTCAGCCTTATTCAGAACAACTGTTCTGATGCTGAAAGAGGAATGGTTGCACATGAAAATATTTAAGAAAGCTTACACTTTTAATGGAACAGTTTTCTGTCAAGAAATGTTGCTCTCTTGCATTTGAAGGATGTTGTAGGAGTGTGTTTGTTTCAACACAATGCAGAAATACAGTATATTAGTTTCAAACATATTGAGCTTGAAATATAAAACAATATTCAAACCACTGTTTCCAAGCCATGAGGTTGGGAAATTGTTACTGCTCAAAACAAGTCTCTTCTCTCCTATGTTAAAATGTGTTTCAATTCTGTGTTAGTTTTACGTCTTTATTGGGCATGGAGGAGTCTTTGAGGAGACTGTGACAAATAGTAATGACTTAATGACTTTCTTAATTTCTGTTGTGCCGTGTGCTGAAGGATTCTCCTGGGAGAACATAAAGTGGAGTCCTTCAAACGAAGGACTTTGCAAATTAGGGCAGAATTTGGTGTTTGACGGTGTCAAAGAGAAGGCAGCAATGGTGAGTCTGAAGGAGGAGATTATGTCATACCAGAGAAAAGCTAAGTAGTTTATCTTGTCAGAGCACTTTTAAATGCTTCTGAAAGAGCTGAAAGACATCAGTACCCAAGAGGAAATTGGGATCAAGGCATGGATAAAAAGGGTCTGATTTTTAAATCATGTACTGGACTTATATTTTCTGATATTTATGACTTGGGATTATGTGTTTTTACTTTTTAAGGAGAGAGTAGAATTTGAAGAACTGAATCATAACTATTTGTAACAATAAACAATCCAATGTTTAGTTTTCCTAACAATTAAAAATCCAGCACATACATATTTTACATGTTTTTCTTTTGCATATATCTGTCCTAAGTTGAGCATTTGTCTCTTACAGTCTCATTTTGTGTGCTTCCTCTCATTTTTTCCACAATAGCCAATATTATCAGTTACCCTGACCCAAATGTACTAAGCCAGCTTGTTGAATGGGTTTTAAACATATAAAGTGACTTGTGAACTTAGCAGGAAGGTAAAGTAAGATGCTTCCTAATAACTGAACTGAACTTTTGAAAAATAATTAGTGATATACACTTTACTTTCTTACAAAGGAGGAGATTTCAATGCAGGTGTCAATCAGGATATAGAAACCTGAAGGTACCACAGGTAGCTGATGTGAGAAAGGGAATTTAGCATATTGTGGTGGAAATTCATGGACACAAATACACACAAAATTCTGCTTCGTTATTTTCATGATTTTCTAAAACTCTCCCTTGTTTCTAAAGCAATGAACCAAGATATATCCTCCCAGAAAGGAGATAGGACTAGAATTTAAACCAAGTAAATTCATAGCTGATTTGCTATGAGGTTGTTAAAAAAGAAGCATAAAACCACAAAATGCTTTGGATTCAGTTAAGAGCTTTGGGTTTTTTAATGTTTTGGGGTATTTTACAGCTGTAGTGCAGTAAAAAAATAATATTCAAAAGACCTCATTCTTTCCCATCTGATTAAAAAACTACACTTCTCTGTTGCTGCTTAAAGTAATTGGTCTCTTTCTCTTATTCTGTTTCATCTAGGAAGAGCAGCAACTTTCTTTGGCCTCACCAAAGTGACTTAAGGTACAGCCCTCCAGCCTTAGGCTCGAGTGAGTCCCTCGCTGCAGCTAAAACAGGACTAATCTCCATTTGCACACGAGATGATCTGAGTCATTTAGTTTCCTGACTTTGCCCTCATGCCCTAAGGGCACGTAATTTCTTGGTTATTGCTTTAAAACTGTCTTTTCCTCTGCCTTCCCTGCTCTTCTCCCCCAAACCAGCAACTTTCGAAGCTACTTTCTGGCAGTTACTTTCGAAGAACTTTGCTGCACTCTGATTTTAGGCTGTGGCTTGTGCTCCATTGGACCAACATCCCTTCTATGGATATAGACAGTTATGTCTAAACTGTAGATAGACTTTGAGATACTTTGTGCATTCTTATTTTCACCTATGGCACAACTCCCTTTCTTCCTGCTTCTCTATTCCTGCCTCTCTGTTTCTCCTTTCCTTCTGCAAAAAGCACAATTTACATACTATGGGACTTTATTTTGAGATCTTAAGTCAGAGTTTAGGAGCACTGTGTTTAGAAATTTACCTCCAGGATGTAGAATTAACCCAAAGTCTTTCTTTTCCATTTTTTTTTTAATATCATACCTAGAGGTTACTCTCTGTCTGTCAAATCCCACACCATGGACTGATGCATTAAGATTTTAAGGCACAAGTGATTGCTGTGTGAAAAGTGAATAATGGATGTGAGATTATTTTGAAAGATGACTTAAAATTAAATAAACTCAAACCCAACAGTTTCTGGCAGAAAAGACTGGGGGGTGAGGGGGAAGGAGCACAATGTCAGGTGACTTTGAGAAGTTCTTGCATGTTAACATTCAGAGTTACAGCAGTTAATTAGTTCTGAAAATATATTTTCTTATAAGAACTACAGGTAGAGAACAAGAAAGATTGGTTTCAGTAAATATAACTCTGTATTGAATACTCTATTCATAGTTACAAATAGTTTTTTAGAAATATTACCAAAACATCAGACAGCAGAGAAAGAAAACAAAAATATACAGACATGAAACTAAATATATTCAAATGGGATTTTTGCTCTGAAGAATTAAAAAGGGAGGAAAAAAGGAACTTATAGCAAAAAGAAATTTCTCAGATTCTTGCTCTTTCACATTTTATTTTCTTTCTCTTTGAGTTTGTTGTTTATTTTTAATTATATGTAACGTGACAACTACAGGTGTTCTGATTGGTGAGAAAACTTAAAAATTACAGAGTCATTTGAAAAAGTAAATGTTGGTAAAAGACACCTAAGAGCAACTTAAAGTGTTATAGATAATGTAAGTATTTGCAATAATTTTGGGAAATCCCAGATAATGCCTTACTGTGTTGTTGCAAACAACCACAGGAATTTAAGTTTTTGGTGGATTGCAACAAAACTTGATTTGAATCCTGATGAAAATAAACCTTGGAATAATCTTACTTTTCCTTCTCTGCTCACATACTTCCCAAAGTGATTTGGATTTCTGTCTCTTGGCTCTCTCTGCTTCCTTGGACACCACGAGCTGTGTTGAATCATAATGTTGATGTGGAAACGGAGCTTGCAGGTACGGAAGATCCCGACCAAGGATAAATAACAGCTTAAGGAACAAACATCACAGGAGTGCATGATGTAAAACATTCATAAAACAGGCTGCTTGAGTAGTCAAGAAGGCAAAGTCTGACAAACATCACTTCTTGTAGTGAAGGACATAAGTATAATTTAGCCAGCTGTCATAAGTACTTCTAAAATTCACTGGGGAAAGCTACGATTACCTGAGAGAATATCTTTAACTCTGTTTTCCTGGGATACTCATATTGTCATCAATTAGAAAAGAATTCATATGCACAAATAAAATTGTCAGCATGAACCGTGAAAACATGATGACAGTGGCAGGTTCAACATATGTTGAGTTACAGTGTGGTTGCAGTGCACATAATTCATCTTTGCTGATCAGTTTTCATTCCCTCCATGAAATTAAAAACATGAATTCATCTGAAGGACTGAAGGAGCTTCAGTATCTAACACCACACTGATATGCTCTGCACCATGTGGTGATTTCAACACTCTTCTTCTCTAGTGAACAACCGGTAAAGGTTCCTTTTATGTACATGATTTTATATTGCTTCCATCCCAACTGTTATCTCCTTTCCACCCACTCCCATCTGCATCTGGGTTAAAAATATTTCACTTCTGTAATTTTTAGTGGTTTATATTTGTAGATCATCAGTTGAGTCTGAAGATAAAAGCATCCTCATGTAATCTATCACCACTACTACTGGTACTAGTGTCTGAGAATAGTTTCTGTAGTGACCAAGGACATTAAAGGAACTGACAGTACCTATTTTTGGACACATGCATTTGTGTACTCTTGCAAAGCTTTCATAGGTCTGAGAATACTTCTGGGACATAGGGAATAATATTCCAGTCCAGTTTTATGACTGAAGAAAGCAAAGTGCAATCATGTTCCAGATCATTCTGCAGCTAAGGGGCAGAACTGGGAACAGTTACCATGAAAGCAGATTGTTTGCTATAAATGTACCACTGTAGATTTGGCTGTTGCAATAACAAACTTCTTGTAACAAATCACGTGATAAGAACTTTGTAGGCTGAAGCCCTGTTTTGCAAAAATGACTCATAAGTCTATGCTACAAATCATGATAGGAGTGTTTCAAAATCACTGATTCATGTTCTGATAGTAATGTAGTGACAAAAATAAGGATCAGGGTGTGATTTCACATCAGCTATTGGTACACTGCTGTAAACTGGATTGGTGATTATAATTACATGGGAATATGCATCTGAGTCACAGAGGTTTAAACCTGCACTGCTCTGTCTCTTAAAATTGCAATCCCCTTTTAGGAGCTCTGGACATGAAAGGTTATTAACTCTATCAATGGACTTAGATTCTTAAATCCCATCACATTTGCCTTTTGGCTTTCTATCTAATGAGCTTTCCAAGCATCAAATTAGGTGCCTGTGTCTCTTGTACTACCTAAACTGAAAACATCAGTCTACCAAAATCTAGTCAGTTCCCACCTAGAATTCATGGCCTTTATATATTTTTTTTTCCAGTCTCCTGAAATTCTGACCTGGGTGGTCTGGATATCTCATCTTATTAAAGACCGGCTTGGAGTCTGGCTGGTCTTGTCAGAAGCAATAACTGAGGTCTTTCATACCCATGCCATGCAAGGATTTGAAATCAGTATATATGCCCTGAATGTGAGTTATGGACAAGGCAGTGCCAAATACAGGGAAAGAGAAACTATTATATTACTTAATACCTTGGGTATTTACAAACTGAGTGGAAGTGCTGTGCTGCACTCCCCCCTTAAGTGACTCTTCCTGTAAAACTCTTATAAATGTCTAAATTTGAGAAATCAAACTGCACCATAAATCTAAAAAAATTGTAGTTAATAAAATAGAAATGGTTGTGTGGTGCTTACAAAGTTTAAATAAATGTATTTACCAGAATTGATCAATTTAATCTTCTCACAGACAGTCCTGGATAAGTCTGATTTGTTCCCTTAGAAGGCTGACATTTCTCTCTTCAGAGCAAAATCTTGACCCTACAGAGTTAATAAGGCTTTGGCTCCTTTCTTATTCTTCACTTAGTGCAGGCCAGCTACTCCTATTCAAATAGGATATTAAAAGTGTTTGGGAAAAAGACATCCAAATTCAATTATTTTATGGAATGATTACATTTCCTGCATACTTGCTGTGTCTTCTCTTTTGCATCTTTCTTTATTTGATATTGAGCCACAAGTAAACTAAAATAATGATGGTATCATATTTGAATTACATAGAAAAGTTATTCATGTTTGGGCATTATTAATATATTTAGATGAATAAATCAAAGCTGAATTTGCCAAACCAATGACAAGTTTTGTTTTAAGGAGGATTTCTGGCCCAATTGTATTAGTGTATTCTCTAATAAAATATAACACTACAAACATAGAAATTATCTAGAAAGTATTATACTGCTCTTGCAACTAAGTTATCTGCATGTAATACTGAAGAAATTGGTTCACTAAGCAGTCATTTTGGTGCTTCAAAAAATCAAAGCTACAAATGAGAACACTTTGTTTCCTTCTGCAAAACTTTCATACACATTCCAGTGCTCTAGCTTTGAACAGTATTTTCTATAATTTTGGGAATCAGCAGAGGAATGGAAATATCTTGTGTTTGGTCCACAACTGTTTTTTGGTTTTCAAATGTAATTCACACCACAAATTCAAGTAAATGAATGTTATATTACAGTGGTTTTTTTAATGGTCTCTTTCTTATTATGTTAATTATTTTATTTAACACACAACTAAGCAGTGTTCAGATGATCTGGCAGTGAGGACTTGATACAAAACAACTGGTATTTATAATTCAGCATGATGCCTTTGTTATTAGTATTGATACCTAGGGTTTGATATCTAATTCATGATCATACTTGCTTTCCATTCTTTTGATGATCGCTACCAGAAAGTGCCCTGTGGAACTGCTGTCTTTTTGGGAGACAGATGGTGTTTCTGCACCACCTCTTTGATTAGGGGTCTGACCTATCAGTTTGGGCTCCAAGGCACTGTTGTAGTATAAATAACCAACAGTTTTTTTCAGGTTGTGAAAAGACCTCTCCAAATGCTCGTCTGTGGCTGTCTGTTGAATTTCAGCAGCACTGCAGTGCTTTGAGCTGGCAATCCAAACATCTTCATTTAGAAACAAAACACCATACGGTATCATCAACTCCCCATAGTAATTTTCTCCACTGCAGTATCATTAAAGAAGTATTGTAGCATAAAGAGTAAAGTAAAATATGCTTGGCCAATAAGAAGGCCAGCAGCTTTCTGCAGTTGAAGCTATTTTTATGTATTTTGCTACTGTATTTTGCTTCTTCACAGTCTTAATATATTCTCCTAGCACATTCCTGTCTCCCGTTGCATTTTGAGCAGGATCTGACTTCAGGATATTCATGTCTGAAGAGTCAAGGATTGCAAACTCTCATCACTGTCCCAAAGGGCCCCCTAAGTCTCTAGAGGAGCCAGAAACTGAACCTGAAAACTGAACTTGCCAGTTGAGCCAGAGGATTGCAGTCCCTGCCATGGAGCGTCTTCTTCCTCCAGGGCACCTTTTTAATTCTGCAAAGCTTCTGTTGTGCTAAGGTTTAGCCAGGAGCCAGTGATGTACAAGTAGGTAGAAGATATGGCAGATACTTTTCATTTTGGCTTGAATAAATACCACTTGGTAATTAATGTCTTACTAATGCTTTCGGTATCTCCTCTGCCCTTGGGAGTTCTTCCCTTTCAAGAACAACCTAAATAGTGTAAACAGCTGAAATATTTGGGGGGTTTTTTGTGACTTGTTGCTATTTAATATGTTAAGTAACTTAAGGAAAGGGAATCCTTAAAGCTCGTGCTCAGAATCAGAATATGGATCTTTTTCCTATTTGTCCTTTATTAAATGCCACCAAATCCCCTGGAAGAGGCTGGGGAGGGACCCTCTTTATAAATTGGTTGTGCAGATCAGTACCAGCAGTACTGAAGGCACTTGGCAAAAGAAACAGCTGAGTAGCTGAGTCAAAGGTGGTGTGTTCTTTGCTTTTTCAGCAATACAGTAAATCAGATGTGGTCATGAGTGATTCTCCCTTCATAACACTGTAAGCCAAGGTACAAAAAAATGTACAAAACTGATGTAGTGTATTAACATGCGTTTTTAATCTGTATCCTACGGCTGCAAAATGACACTGGCATTAGAAGTAAAGAAAGCAGAAGGGTGTTTCTACTTTGGGAAGCTCAGCTGAGACTTTGCTGAACAGAGGCCACAGAAAATAGTTTTTGAGAGAAATGCATGCTTTAAAATAGTCCGAAAGCTAAATTAATAGGTCCGTTCCCTCAGCCTTCCCATTAAAACTGGCATTTATATTTCCTGCCAGACACTGTGTAGACAAAGAGAAAATGATCAAAGTCATTCTCACTGGTGCTAGACTGCTGTCCTTGTCTTTAATTGTTTCTCAAGATTACACTCATCACTGCTGCAGTCAGGGTCAATTTAATAGAAAGAAGCACAATATCAGGATGGAAACTGCTTTATATATTTATTGTTCATTTAGCTCTGACATCTGTAGCAGGATGAAAACTGTTTAAAAGAAAAAAACCATGCTTAAATGACAGCCTTTGAATGCTGCAAGACAAGTTGAAAATAGCTTTGATGCAATAATGTGCTTATTACTCAAGCACTGCAGCACTTGATTGTTTAAAAACACTTGCTATATATGGATTAGCTCTCAGCTCTACAGGAGAGAAGGAAACAACTTATGGTCTTTATACATCAATCAGGAAACCAAAACCAACCAGGAAAACAAAGAGGTAAAGGTGCTCATCCTCAAAATACTGAAGCTCTAGGCAGCAGAAAGTCAAACTAAACACCACTGAAATCTGTTTGCAATTAAAAATTCAAGCTCATTATATAAAGTGGAAATAGACGAAGAAACAGTGATATACTAGGAAAAGATGCAGTTTGTATCATGTATTTTCAAGCCTACAGTGAGATTGTAGTTGTGAGATTTCACAGGCTTCTCATAATCTCAATGAAGTTAATTTTCATGGGGAGAAGAGACTGTGTGATGTTGAACCACTGCTCCCTTCGTGTTTGAACACAGACTGAAGATTTTTGTTTCTTTGGCTGTCCCTGAGAATACATTGCAGCAGGGGAGGGCCAAAGACACCAAAATTACCCTTTGAAATTCCAGCTACACCAAAAAGTTGAAGGCGTGTTATGCTTATTTTTATACAAATCTCACCCAAATATTACCTGGATTTTGCAGTAATGTCCACCCATTCGAAAACCAGTGGAAGGCCTTTAAAGCTCATTTATTCTAAACAATTCTTGTAGCACATCATGTGACAAGGAAAGATAAGAAGAGGGGGTAATTTTTGAGGCCTTCTTGTCAGTTTGGTGAATATATTTCACTTTTCCAGCTTGCAAAAAATGTTGTTGTCCCTAAGTGGTTATGTTTTTTTCCATAACAAGAGCATAAAGCCTCCGTTTGCTTTATTGATCTGTCCCAGATTTCAGATATGGATACATAATGAGTTCATTATATCAAACTGATTCCAAGTAAATATCATAATGTGTTTCTGAGAATGTTTTCCACGCGGTCTTTTCTTCCGACAAGGTTCATTCCTTTTCATTTCATGGCCAGAGCTGAACAATAGATCTGGAGTGGCATGAGTGTTTGTGAAAAATTAATTTCTAAATTACATCCTTCAATTATGGCAAAGCACACCTGCATAATTTGCCAGCAAGGCAGCTGACACAACCGTATTGCTTACCTGGCAAATCAAAGAAAGGAGGAATATGTATGTTTTAAATATCAACTGGCATCCACTTAGAAGCAATTACTTATTTGATTCGTATAAGAAACTGCAGAACAAATTCAAGTAATCATGAATATGTTTCAGAAAAGATGACTGCTTACAGTAAGAGCTTTTTAATTATGTAAATGATTCTTTGCAGTTATTCACAAAGATGTGCTCAGGATGTTAGCGTCGAAACTTGATTCACAAAGCTAGACTGAAGGTTCAGTTTTCCACTGAAATGAGAAATAGATCAAAGATATTAGATTTTTATAATGAATTGTACCTTCTCACACAATTATTCGTCTGCCTTTCATAAAGATATGAAAAGTCCAAGTTTAGGGTATATGAAATGCTATATATATATATATAACCCCACAAGCTGGGTAATTGTTCAAAGAAATGTTTAAATAACACTTGTGTTCTACCAGATAGTGTCACTGCTGTTGAGATGATCCCAATTTGACTTGAGAGTTCAGGAGTGCTCTCTGTTGCCTCATTCCATGCCAGGATGTCCATCTGCTTAACCCTGTTCACTGGAGGAGTTTCTGCCTCTCATGACACCTGCAGTACCAGATCTCAGAGTATCTTTAGGATGACTAGCACTGGGCTCCAGTGTTTTCTAGGATGGAAGTTGTTATGCTCAGGAATTGCTTGTGCTTTCACAGTCTTTGTTGATACAGACTCCTCAAAGGTATAAATGCATGGAGCTTATTAGTGCTTTTTGACTGAAAGCAGAGGTGATGGTAATCAAATGGTTTTGGGTAACTGCAGAACACAAAGTGGTTTCTTTTCAAAACCTGACAAAAGATGCTTTAATACTTGTATCCAAAAATACTTGGAGTAAATTTGTGAGTCTCTTACTAGTACAAGGAAATACCAAGTGACAGCCTGACAAAATTCAACAGATTAATCAGACTAGCAGCTAAGCAAAATGATTATAATGGAACAGTTTAGAGAATATCATTTGCTTAGCAGCTCCAAAATAATTTGGGCAGTTGGAGGCCTGGAAATTGCAACATCCAGGATACTACATGATCCAGAGTGCAGGGAAGGGCTGTGCTTGCACCTTTATGATTCAGAGCCCAAAGACTTTAAATTTAAAAAAAAAAAAGTACTTGAAGTGCAAGAACTGGACAGGAGGAAAAATACCTGAAGAAACTGTTCTTCCTCTGGCCTTCTAAAAAGCTTGTTATCTTGGAATAACCAGTCCCTGAAATCTCTGGAGATGGTCTTAAATAAATAGATGCAATGTCTAGCCATTAATTACCTGCCTGTTTTCAAACCGTGCTGAGCAGTGTTCTAATGCACATTATAGGTTTCTGGCTTTAATTGAAAACAAACGTGGGTAAACAATGAAACCACATGTTTATCAAGTGCCTATTTCCTGACAATCAAGAGATATGGTAATTGCAGCAGTACAAGGGCTGTTTATCAAGATGCTTCATTGTTGAGTGTTTAACTACATCTCCTCCCAGTCCTTGTTCCCATAAAACACCAGCAGTACTGGCAACAGTGGAAAAATGTCCCTCCTGAGGCCAGCAAGTTAGGGCAACAGTGGTAAAAATGTTCCCCTTGAGGCCACCAAGTGAAACTGTTTCAAAAGGCCTTATTGAAGAGATGTGATTGCAAAAATGCTCCAGACTGGTCTCAGGGAAGTGGTTTCAGACTGAAAAGGAGAAACAGTAGTGGGAGCAAATTATTGTTTGATATATGGTAATAAATGCAGATAAAATATCTTCTAATAAGCAAAAATCTATTTAAAGCTCCTCAAAGGACTTATGGCCGTATTTTAGACACACATTCAGGGGTAAACCACAGCACTCAGAGGGCTCCTGTGCAGGATGTTTCTGGAGAGTATTTTGAGTCAAATGGTAAAGCTTGCCAAGATAGCTGCTTAGTGCTCTAACAGGTAGACAGCTACCATTTAGGGAAACATGCTCTTCTTTAAAGCTTGGGATTTCAACACAGGAGTTGGAACTCTTTCCAAAATCTTTTCCTGAATGCGCCACTGCAGAGACATTTGCTGAAAGCAGACAAATATATGATTAAGTAATAGGAAAACAAGCTGGATGACAAGTAATGCACTTTGATAAGTGAGTCTGTCAGAAGAAATCACTGTGCACTAAGCTATGGAAAAACTATGTTGGGTCTTCACTAAGATCCTGTTCTTTAAAAATTAGGCCCTGTGATAACTGAGAGTTTGCATCATTTTAGCTGTCTTTTACATGGATAGCTATGCTGTGATAAATGTATCCTGTGTTGGTGTGCTTATCTGTGTGCATGAAACAGAAAATGAGTATGCTGGTTTGAAATGTCCTTTTAATTGCTTAATGACATTCAGAAATAATCATTGATCTGACTTTGCTTAAGTTAAAAAGAAAAAAAAATTAAAAATTGACCCAATAAATATAGTTCTTTCAATAAACATTTCCACACTGCAGTAGACATCACTTAGTCATCCCCTTGTCCCCTTCCCCTGCTCCCCATACACTTAAAAATATCAAAAAAATCTCTGTTTCCTGAAGTTTCCCAATTAATTTCTTTGTATTCTCGATGTGGAACGACATCTGTTCCTTTTATTTCTTCTCCCATCTCAAGAAATACAATTGGTTTGCAACCAGAGAATTAAATCTGCTCTTTACCTTTGCAAGAATAGCTCACACAATCCTTTGATGTCAAACCAATGGCTTTCATATCTAACTGACTGTAAAGCCAGAAAATGGATTGATTTTTTTTTTTAATTTCTTAGCCAATCCTATCTTTTTTTTTTTTTTTTTTAAATTTAATTATTCAAATAATTATACAGACCGGGTGTTCAACTGCCATAAACCCATAGCATTCCATTCTTCTTCCATGTGTCTCCATTGTTTTATACCTAATGAAGATTTAGCCCTGCTGTTCTGGAAGAACAAAAGCTAATCTGATTGAGTTTGTTAACCTGCTTGAGCATGCAGCAGCAGCACTGATGATATTAGCAGAAATGAGCACACCTTGGGAATAGCAGTTTTTACTTAATTACTGCTATAGGACCATCTGGGAGAACTCGCTTTGTTTTTAATAAACTTCCCAAAGTTCTGTGCGTGTGAGGAATGCTGAGGCGTTTGGTAACATTTGGAGTGAGGGGGAATGAACATCAAAACACCAAAGCACACACAAAAAAAAGGTGAAAACTGCTCTGCCAGAAAAAGATATTATGACACCAAAGCCATGGGGTGCCCCATACTTTGTACCCAACTAAGAACAGTTACGTGAATGAGGGACAATTTCACAGAATAAAGTGAGGTAACCCTCTAATGTAAGCAACAGCCAGTTACCAATTGGTCATTGTCTCTGCCTGAGAGTTGTTTTTGTCAGGATTTCTGCAGTTTTTGTAAACTTTCTTGTAAATATTCTTCTCTACTGAGTATTGTTTGCAATTCTTTGTGTCCTGGGCAGATCAGCTCTACATGGGGCTTGTTGAATTCATCCAGACATCTCGGGAATACTGTGTGCAATGTCAATTTTTCAAGACACCTAAACATCCAGAAGCTCACCAAAAGCAGCCTCCTCATCCAGCAGTGGGCCCTGCAAAGCACAGCATCTGTGTGATCTACAGGCCCCACAAAAATAGAAATCCCTTTTAAATAGAACCCATCCTTTGCTTGTTGCTGTGACCAACTCACAGGATCTCTAAGGTGCTGTTCACGTGGGGGAGTGTTAATTTTCCATGGACAAATGGATGAGCTTCTCTTTCAGGGTAGTATGAGCTGAGTTGCAGTGATTTTAATGTGCAATGTTTACTGTGTAATGCCTTCAGAGTCTAACATGGCAGAGGTAACAGAGAAAAATTTTGTACTTACAAATATCTACATTAATTCCTAAAGCTTCATACAATCTACATTTTATATAAGCATCTATTACTATTGCTACTATCATTATTATCTTGATCCTTTTCAATGTTTCAGTGACACTTAGGGAAAAATAAATTTCTCAAATTGAAGTTCAGTCACTAAAAGTCCATTTTGGTGACAGAACTATTTTTCTATCTTTTTAAAACTTCATTGTCTTTTTCCTATCATCTTTGTCAAAGCTTTTATTTGTATTTTATTTTCATTTAAGTCCCTGTCTTCAAAAAGCTTGATCATCAACTTGCTACAACTGTATTAAGAAAAGCAAGGCTATTATTCCCTTTCTTAACATTCTCCACAAAACTTTTTGAAATATTTTCATGAGCTGGATTGATGAAATTCAGACACAATCTTTCATGTGAGGAACTGTGATCTCTCTTTAAGGATAAAGAAGTTAAATGAATTGAATTTAAAGCAGGCTCAGCTCTAGCCATGACTTATTGTAATTGTTTTCAAACATCTTGATTTAAGATAACTTGTCTGAGAGCAATGCAGTATAAATGGCATTACTTTATTTTTGGATAGTAAGTTCACTTTATCTTATGACTACCTGAATAAGCTAGATATGGTTTTATATGATCAGTTGAAATATAAGTGCTTAGGTGGAAGACCATAAACATGAGGAAATGTCTGGTGTTGGAGCAGAGCTATGCTGAAAAAAACATTAAAAAATCCAACAACCAGCATTAGAGTTCCTTGTTTACTTTTCCATTCTGAAGTTTGTGAACAATTATAGCACCTGAAAAGTTGTCCTCAGTCCAGGACCAGTTTTGGGGCTGACTGATCTGAGTAGTGAATAATACATCCCACATTAATTATTGCCATCAGGAACATGTTGTCTTGCAGTATTTTACAACACAAAATGAAGTCAGGGACAGTTTACAGTGCCAAGTTTATTAGTTGACTATATGGAAAAAACAAAGCTACACCTATGTCAAAATTATTGATAGAGTTGCACACACCTCCGTGCCTCTGGATCAGGTAAAACAGTGGCAGAATGAATAATTGAGGTTTTGTCTACCATAAAAGTTCAATATGTTTAAATTGCTGACTCTTCATTTTCCTGCACACATCACATTTCATCTTAGGTGATGTAATTTGTCATTAAATAAAAAAAAGAAACATGGAGAACAAAAAAGATACTTCTGCTATTCTCGGTCTGGTGCATTCACAGAATTGATAGAATTAGTATTTTTGTTTTGAGTGGAATGCCATCACTTTTAAAACAAGTAATAAAGACTAAAAAAATTTATAATATTTTGAACTACTATTTTAATTTTTTTTTTGCTTATTTACAGTATGAAACAGTAGTAATCTTTTTCTTATTGACTGAGGTTTATTTATGACATATGCTTGGGTGCTGTTGATTTCCTTTGTCCTTCTTCAGCACTACACACATCTTAAAATGTGCTACTGTGCTAACTCAAGGTATAAATCAGAAGAGGATACTGTTTTTTGTGAGTTTAACTAAGCTGCTAATTCACATTGAATTACTTCTTAATCTGGCATTCAATCACATTCTCAATCACTGTGATCATTTAAACTGTTCAGTTCAAAACTCTTGGCTTTGTTAAGCTTGGGCATGGTTATTTTTCACATTATTTCCATTACTACTCCTTTTTTTTTAAATAACCATTTCTACAATTTGCTCGCATTGCTGTCATAGCTGGGTAAGTCTTCCAAGTGTGATTTTTCTCCTGGAAGAGCTTTTTGACATTTGCAGGTTGGAATGTCGAACTGTTTTTGATGCTGAGCGTGTTCTGAAAAGCAATCACAGGAAAAGTAGTTGCCAAATGGTGTGTTGGAACTACAAATCTTCAAGCACCTTGTGCCCGTGAGAACTTGCCAAAACCTTCCTGATTAATCTGATTTGCTGAAGCATTTTGTTCCTGCTATCTCAGCAAATATTTACCTTCTTGCAGAAGTCCCTGGTGTTCTGGCTTGGCTGTTGGGGATCTCTGTGATGTTTGAATCTATTTCCCCTTGTTTCTCTTTGCAAATGCTGCAGAGTAAGGGGGCACTTAGATACTGTAAGAGTGTATTTTGGAAAGTTTTTCTCTGTTTCTGCAAGTTTTGTAAGGCTTGTTCTTCAGAACATACATAAACCAGTTCCAGGTTCAGTTTTGCAATAGCAGACGAGCTGAATTCCGGATTCAGCGTGGTTCCATACTCACTGAGTGGTGATATCCTGAAAATTGCTGATAAAAAATAGCTACTTGCAGTGGTGGCAACTAGTAACACGTTATTAATTATTGATTTAGCTTTTCTTCTGGGAAAGCTTACTTAACTCTTGTTCTCACCTTCAAAAACAGCCTGAGTGGGGAAACCAAATTGCCTGAGAACAACCAGCTCTTCCACAGAATGAGCTAATTACCACCGTAATTGATTTCTTGAATTGTCTTAAGCATTTTGGTATACTCAGATCCATGTTCTGTTCACAGCTTGGCACAGGTATCTGATTAGCATTCTTACTAGTGCTGAACTGTTTTCAGTTTCCTGGGCATTGCTTTTCCATTTTTTGCTGTGTCCCCACTACCATGAGGGCTCAATTCCACAGTGACACTCCTCTGAAATTCCTGTAATGGTGCCTAAGCCTTTGGTTATTGATATCACAGTGTCATGAGAATCACTGAATGAGTACCATGGCAGCATCTTTCTTACTCTCCTTTGTCACTACACATTCCCAAGGAACATTGGGAATTTAATTGTTATGAACCAAGAATGAAAAAACAGCCAGGAAAATAACTTCTTCTAAGATTTCATTGTAGATTTTGGAATACAAATAAAAAATCCATATGGTGATATAATAAAGTATCCCAAGTTGTCCTTAAAAACACCCAAAGTAAAAAAAAAACAAAACAAACAACAAAAACCTAAAATAAAACAGCAGCAGCAGCAGCAGCAACAACAACCTGTTTTTGCTTATACACCTTCAAAAATATTTCTAAATCAACACTTCCTGTGTTGGCAAGACTACCTCAGAAGACCTTAGAATTGCAGTGCACTTCTTTTATTATCAAAATATGAACACTATTTAAAATGATACCCTGAAAGGAACAAAGAACTTCAGAACATGACTCCAGGTGTGCCTCTCTCCTAAGTATGGACCTTTGTTTCATTAGAACCACGTTACCTTTGAAGGTACTTTATTAAAATATACATGTGATTATAATTAGATGTGCTGCTGCAAAAATCAGCATTCATTAATATTATTGCCTAGTTTTGTGTTGCCTTTCCTTGATAGTGAGAGGGGTTGTTTTTACAACCTCTTGTTGCTTTATCATCTTTATGTTGTGTGGCCTTTCTGCTGAGTTTAAGGGCAGCTGTGTGTTTGATCCATGTGACACAGTTTCAGGACACCTAAACTAATAGATATGAGCACTGCCAGAATGTAGCTAGAATTAAACCTTTGTGGATGTTATTTGCTTACTCTCCGAAAACAAATTTTTTAGAACTAAATTTGTGTTGATGTCTCTGTGTGCATAGATTCAAATTCACATGGCCTAATTACAGTCCAGCAATAAGAGTGGAATTTTGAGAGATTGAGCTCCCTGGGACAGTCTCCAGCATGTGAGATGTTCAGCACTCTGACTACATTAGTACAAGAGCAAGCTCTGAAATGAGATCACAGTCAGAAACATCTTAGTCCTTTGATACTTTTACTGAGTTCTTCAGTAGTTTGCATCCCTAAAGTAAAAAAAAAAATATATATTTTCTGAGTTTCTTCTTGCCAAGACATAGTTTTGTCCTAATTACAGGCTGGGATCTCTACCCTCAGCTGCTATTGGGACACAACTTTCAGATTAATTTTATGTCATGACTTTTAATATTTTTTTTCAATACAATGAACCCCCAGATAAAAATTCTCATGGCTTTTTTAACCAACAAAACACCACAATGTGAGAACAGGTTCAGTATCTTGGTGTCATCTTTCAAACTATGTTTAATAAGTATTATGGAAAGACACTTTATGGTGCCTCCTCTGACTTTAGCAAATTATTACTATTCCATTTTTTAACAGATTGGGGGGAGTTATGATACTGTGATGTTTTATGATTTCTCAAATTCATATAAAATGGGAGAACTCAGTTCCTGTATTCCTACAATTCTGCAGAGTCAAGAGTTTTCTTGTCTGTGTGCTGGGTGCCCAAGTGATCCATGATATAAATTCGTGCTTTTTCTCAATCCGTACAAAAATAAACCCCAAGTGCTGTGTGTTAGGAGATGAAAGCCTTCCCTGACATTTCCCCAAGAGAATGATAATTGCCTGCAAACAGTAACAGCTCAGACAGGGTGTCCATTAGGTTTGAAATGGCTCATTTGGTAGGTTTTTCTAAGTCTTTATGTCCTAAGGAATTTGAAGGGTTGACAGACTTATAAAGTGCTGGGATGCAACTAATGCCACAATTTTGCTCGACTCATAGCAAGCCCGTGCTTGAATATGGCAGCAAGTCAAAGGGATAGAAGATTCTGGTAATGTTTATTATTTGTATTACAGGAGAGCCCAGAGGCTCTGATTGGGAATGGCATCCTTTGTGCTGGCGGCTGTGCATATCTACATGAAGCTGATCTCTGCTTGAAAGAACATAGAGTATGATGCAGCAAATAAAATAAATAGAAAGAAGGGTAAATAGAGATTTAAAGGATTAGGCACTGGGAAACAATAAGTACATGTCCCTCCACAGGATCTCTATACAGTTACTGTTATTTTTCTTAAAATCAGAATTATAACAAAGCAACATGCAGGGGGAAAAAAAACCAACATGCTTGGAAGAAATAATTTAACTCCTCATTCTGCTGCAGTCTCCCTGTTGGACTTTGAAAGGCAGAGAATTTGAATTGTAATGAGGAGAAAATATAGGTAAATATCCCAAGAGAAATAAAAATGACTTTCAGAATGTCATCTTCTTCCAGAGTTGGATAGTAAAGAATTATAGAAACTTTGATGTAGTTGCTATGAGTAATAAGTCTATTTAACTTTAAATCAGTCTTCAGTGGTGAATTGAAAAGTATGGTGCATGATGGGATTAGCAAAACTGGATTTGAAAATGAAATTCCACTCACTGTGAGACAGAAGTTATAGGCAATGAAAGAAATGAAAAATAGCAATGATTGGAAGACCAATGATATAACATTAGTGTAAAGTGTGGTGAGTGAAAATTGAACATATTCAATATGAATTTTCCGAGTTTTTGCAATTCCCATTTAAATAAAGGAGAGTCCTGTATCTCCTATAATAATGATTTCTACAGATTAAAAGATACAAAGTTCTTCTCAAAATAAAATATATAGTGAGATCAGATGACAAGAGGGAAGAGATGCAGCAATTGCTCTTAAGACTAAGGGAAAAAGTAATTAGTCCTTTACAGAGAAGGGAAAATATATGATAAAAATCTGCTAAAATCAAAGGGAATCCTTAATTTCAAAGTATGTATTTATAATTGCTTTCAACGAGGAGGTTTGGTCAGATGTACAAATATGTCTGTCTCTCCATCCATCCATCCAGAAAAGATAAAATTCAAGAATATCACCCCAGTTTATAAAAATAACCATGGGGAATACCTGCCAAGCAGACAAATGTTTCTGCTGAAGAAGCCAAAAATATTTCCCCTCAACACACTCTGCTGGGAGGAGTAATGAGGTAGTAAAGCATGGTATAAAACAGAAAATCACAACACTCTCTTTATAGAAATGTTATTCTCATTTCAGGGATGCTCAAGGAGTTCTAAAGAGAAATACAGCTTTGGAAACACATGAAGAATGCTGGACAAAAATTAAATAACTCCTTTGCTTTCTGTAGCACAGGGTTAAACAGCTGATTCTTGACACAGTTATGTTATGTTAGATGTGGGAAACTGCCATTTCTGGACATTTGTGGAATAATGTAAATGGTTTGTCCTGTACCTGAGAGAGACACTGAGGCTACAGAGGTTTAAAGTTTACTCTCCCTTAATAGTCATCACTTCCTTAATAGATATCGAGCTGCATTTATGGGCAACTGCCTGATTTTGAAAAATCAGGTCTCTTCAAAAGGCAATTACATTCCTAATTCAACCAGCTGATATTACTGGAATGAAGGGATGAATCAAAGTGCAAGTGTGTGATTTATTTAAATCAACTGTGGTGATTTGCGGTTCACATTTTGTAACAGAGCAGCACAGGGATTTTTTCTTGACCTGTTATCCAAGGTCAGAATTAAAATTATCCTTTATTTACTACTTAGTTTAAGAGATGAGAGCCATGGTGAAATAATAACCATGCCTTGAACATGTTTGAGATTTTCTGCCGTTTAACAGTGAGGCAGTACTCCTACGTACTTATAAGTGTCTTATAAGCATATATGTTCCCAATAGCTTTAATCAAGAGATGTTACAGATATTTCACAAGACCAATAGCAGAACACAGAGGATATCTCATAGAGCCTCCCTTCCTTCTATCTTCTCCCCCTAAGAGCAGATAAACAGTGGTAGTTTGTAACATATCCCCTCTCAGTGTCCTTCAAGGAGTATTATCAGCTCCCAAGCTACTCCAAAACCACTACAATTCATAAACTTGTTGCTGCAACCTTAGATGTTCAGTGTAGTTTTGAGTAGTAAAAATTCAATAAGTAACCACTACTTTGGGGTTTTTTTGGCACACAGATGTTCTAGATGATGGTATGGGAGAGTTAATAACTTCACCAAGGTGCTTGCACTTCAAGCCAATTTAGTGCTTACCCTGATCCAAGAGTGAGTTTCTATTTGTGAGTTCCCTCTGTGAGCTGAAACACCCTCTGGTCACTTCCCCAAATTCTTCTGTTATTGTGACAGAGAGTGACATTCACATCTTCCTGTGACTTGGCTTTTCAGTGTGGAGATGGGTCATTTTTCTTCCTCTGGCTAGATTATGTTAATGAATTTTCTAAACACGGCCCTTGCTGTGGCCATCTGCACCCTGGAGGCACCTGGAGCTGCTGCAGTGGCCCCTTATGAAGAGGATGCAGGAAATCACATTGGAGTGCTTTGGCTAAAGCTGAAAACTCCTGCCACTTTCCTGTTTTATTTATGCCCCTCCATTGAGGGCGAGGATTAGTTTGCATTTGCCTCTTCCTTCACCTGCACAACAGATAGCAAACAGTTTTTATCACATGCACAGGGCAACAACACAATGTGTGTCTTACCCAGAACTTCATAAGCTTTGTAGCAGTAGCAGCTCATTTTATGGAATGTCATCATTCTTCCATAAATATATGTTAGATGCAGCCATCATGATCTGATCTGTGTTTCCTAAATTTCAAAGCCCAAAACAATGGTGTTTTCTTTTGTTTTGTTTTGTTTTCTGTTAGTGATTCCTTCCTTATGGGTATGTAGCAAATGGAAGAGAGGAGATGTCTGTCATTGTCTCTTGTACTACTACACTGTAATACACAGAAGAACAGAGTGGAAACAGGTTTTTGAACTCCTTTAGCCCCTGGCAATTGAGCAACAAGTTCCTGGTCCTCTCATGTTACAGAGGGCAAGGCATCATATTCTGTGTTGGTCCTCTGGGTAACAAAAAGGGAAATGACTCATCAGAAGTGTACACAGAAGTGCATTGTGCCAGAGTCCAGGGAAATAAAACCACGATGATATACTTTAGATACACATATAGTACATAACAGACCATTATCTAAACCACATAATAAAGGGTGATGAAATTACGACCTTCAGCTCCAACCACAGTCTTTTACATCTCCAGTTAAATGAATAGCAACTTCATTTGAAAGCCACTGGATTAGGAATTCATATTATACTTTGCACTGAATGAAACCTACTGGCATTTAGACACATCTAGTAACAGGCTGTAGTACTGCTTTAAGTTCTACCAAATAAATTGCAGACTTATATTTAATTAGCAGCATTTATATCTGTAACATTTCTCTTTTAGAAGGATATTGCATTGATTTATCGACTCTGTAACACAGTTCTGGACACCAGAAATAGGAATGACACAGCAGGTCACCAAAGTCCACTATTGTGCTGGTGCAGGTTTTATATGAGGATCACTTCACACACCACTGAACTGCAGCCACTTTGGTTGTCACTGGGCAATTAATCTGCCACACATCTGCCCATCATATCACTATTCTAAAAAAGGGCAAATTAAACTATGGGAAAATCAGTATGACCTTGGAAACTACCTCTAACTTTGACAGTTTGATAGTCAGATAACCTGCTGAAGGAAGCCACTTTATAATTGCTTTCATACACTCTACATGAGCTGAGAACCCAGCTAAATTCAAGAGAATTTAGGTGGTTATAGGACAATCAGAAGTCATTTTTACTAGAACACAGCAAAAGGAAAGTGTTTTCTACAACATGACTGTATTTTGACTTGTTCCTTTTTAGATTAATACATTAACATTTTAATCCAAAAAGGAATTGCAAAGCTTGATGCAAGCTGTTTAATAATAAATTATTAATTTCTGAATTATCTCTGTTCATTCACAATAGACAAAAGCAAAATTAATTTTTGCCCAGAGAGGTTGTGTAGTCTCACACCTTGGAGATGTTTGGAAGCTGCCTGGGCACAGTCCTGGGAAACCTGCTCTTGGTGGGGGTCGGGCAAGATGAAACCCAGAGGTCCCTTCCAACGTCAGCTATTCCAAGCTTCTGTGAACTCCAAACACTTATCAAGTCACCACAAGACACAACTGCAGCTGCAGAAAATCTCAGTGATTTTACTGCTTTCTGGGTGTATTGCTTGGCTTAGACTTGGCATAGTTTTAAGCTACCTCAATGCTTTGTGCCTCTTCATATTCTATTACAGCCACAATTCTGGGATATCTTCTGTTATCTCACATCACCTGCAGGTTAAATGGATTGTATTTCTCTTGTATTTCTCTGTGCTTCAGACAAGGCTTTTTTTTTTTTTTTTTTGTTTTGCTCTGAGAAGTTCAAGCTGACACAGTCGATCTAAACACAGTGTTATCCTTTGATTTGGTAAAACTTGAACAATATTAGAAGAAAGCACCGACATGATACCTCCTGGAATTGCGGTCAAGAGGGGAAATTGCAAAGGACAATTCTGTGCAGCTCAGGCCTTTGACTGATTATGGCAGACCACTGTATAGTGTGCTGTTTGCCTTGACCTCACAGCACTCCAGCTCTTCCATCAAGGCTGAACACTTGCCAGTTCCCAGGTATACCATAATGCTATATTTAGCAAGTTGGCTCTGAACCTAAATGGGAGGCAGGAGCAGTTGTGCATGAAGTGGGGAGGCTTCATGATAGGGGAGCTTGTGTCAAGCTAATAGAGTCGTGATGGAACAACTGCACTAAAACTCACATGGGCTGTACAGCAACTAAAAGGACTGAATTCACCTCTAAGGAATGCTGGATGTCCAAAATAACGTCTCATATATCTGCAGTTTTATAAGTATGGCTGGAGAAACTCTCCTAACAGTATTAAAACAGATTAAAAGAGCCAAAACCAGATAAATACTTATAGAATATGATAGTTTGGGTTTCTCCAAGCCAGAGCTTTCCAGTCTCCAACCTGGACTCTGTGTGAACAGCCTTTCTGATGAGTTGAATACAAAAATAAGCTCAATGACCATAGCACTTGTCCCTTAAAATATTATTTTTGCCATGGTTTTGAATGAAATGTAGTTTAGGTGCTATTTTTGCACCTGAACCAAGCATTGGAGTTCATCATAACTGAAATGCAATCCTGTTTAAATGTTGAGCTCTGCTGCTGGCATTTCCTGTGGAAGTAATTGAACTGTGATCACTAGATCCTACCATTATGAAGTTTGGTTTTAAGGATTCAAAACTGTGTAGGTAGGGCTTTCATTTTTTTCTCCAGGTGATTGTATTTAATATGTTCCTTCTACCTTTTTTTTTTTTCCCCTCTCTTTCCTCATTTTGTTAGTTTGGCAGTGGTCATAGTACTTTTTGTTAGTATTGTGTAGGGTTATAGTATTTGTAGATTCTGAAAGGAAAGAAAATTCTCTATAACTGAGTCCTGCCCCTCTTAGGAAGATGCAATTAGGGCACCCTTTCTACAGACACAGAAAGATGTTTGGGTTTTTTAGATGGAGACACAGAAAATCAATAAAATTCTTCAAGGCCTGGCTGAAACAACACACAGAGGAAAAAGCTTGTCAACCCCCACAAAAGGGTGGAGAGGGAACTCTGGAATATCAATTGGTTTCTAATAGCCTAAAAATGATTGGGGGGCTGTTTAATTTTGAGGATTCTGGGTGAGGTTTTCCTGTCTCCTGGAGACCAAAGAGGTGAAAGGTTGTCTCAGGCCTTTCCAGAAAGTTTCATGGAACAACACTGATTTTCTTCTACTAAAAACATCAAGAGAAAGGTGACTGGTACTTACCAGTAAGGTAACCCCAGATGGGAATAGGGCCACAGCTAAATGAATAAATTTGCCTACTTTATGAATAGCATAAGTATGACCAGTTAATAAAGGGAATATTTGTTAATATAAATAGCAAGATCACTCTGAATTCCTTGTTTTTCTTATTCACTTGTCTTACACAAAAGTCTTGATGGCTATTTCTATATTGTTATATTTCAGTGACTGGAACAGAATCATAAACCTCTTCAGGGAATGGCAGATATGGAAAATAAGGCACTAAACTGAGCACATGGTGACAGATTATTGTCAGCCTCAAGTGATCTGGATGAGTAGCATTTTTTTATAGTTGTTCAGTAATTTATTGATCTTCAACTCTCTGTTTGAATTCAAGCTTATGTCAAGCCTACACAATGTCCTACTGAACTCAGTTTGTGATGGTGAGGCTCATGAATTGTAGGTATTATTGAATTTTTAGAGTTATTGTGACTTTTGCAGCATGATAGCAGTACTAGTAGGGTTCCTTGGAGCTGAAATCTGCAAAAAAACCAGTTAGTAGTGTGATTTTACCACAAAAGTGCTGATTAGAGATGTCTTCAGTCACATCTGCCTGAATTTTCACAGAAAGAACTGACCTGTCCTAATAGAAGTGCCTTTCATGATGTATTTTCCACTATGTGCCTCTTTTCCTCTTTATCTATAATGAATCAATAATGCAACAGGATGCCAGTGGCCATTCTTCTGATCTCAATGCAATCTCTCAGGTGAGATTTAAATTCTGGGTTACTTAAAGAATTTATGTCTCTGTTGTAAAAGAGGGAGAGCTGAATGTATTGTTCTAGGCCATCATATTCTGTCTTTCAAATTTTCATGCTCTTCTCTTCTTGTTTAAACTTCACGGGGTATTAGTTGAGATTTTATGCTAAATTCTTCTGATTTTGTTACAGATATGGCAAAATTGCAGTGCTGCTTTCTGGAGGCAAGTGTATTTCATTAGTGACAGAGTGACCCAAATAGATCCATTAGCTGTCACACAAGAGACTAACAAGTGTCTTTCACTAGTGGTTAAGAAACTCTGTCTGCACCTTCATCTAAGAGTTCCAGTCTGTTTCTTCTAATGAGTTTAAAAATAATATATTCCTCAAAAACTTGTGTTCATCAATAACAGCCTTAAAGCAACTTGAAGAAAATGTGAGATCTTTGGGCAATCACCAAAACTTTTTATAATTTACGTGAATTAGGGTGTTTTAAATGTGTTGTCTCTGTTCACAGCCAGCCTGTTGTTTAAGTGTGCATCTACTAGATGCCTGTGTGGGCCTTATTGCTGAGGTATCCAAGTAGAGCTGTCAAGGAGTTATCTTCTCCAAACACCTACACAGGTCACAGATTTGTCATACACTGGAAAGGCAAGGTCAGCAGAGCTAAACAAGACATCTGCAACAAGTCAAGAAGTGAATCAAAGTGTCCCAGTGTCCAGTATTAGCTTTTAAAAAATGGATAGTCTGACTTTAAATAATAATGTGCTTTATTTGTTGCAAGGTACAATTGCATTGTCTAAACACTTACAAAATTCTTCAAAAAGCACCCACACGTAGTTGTAAATCAAAACATGTTTGAGTAGTAACTCTAAACATATCATAACTATTTCTTAAAGAAGATAAGCATTTAGTGAATGTTATTCTTTTCTTTAAAGGAATTACCAAGGCAGAGCATTGAATATATTTGCCTATATTTGAAGTGATGTTTGAGTATGCAGAATTTAATGATCACATCTCATTCAAACTAGAACATGATTTCAAAAGGACATTGGAGTCAACACATATGCAGAGATGTGGATGGTGACAAAGATGCTCTTGGTAGAACAGCTACTAAATACTAAATTTAGGGAAGACCAAGAAATTATGTTAATAAACCACTGAGGAGCATCCTGGCATCAGAAGCCCTACAGAGAAATATTGCTTCCCCTCTAACACAGTGGAATCTGATCCTGTGTGACACAAAAAGTAGCCTCTAAGGAATACTGCATTCTAAATATATTCTTGACACCAATGCACAACTACTTCAATCTGTAAATTTAGTTAGGTTTTTTTTCTACTGTGCTAGAGGACATTGTTGTGCCTGAATGGGAATTGAAGTCACTTCTGATGTTTCAATTCATGTATGCAGTTGGTATCATTTTTGCTACTGTAATCTAGTAATAGACTTTTGTGTTTTATTGGTTATTGTTTGTAGTAGCTTCATATTTGCATTTTGTATTTTCACTTGAAACAATCAAAAGCAGTGAGATAAAAACTTGCATCTGAATTTAAGCTCCTCTTCTCGCCTATTAATATTCATGTTTCATGCCATGCACAAGCCACTAAAGAGAAAATCCTCTTGGCTATGTGCAGTGAGACTTTGAGAGAGATCAAGGAAAATTCACTTCATGGCATTCTGCTCGGGTCACACGGAAGAGCAAAGTTAAGAATGCAGTAGCATGGCTTTTTGGTAGGAAGTCTGTTTTAAATTGTGTCAAACGCTATTCCAATACAAAATGCCTCCGTATTGCTGTTGCTAATTAAAAAAAAAATAGGGTTGGTTGCCGGCAATGCTGCTGATCAAGGGCAAAACCAGACAGGACTGCGAGGAGCAAAAGAGCTATTTAGTGAGCTCTGTGCTTAGGAAAATAATGTTGGCACTTAGGTAATGCAGGATCAGAGACTGAGCAGAGGATGGGGGAAGGAGGAGAGAGCAGGCCAGGAGGAGGTGGAAGGAATGGCCAAAGGGATGAGCCAGTTTGCTGCAGCTCAGAGCTGGCTGAAGCATCTGCATTGCACAGATGTGTAGGCAGAAGAAGAGTTTTATATAACCATTTTTTATTTATGTTCTGTCTTACCCAGTAAACATCTGTTGTCTGATGAAAAAGTTAATTATTCGGTTTTATATTTGAATAAAAACTGTTGGAGTTTTCTTTTTAATGCAAAAGCCTTCTGGCCTCTGGGGAGTTCCTCTGCCTAGACTTAGAGGAGAGGGTCTAGGCAGATCCACTGCAAAGCTCTGCCTGCTTCAAAGCCTTATCAAAGAGATTTTACAGCTCTTTTACTGAGTGAGGCACCAGCAGTGAACTCTCTCGGGTATATTAGCATGGAGTTTTCATCTTTATTTCTGGTCTAAATATGTTAATGATTAAGATGACAGTTATCTGTCAGAATACCTGTATTAAGAACACAGGTATTAAGTTTCTTAAGGTCTCTGATGTTGTATATGAATAGCAGAATAGTGAACAAAATCTTTGTGGGGAGAATGAAGCTTTCTCTGCTCTACCCTTCCTGAATATGTTTTTCATTCCTTTCTTATTCAATGTGATGCTGCTATTACTTCATCAAAACTCTCTTCAGCAAATTCTATTAGTTTCACCAGCTCTGACAAAGCCAAGGTGAGGAGCAAGCATTTTTTTTGACATCCCACTTCAAGCAGTTTTCTGTTCATCATCTTTTTTGTCTTATTGACAAAGTTTCTTTTCCTGAGATGCACACACTTGTGAGCCAGTCCTTGCATAATATTGAACACAGCCAACAGTTACACATGAGCTGCCTAATCTTAGGAGTTATTTCACTTGAAGGAAGTGTGCTCATTTTATGTGGAGTTTTCTGACTGGGAAATGAAGTGACAACTGCTTTTCCCCTTTATTATCTGCTCCCTCTAGTGTGGCCACAGCCTTCCTTCATTTTGTGCTCTGTGAGTTTGTGTGTGTGCATGCCATGCATCACTGTGTTAGGCAATGCAAAATATAGTGCAGTTCCCTAAAAGTACAAAAGGATAACGCTCCTATAGGGAGATCTGAATAGCCTGAAAAATCAGGACAATCATTTAGTCAGTTTTTTAGATTTATAGCAGAAAAGCTCTCAGCTTACATACATAAAGATCCACAATAAAGGGCTATAATTCACATGCTGGACTTCTGCTTGACTTGGTAAAATCTTTCCTTTTCCTTTTCAAGTCCTTTCCTTCTGATAGTACTTGAAGAACATGAGAGATTAGGCATTTCTTATTATGTATTGCCCCCTGCAGATAAACTTGAATGCAGCAATTACCAGAGTGTAGTAATTTTTACTGATTTAAAAGTTAGTCTCCAAAAAATCATATTGTCTGTATTCATGAGGTTTTAGCCTCATTGTTTATTTTTAAATTCACCTGTGGTCATACAAAAAGCAAAACTTGAAAACAAAGAAAAACAAAGCAAACCAACACATCAGACTATACTGATTTTCAGTCTAGCAGTGACAAGATATTTTAAATGTTGCCAGTTTTCTTTAAGCCTTTTCCTTGACTGCAAATAGAAAATATTGAATAATTTTTTTAACTTCTCATTAAATCTATGCAAACCAGTATCCATCAACAAGTTTCTTCTATTTTATACTCTTGGCAATCCGTTAACAGATTGCCAACTATCGATAAATACAAATCTGGTTTCTGGTTATTAAAAGACAATTTAAAAGATACATATCTCATTTGAAATTCATGGGAGGAATTTCATATCAGATTAGAAATTATCTTTAATGTATTCATCATATACCCATCAATAAAATATGTAATCACAGGAAAGATTACTGAGTGTTTTACTTAGTTTGTACTCTTTTAAGGAGGTAAGAGGATTATGCTTAATTCCATTGAGATGTATTTCTCTCTGAAAGAATGCACTTTGGTACTTCTCTTAACATGAATAATGCTCTTTCTCATTACACAGAGTGGGAAGATAAAGGGTATTTGTGGAAATCTTGCAAGTGAGGAGGCAAGAAACACTTCTCCTACTTTCCTTTAATGAAGGCATCAATGTCTTGAGGCCCTGTCCTGGATAATCTGCAGTGACTGCTAAATAGCATCACTTTGGTCCTATTTACCTTTCTCTGCAAGTTCCAGGAGATTCCACAAGCTGTAGATGGAATCAGTGCTCAGGTAACATGCTACATGCTACATAGGAGGTACAGAACATCATGCTGGCAATAATTTTGGTAATCTTCTGATTTTTGGTGTCTGCAAAAAGAATTAGACTGTGAGACCATAAAACAGTGTTTATCTTTAGAATGGGTATTCTCTATGGCAGGTTCAATAGTTTCATTAAGTGATTCAGAAAGGAAAATTCTATCTAATATAATTAAAATAGTGTTCTAGAAGTGATTGCACTTTTTATTTCTGCATTAAAAATGCTTGCAAGGATGAGAGTGAGGGAGCCTTTGGCTCTGTCAGAGGGATAAATCTGTACCTACTCCATGATGCAGATGGGTTAGGAAATAGTTGCTCAAATTTATTTCATATGGTGTGGTGCAGCATGAGACATGTAAAAAGGGCTGGAAATCAAATCTCTGCATCAGTTTGAGTGGCCACTTATACTGGAGAAATGTAATGACAGAGGAAATTTGGTTACTGTCTCTTTGAGATCCTCTATTTCTTTTGAAGGAACTCCATCCTCTCTACCTTTTTTTTTTCATGCTGTTTCTGTCTTATCTATTCAAATGGTAAAAAGCTCAAAAAGTTTTGATTCCCACTTCTCACAGAAACAAGCGCAGAGGACAAGAGAGCCTCTAGGTGGTACTGTGCTATAAAAAATAACTAGAAATAGCAAGAAAAAAACATCCTAACTACTTATCCACAGATGAAGAGTTCAGTTACATTGCAAAGAAAATATTTCCAAAAAAGAGCCCTTTTCCTGTTAGGTGAAATTCACTCCAACAAGCTGCCATTCAAAACAACTTCATTGTTTTAGCTGTGTAAAACTTCTTTGCTTTGCTATTTCCGTGTTTCTAACTGAGCCCTGCAGGATCCTGTTTTATAACCATTTTCATTGAGTTTTTATATTTAACACCATTAGCTCATAATTTAATTGAAGATTGATTGTTGCTTAAATATAGCAGAAATCCCCTCTGTCAAACTGGATAAATTGCTTTCACATTACCTAGGATATAGCCAAACATCTTACAAGACAAGCAGAACACTAATTTTCGTGTAGGGCTCTTTCCAGATTGGTTATATCAGAGCCAAAATGCCTGCAAGTCGAGGTGCAAATATAGAGTATAGAACAAGATAAATGTTTGCAGTGACATGCAACTTGCAGTCAACAATAAAGGAAAGAACAAGTCATTCTATAAGAACCAAGTTCTCTTTCAGGAAATAATTAGAAAAAAAAATAGAGGAAAATAAAATAGATCCCTTACCTGTCTGGTGGGTGTACACAGGCTCGGATTCTACCCTAGAACAGTGAAAACTTTGTGAAAAGTCCCTTTAAACAGAAATTTTGCTTGTAACTGTAATTTCAAATAACTTTGACCAGTATAACTCAGGGATAATTTGAGTTTGGTTAAAACATTACAATTTCCTGAACCTTGTGAGTCAACAGGAGGGTCTCCCTGACAGCTTTTTCTGATCCTGTCCTCTATGCAGCAAATAATCAAGAGTACCTTGGCATCGAATCTTGTTAAACCACTGTCATGTTTGCCATTGAGCTTTGTGAATTAATTCACTGCTTTTTAAAGTACATTGTTGTTTCTCTCTTACAGGTGAAGTGAATCAGTCCAGTTGTGACAAATGGTGAGAATCTGCTGCTTCTGGCACATCCTAATGTGGGGTTTTTTTGGCTCCTTCCATTTGTTTTATTCCATTCTCTTCCTCTGCAGTGTGATATCTCTTCTCCTCCCCTTCTTTCCACCCCTTCAACATGTTCTGCCCCTCTTAACCCTGATTCCACTCTGTCTTTTGTGCCAGAGGTTGCAGTGATTGAGCTGATGATCGATTATGGGTCCTATCTTCTCTGTTCAGTGGATGCTGCCAGAAAACCTGTCAGAAACAGTGGCAGGATTGTCAGGATGGATTAAGATAATGGGACATACAATGAAGGTAAAGATGTACCACAGAAACATTTTGTCATTTGGCTTGTGTCTGCTGTGGGATTAAATTTGAAACCCCTACCAGCCTTGTATTCTCCTACACAGAAAGCCATTAACTGTTCTCTTCATGCACACAAAGTAAAAAGAGGAGATAAGGAGCAAGACCAGTGGGAATTTCCAACCTGTTCACAAAGATTCCCCAGCAGATGATAGGCTGTAGGAAAGCCTTCTTTTACTTTCTGAACTGTGGTTTTACTGGTAAAATAAAACAGAAGTAAAAACCACATTTCCATACTGCAGCCCTTTGGTCAGTATGATTATTTCTTATATAAAACTTTGCAGTCCTAGGTTCTATATCCCTCTGAACAGAATATTAGCTCTGTTAAGTAATCTGATCAGACCTATTATTATAATTATTGATAGAGGCACCTCAGGCTAGATTGATTACCATGTGACTCCTTATACAGAGTCTGTTTGCAGTAGTGTATTATGTGACTTAATTTTTTAATCACATTTTTAGTGATCCCATCTATCAGGTAAAACGTGGCTTTGGAAGCTGTGAAATGAATGCAAAAAACACCATTTAAGTTTTATAATTCGTTCTGGCAAGGCCAAAGAATCTATGTACAAATGTCATTTCAAAGCAAGTAATTAGCTTAATCCAATCATCCTATTTCATTACTTAATAACTTATCCTCAGTACAACAGGTCACTGCATTAACTAAACAGCAAAGGGGCAATTCATGAAGAAATACTTATGCTGTGCCTGGATGATTTGCTGATGAGTTTCTGTCTAAGTTCCTGCCCTCCACTTTATAAACAGCGTGGATCAAAATTCACAAAGACAGGAGATCCAACCTCACCTGGGGTGTGTGTAGTCCGTACCAGAGATCTTGTCAATGCAAATGGCATGTTTTCCCTTAAATGCTTTATTTTTGCAACTTTTATACTTGTATGCCTGTAATTGAAGTAGATGTACACATTTTGTCTGATGGATATTGCTTGCTGTAAGGTGACAGTTACTCAGTCAAGCATTAGTAACAGAATGCTTTTTAACTTGTACAAAGAACAGATCGAAAGACTGACTGGCCCATCAGAAAGAAGTTATCAGAAAAAAGTTGCCCCCGTTTAAAGAAATGAATTGTACTTATGTGAACTTCTGACCTCCTTTCTCAATTGGTTAAAAGTTTTCACAAATGCTGCTAAACTGACAATTTCAAATTAGGGTACCTTGAGGCCACGAAGATGATTAAGGGGCTGGAGCACCTCTCCTGTGAGGAAAGGCTGGGAGATTTGGAATTGTTCAGCCTGGAGGAGAAGGTTCCAGGGTGACCCTGTTGTGGCCTTTCAGTACCTGAAGGGAGCCTAAAAGAAAGATGGAGAGAGACTTTTTACAAGAGCATGTAGTGACAGGACAAGGGGGAATGGCTTTAAACTGAAATAGAGTAGGTTTATATAAGATATCAGGAAGAAATTCTTTATTGTGAGGGTAGTGAGGCTCTGGCACAGGTTGCCCAGAGAAGCTGTGGATGCCCCATCCCTGGAAGTTGGCCAGGTTGGATGGGGTTTTGAAGTGGTTTGGGATTATTATGCCACAAAATGGCATGGAAGCATTCAGCAGCTTTGCATACAGGTTATTTTAGGTTCCTAAAATGTATTTCAGGCTTTATTTGTAAGCATTCTCATTTTAAAAAGCTAATTTTTAGTTTACTTGAACTATTACCAGTAATGATGGCCAGTGATCAGTGATTAATCTGAAATTAACTGGAAGTGCCTTTTTCCATTGAAAAAATAAGTCAAAAGAAAGATGTAGGCTAGTTAATATCAACCCCTAAATGATATAATCAGCACACAGTTTTGAATAAAAAAAAAATCTGTTTACAAATCCACATAAATACATATTAGTTGATTTCCATTTATTTTGAAGTTTAAATTTGAAAGCAAACGCTCAGGTAATATAACAGAAAAAAATATATTAAATAGCAGACCCGTACCTAAATCATCTAACTTTTTAGATTGTTTGTTCTTCTACTTGATATTCAGAAAAATGCAGTGATTCACATCAGACTTCTCAGACACGTTGTTCAATTCTCCTGTGCTGTTTGTCCATGCCATGGCAGGCTGTGGGTTGGGTAAGCACTGTGCTGGCTGTCCCAGGAGAGGGCAGAGCAGGAATGTGGAAAAATGCAGCGTGTAACCATCACAACCCCTTCCTGTTCACACAGCACTGCCACCTTTGGTTAAGACTGTTTTGTAAAAAAGGATAGAAACATCCAGTTATTTTAGAATTTTTGAGTCAATTCTAAGTGACTGGAGTACAGACAGCTTCCCTGGAAAAGTCTGAGTTCCCAGTGTAGGGATGCTGCAAGAAGAACCACTGGTTTGCTGTGGCTCAGGAGTAACTTGTTTGTGAGCAGCTCATGTTTCGTGGGCACTTGTTAGGTTTCAGAACTTTTGGGAAATAGGGGCTGTAGTGAAAAAAAACAAACAAAAAAATTGCTGAAACTGAAAGCCTATGGTTTAAAGGTTTAATCATCCTCTTAGGCCTAGAACTGTAGCACATCAGTGACTTCATATGCTGTTCTGCTTATATATGTGTGATCTGAATGGCTCCACAGGCTTGTCTGGGAATAATGAAGCCTCTCCTTTGCAAGATTTTCTTTTTTTCCAGGGTAAAGCCTCACCTGTTTTCCCCAGAGCAGTGGTGTTTAATGTGGACAGTATGGGAACAGATGTAATGAGGGAACTTCGGACCCCACATCCAAGGCAATGCTCATTCTGCTTTGTGAGTGGCAGACAGACAGAAAATAAATAAGCAGACTTGGCAGAGCAGAAGGAGAGAGGCTGCTGGAGAGTGTCCAGACCTTCTTGTATGTCTGAGAAACCCCTACTTATATTCATCAGTTGGTGCAAACACATACAGACCCAGAAAGATTGGACCTCTTCTCAAGCAGTTTGTTCAGTTTCTCTCTCTGAAAAGGAGGTGATACTTTGCTCTTGCAAATTGTAAAATTGCTTATGGCATGATGCTAAGGCCCTGAGGCCTGAATGTGTGATTTGGCTATGCCTTCAGCACTGAGACCTGAACATACAATTTGTTTTATGCATGTTCTTTTCTTCCTCAAGCACTTTGACATCCATTCAGCCAAGGGTTAAATTTCTCTTTCTCGTATTTTTTTTTCAATGAATTAGAAAGCCCTATGACCTCAGTGTATTTATTGTATATTTACATCTGTTAGCAAACCTAATTGACTGTAGCCTTTGGCTTTACTCTTTGTAAAACAGCCAGTATTCATAGATGAATAATTGAAGAGCTGGGTGGAGTCATTGCTACAGTAGAATCTACTGCAAGCCATGGACTTTGTTCACATTCATTTATCAAGGCCAATATGCTGAAGTGGAAAAAGACCCTTTAAAAGAAACACAGCCTTTACTGATTAAACCCATATAATCAATAATGGTCCTTGGGTTATTTGTTTTAATTACTCTCACCCTTGCTGACTGTCTAGTTTAAGCTTCACCAAGTTTGAGTTTCTTTGTTTAAATCTCA
>JAWWLV010000158.1:14346616-14362382 GCA_035041135.1 Platyrinchus mystaceus | reverse complement strand
AAGTGGTTAAAAATCAAGCAGCAGAGTTTCAGTCTCTTGTTTTACAGCTGCAAGTGACCAAACAAGAGACAAACTGCAAGCTGGTTGGGACCGGTCTTTGATCCCCAAGTAATTCCATTTTATGATAAATAATCCATGTGGTTAATTTTCAATTATGTAGTTTATTTGCTTTTTATGTAATGCAATCATAGACGTGCAGTGTATTTCTCAAATCTGAATAAATTATTTCAAATGAGACACTAAAATCCATGATTAATTACATTATGATGCTCAAATCAGATTCTGCTTTGTGGCTGGTCAAAAATGCAGTTTCATTACAAGATTAGAAACCTTTTAAAATTAAGTAGCAACAGGCATCCATAGATGTATAAGCTAACACTAATGCAGTTAAGAATGTATGATTACTACACAATATCTTCAGAAGGCTTGACCACAAAGCTTTAGTTTGTTTTACATTGCATAGAACTGAGTCTTAGCCACAAAGTGAACTTGGGGTTTTATTGTTGTTTGGGGTTGGGGTTTTTTTTGTAAAATAGTAAATATATTTTCCAGAATTTTATCCTTTAGTTTGAAGAGCTGAATTTGGAAACATTTAGCTCATTATTTGTCGTTGAACCATCTTCAGCCACGTTTTTCATTCTGCCATCAGTTTTAGTGATTAGCATAAGCAGGTCCAAGATGAGAATCATATAAGAAAATCCTATTCTGGCTGGTTGGCTTTGCATGTGTCTATTAATTTTTCTGAGAAAGACTTTAGCATCACTGGGTTTTTTTAGGAATATTGAAAAAAGACTTCCTGTTTTCAGTGGGAAAATCATTGACAGTCATACAGAAATGTATCCTAATTTTCCTTTTGGCTTTCCATTCATGTATAATTTTAAGGTAATTAAATAATACTAGCCCAAATCCTGGTAATATTGTTTTACTCTATTAAATCATATGATACACGGACTAAATAAAAAGCTTGTATTCTCTACAGGCAGTGACTTTGAAATAACATTTGCTATGAATTTCCCAAGATGATGCAATGGAATCCAGATTTGTTACTCACAGTTAGTACTATTCTAACTGACTTTTAAATCATTGAAAATGTAAGCATGACTATTGCTATACTCCATAATTTTCTAAGTTGTGTCCTGTTTCCTTCTTGTCCTTATTTGATAGTCGTCTTATCTGTGTGTCTTCCAGATTAGAGTCCAGCATCTTTTTGTGTTGTGTTTTTTTAATAAAAGTAACTGATCATTCTCCATTACTTTTATGAGTAGTTTTGTATAAAATTAGGCAATAAATTTAAACTAATAGACAGTATATTTTATCACTACAACAGCACTGATGGAATTACAGCCACCAAAAGGCTTTATTACGATAGCACTGACTAAAGAGAGAGTGAGACTTACACTGTGCTGAGTGAACAGACATCCTTCTCAGAAAATAATTTTTGCTGATTGTTTAGGGCATTTCCTATGCTCTGCTCTGTTCTTGGCTATTTTGTACTGCCTAGAATTTACAGAGGTAAGGCTACAAAATTCTGCCTCATTCAGGTAAAATCGTGCCTGTTCTTGAATGACTGAGAAAGGCAGTACAAAGGTCACTGGCTCATCTTTTCTTCATTTCCCCCTAATAAAAGTGCTGTGCCTGAGCAGAGATCTGCTGCTGTGTCACCTTGACTGTGCTAAGACAATTTTATCAAATACCACCACTTTATTTTGTTTATTAACAGTGATGAGCTCCTGGCATAAATAAGTGCTGATTTGGTGAACGAGATTAAACCAAACCAACAGGAGCATTGAGGCTGTGTGTGGCTCTGTGCTGGACTAAACTTCAGCTCCCTTACATGAAACAAAAAGTCCTCTGGGTTCCCCTTGTGCTGCCAGTGGAACAGCCCTACTCCAACCCAAGGAGGTGATCCATTACTTTGAGCACTTTAGAACCTGATATTTCACCTCACCCACAAGGTAGTCTTAGGTCCTTTATGGATACTTAAATTTCCCTGACAATAAACAGTGGAAGATTACTTTGTTCTATGGTGCATGTGCTCCCTTCCCTACAATATTTTTTTAAAGTAGCCTCTTAGCTTTTAAAATTTTACTGGTTTGCTGAACTTTATTTTCTTACTCTGAGATGAAGTCAGTGAAATAGAAAATTTCTTGAGCTAACTCAAGAATTGTTCTCTTAGAAGTGCAGTTTTGACCAGGGTAGAACGTTTCTTCCTGATATGACCATTATGATTATTTCTTTCTTCCCCAGCTGGAAAAAGCATCTATCAGAAAGATATGACATATTCTAGGAGCAAGAGGAAAAAACAAATATACAGTCTTAATTGATGTCAATCTAAATAACCTGGCTAGAACAGACTGTTGTCCATATCCTGGGTAGCTTTAAATTTAATCTACCACATCATGGTGATTTACAGGAATTGTCTTGCCTTCAATTTACTGAACATGTCACCCACCCTAATGTATTTTTGATTGTTTTCAGATCCCTCTTTCTGATAGAGAAATCATATCTTCAACCCGGGGGGGGGGGGGGGAGTGGTTGTATTTTGTCATTCCTTGGGGTTTTTTCTTAATTTATCAAAATTTAAAGACTTTAAATGTATCTGTGGCTAAGCTTTTGTTGTTTGTGGGTTTTTGTTTTGTTTTTCAATGTGATGGATAAAGGGGCAGTGCGAAGAGGTAAATTTCCTGTTTCTCTGACTATGGTTAATGTTTTTATATATAAACTAAAATTCAGACTTGCTTTATAAGTTGATTGCTTTAAAAAAACAAACGAAACAACCATATAAACACGAAACAACAGTACAGTTAGAAAGAAGAAATCCCTGAGTGGTTGAGGCAAAATGTCTGAATTCAGAGAGAGATCTGCTGCTTTAATCTGTATATTCTTGATTGTATTTCAGATTTAATTTTTTTTAATAAGTGAGATCATTTGAAGAAGTTTTCACTGACCACGAGTTGCAGAATGTGGCCATATTGAACTGATGACTGAAAGATAGTTCTATCAAATCTTTGGGGTTTAGATCTTTGAGAGAATGATGGTTTTTTCCAAGATAAAGATTTGAGGTGACGATTTTTTTTCCTTCCTTTGAATTTAAAGAATCTGGAAGGGATTTAAAGGACATACAATCATTCAGTGAATACAAAAATCTTTTGAAATGTAAGGGAAGAAAGTAAAGGAATATGAGAAGGTAAGAGGATGAAACTCAAAGAAAGACCTCTCAGACAAACTGAGTTTGGGAAGACATTTGATTTTAGGAACTTCTCAAAATCTTCCCTAGGCTTTATAGACCTTTGAATGTCTTTGAAAAGTCCAGCCCCCATTGACTGGGGTATATTAAATATAACAAGTGGAGAAAAACTTGCCAGGAGTCATCTTCTCTATGCATGGGTAAAAGGTGTGAATGCAACACATCCTCCCTCAAGATCATGTTAGTGTCTGTGTGGAGAACAGACAGGTTATGGCTTGAAGTTTAGGAATCAGAGTAGATCCAAACACTGAAGCGTTGCCCTGATGATCAGTATGGGAGCAGCTCCCATGCTGGTCCAGCTTTGGGGCTGGGATTACCCCAGCTGGCACAATAAAACCAAAATACACATAGCAGCTTATGGTTTAGGCATATACTTGAATTAACCTTTCCCAGTGCTTAGTGAGGGTTTTGGACATTTTTCTGTGCCACTGTAAATATTTTCTCTTATTCACTCAAGCTTCATTGTTTTGGGGGCCTGGGTGGGGGGCTCTTGGGGTATTTTTTTTTTGCTGTCTTGAAATGTCTTGAAATCAGGATCTGTGAGGAAATTGTCATCCACTGGAGACTGAGGTTGAAGTCAGTACAGCTGTGTGTGAGGCAGTGAAGTGATACTGAACGTGTATATTTTATTAGTCTGAGCAGAGCATCTCATCTTTCCAGTTGTAATGCTTTGAACCCAAGTTTATGTTCAAAGCTGGCTGGGGTAGTTTTCAGTGACCTTGTACTTCATCTGATAGTAAGTTTCAGAGAGTCGTTCACACATTCAGAGAAGGACCATTGTGTCTAATTTGGCTTATAATCTTTTATCCTTTCTGTGTTATTACCTGCTGAGTGCACTGAATAAACCTAAAAGCAATTTAATAGCTATTCATGATGTGATGTCAAGCAGACCTCGGGGAAAGATGCTTCTATTTTTCAGCCTAACCAACTTGCCATACTGCTACTTCACAGCACATGTACAATGTGCCATGTCACATTTCCAAGCTCTTGGTGGCAGATCTAGTTGAGCTTCTCCTCCTCTAGTCACCCCTCCTTGTCTTAATCCAGGTTGTATCAGGTATGATAGCTCAGATGAGCCATTTTAAAGAAAGTAATTTTCTTCCAGCTGAGATAACAAATGCATGGGTCTGTGATAACCATCTACAGCACTTGAGATAACAATACCCCCCACTTGAACAAATTATCCAGCTCTCAAGCCTTTACCTGTAACAAAAGACTTGGGTTGTGGCTTTCTTAGACCTGCTGTGTTGAAGTGTGAGGAGATTCTACACAGTCAAACTCCTCTGAAAGCGTCACAAAAAACGGCACTTCCTCAGTTGACTTACAATAAAGCGAGACCATTCCATTAAAAGTGACAGTGTACATACCTAGAGGTCTCTTCTGTGCTACAAAAGGAGCGATCTGGAACAACTGATGTCCCTGAATGCCCGAATGAAAAACCAAAAGACTGAACAGGGTGGTTCTTACTGATCAGTCCCCTGTTCCAATATATACTCATCCCATTATTGCATTCAGCCCAGAAATCCAAAAAGATTTTGTAACAGACTTCAAAAATTGGATTTCCATTGTATTTTTCTAGGTCATACAAAGAACGTGGCTAATGAACCTGTGACTGCATTTGTTGGAAGGTCACAGCAAAATTGAGTCTCCTGAACTGACAAGGTGGTAACCCATTATGTGAGACAGATTATTTTTCATTCCTTGAGTATGCATTATCCTGCCATTAATCATGATGAAATCTTTATGTATTAATGGAGCTGTGCTGCATAATTTCAGAAGATTTTCAATTTATTCTAGCACCATTCAACATCCACTGTAAGGTATGTACCCTAACACTGGTGACTTCTCTGTACAGAAGATGCAGTAATATTTCTACTTTGTTTATAAGTTCTCCTTTTACAAAAATAAAACAAAGTATTTAAATTTTTAGAGTAAATCTGTAGACAATAGCATTAATATTGTTATACCACTAAAAGACTGGAATAATTCAGTACAGCCAAATGAACTTTACACGGACAGTAAAGTTTCCATTTTCTTCTAACTAGCAATTTTTCATTGTCAATATCTTAGACTTTTTTTCTTCTTTGAGAACGTTGAAATGTTTCATAGATAAGTGCAAAGGTTATGGTTAAATGCCCTTCCTTAAGTAAAAGACAAGAATTTAACCAGCCTTCTGAGAGACAAAAAAATCTACTGTTTTATGTTTGTTGCTGGTAAAAGGTCAACGTTTATCCACATATCTTGCAGTAGATTATCAGAATTGTTTCTGTTCTCCTGAAAATTAATTTCTTTGAACACACAGTCAAATATTGTGTTATCATAGGATGCCACAGTGTGGTAGCTGCTGGTAAATGCTGTGGGATTTGTGGTTTTTTTAACAAGAACTTTTTAAAGTGTGTTTTCATGTGTTTGCTTATCTTATTGGATTTTTAAATATTATTGCCCTATTCCCAAAATGGCCTTTTTTTTTTTTTTTCTGGGAGTGAATTTTAAGATTTCTCATTTCATTATACTTGCTTTTGTGTATGATTTTTTGGGCTGCCTTTCCAACAGTCCTCATGATGTGTTATTTATGAACACACAAGCTGAGTGTAAAACAATGCTACTGGGTTGGAGTGGAGAGTTCAGCTATATACTAAAGTACCACGAGTCATTCAGCAGCAGATTATGGATTGCAACTCCTTGATTTTGGAATCTGAATGATGTCTTTGCAATCAGTAAGGAACTTGTCACAGTCACACTAGATCTTTCAGTATTGAAGGAAGAGTTGAGGCACAGATGGAAGTGAAAGCACCAGGTACATCAGCAGTGAGGGATCAAACATTGTTCATCTGCTTTATAGGGAGTAATATACAAATATAAATGTGATATCCCCATATTCATCACTGTACTTGTGGGAATTCAAAATTGCATCATTCACAGTGCAAGAAGCTTGCAGGAAATCTAAAATCTTGTCTTTGCTTGCCCAGAAAAGATTTGCTGCTGTGGTTATGTTGATGCCAATATTTTTTTCTGTTGCAGAGATAGATTTAAAAAAATTCAGGGCAAGGACAACCAAAATAAGAAGGGGTTTTATATCACTCTGGTTGAAAGAGGCATAGGATATAGTTATTTTATTTATTAGCCTGTCAATCTGTTTGCTGTGTTTAGAACTCCTTGCTTTCTGGTTATGGTCTGTTACCCTGACTGATCATTTTCATCTCAGGACATGGGCAGTGGAGGGAAATGAAACAGTGCTTTGTCATGAGAGTCATCTCCTGCTTCCTCAGGAGATGGAAAGCATGTGATGGGCTGTGACTCAAGTGCTGCAGATGAGAATGGCACTATCCCCATCCTAACTGATGACGATAAGTCAGGTTTATCTTTTCTTTTATTGCTCCTCTGAAGTCAGTAGTAATACACTTGGAAAGAACCTTTTTCATTCCCTAAGGCTCTGGTTCGATGATAGAAACCAAATTCTGTTCTGCCTATTACATATGAGTTTTGCAAGGAGCAAGACAAAAGAATTGAAGAATAGACTTCTCAATATCTCCTAAAAAGGGAAAACTATTATTTTAGCTTGGGAATTGTGCATATGGCTTCTTTTACCCTGAGCAGAGAGGCAGGAAGGATGATGTCTCAAATATGCAGCTGCAGAGAAAGAGATGCATAGTGGAAGAGTCCAGCTAGTTATTTTAATAAACTTACCTGTGAGCTGGAAGGAATTGACCTGTTGCTGTTATTCTTTTCTTATTGGTACCCCAAAAAAGTCCTTCAGGAGGCACTATGGTAATTTTTTTTTGTCCAGAGAAACTTTAATTTGATACAGGAGATGGAAAAGCTGAGGAGAGAGAGTGTGGAGAATAAAGAGGGAATAGATTAGCTTTGTAATGAAGGGCTGATTTCCAAAAATGTTTAAGCAACTGGAGATGCTGTTACACTCACAAAAGTAACCATAACAGCTGCTTGTGCTGAGACACACATAGCTGATGGAAGTGGTATGATTGCTTTCTGGAGGTTTGGGAGTTTTTTTGGTGCTATTCTGTGCATAACTATTTTCTGTGGGGAAAAAGGAAACGTTAAGGGGTTTCAGAACCTAATTCTTTTTAAAGAGATTGACCTTGGCCTTATATACAGTAAGTCTTGCATTAGATCCGATGTAGCCAAAAAGTCTCAGGGCCTGATATGGAGCAAAAATGAAACTTCTTTGAAGTTCAAGCATGTTGGCTGCCATTCCTCAAGCCAGACAGAGCTCTGAATGCTTTAGAAGAAAGAAGCAGAGCTGGCTCAGGAGAATGTGAATTGTATCATGAATATTCTTTTTAGCCCCATCCACTCCTATTCTGAAAAGAAAACATAATATTCTTCCACAGCTTTTTTTGAGAACTTGAACAGACTTAGACTTTCAATTGCCAAATCACAGGTGAATATCAAGGGGGGCAAAAAGAAAAACATCATAAACTGCTGCACAAATGTAATGTGTCCATCAAAGGAATGCTGCCAGTCACTTCTACTGTTGAAGCTGTGTATTGGTAGCAATTCTAATATTTGTTTTATTACATATTCAAGTTTTAGTATATTGTTTCATTTATGATGTGTGCAAATGATAAAAAAAGATACCAGTTGGAAAGATAATACATTTTCAAGTGAACTGAAATATTTTTATTTTTTAAAATATAATTAAACCCCTAATTTTTCATTATTTAGGAACATATCTGAGAGAGAAATATTAGAAACACTTTTGCTGTAGGACACTTTCCATCAAGCTGTGACTTCAGATTAATTATATTTCCATTTACCCCGTGGACCCTTAAAGACACATATCTCTTGATTTTGTTGTTTGTATAAAATTTGGTGGTAGCTCTTTCTGGTGTGATTGGGATAAAATATAACAGAATGTGCTTTCTGACTTCATGCGAATATCTGGGTTTTTCAACCTTAATAAGGTCCCAAGAGACTGCTTTACCTTGAAAAACATTCTCATGTATGACTTTTGAATTATTTTTTTTAATTTTGCACCAAGTTTTACAGGACTTTGTCTCATATAATCTTCTGAACAGTTTCATCTTTATGGTAGCAACAGAATTTTCAGTGATAAATGAGGCAAACATTTTCCTGTCATTTATTCTAATTGTCTTATGCTCAAAAGGCACATGGGAACACATTTTATGACTTGTCTTTGATTACATATTTGGATTTTTCATCTGGGTAACTTATCTTTTGAAAAATGCCATACAGTTATTAAATTAGTCATAGTTATAACTTTTTAAAAGTTCTTGATGCTAGTTGGATTTGGAAGTGACTGATGTTCAATAATTTGCATTTGAAAAACTCCTACCAAAATAGGCTGTGCATTTGATAAGTCTTCTATAGTTTCATTTGACTGACGTTTTGGACAATGGAATACTTAAAAAAAAAAAAAAAACAAAAAAACCCAAAATCAAAACTACTCTAACGTACTGTTCTCAACAACGTTGTGATTATATCCTTGGTTTTAGATTTTTATCTACACAAGAGGTCAGATCAACTTCAAACTGCAGCAGCTTAATGAAATTCAGCTTTCACCACAATTGTATGCAGTCCAGTAATTTTCACTCTTTTAAAAGTAATACGGTCTACTCATGTAACCCCAGGACAAGATTTGAGTGAAAAGACAATCCTATTCACCATATTGAGACTTGGAGATGTTCCTAATTACAGTGACTCTGCTTGGGATAATCCAGATTCTTTGTTAACTCCCTATCATCTACCTTTTGAAATCTGAGGAGCATCCAACTCAGATTTCAGTAATTAACTCCTTTCATCAGTCAGCTCTGTGAACCAAACTGATTTTCACATCATCTGCCAAACAAATAGCTCTGGTGTGTAAGACAGTTTCATGTTAGAAGGTGAACTATGGCCTTTCTGAGAACCCTTATAAAAGAACCAGAGCATCAGAGGACACTGAGACCAGATGGATGTGCCACAAAACTCAGCAATACTCAGAGCTCCCCAAAAACTCTATGGGGACCATATCCTATTTTAAAAGCAGCATAGATATGTAGTGGAGCTGTTCAGCACATGAGGCAAATTGTACTGGTGCCTTTGTTTGCTGTTCCATGCTGTGCTCAGCAAATGCGAGTGTCACAACACTGAGCTACCTCAGACACCAGCAGTTATGGTAATTTTAGGCAATTTTTGACCAGTTTCATTCATCACTATTGAAAAAAAAAAAAAGATTTGACTTCTGATTTATGAGTGAAAACGTTCTGCAAAATATACTGGCTTTTAAGTAACTGTTATAACCCTCAAATTTGCTTTAAAACTTTATTACTTAACAAAGAATCACATTTTAAAATTGCTCACAATTTGCACTTGAGGAGCTCTGCTCAGAGCAATAATGTCAGGAAGATGAAATATGTAACTGAGAGTAGATCTTATGATATAGTTTTAAAAGTTACTTCTACTAAAGCATCTGCTCTGAAGAACTGCAATAGATTTTACTGTCGCTGAAGTTCTCTTTCTATCCAGGCTGACAGAATTCTGTGGCTGCTTTTAATGGGAGTCAAAATATTACCTCAAGTGCATTTAGAGGTAATTTTACAAAAATATCTTTTCTTTGGAATTAAAAAAAAAGATGTTCCTTCATTTGCAAACTCTGGTAATCCACTACCTCAGTCTTGCTGGTGCTTCTCTGTCAAGAAAGGTCTGAGAACAGGTGGATTATTCACTGTGAGATGAGTAAAGCTGCTGCCTGCTGTCAGCCCCCTTAAGGCACAGCAGTGGATGGAGGTCCCTCCTTCTGGAGACTCTGCAAACTGGCAATCTGAAAACTCTGAGCTGAAGTCCAGGATAATTTGCCATCACAACAAATGTATTTGTTCTGTGATGGTGGATTGTTGTGTGTGAAGTTTTCTGCACGTCCAAGTTCAGTTCCATAATATTAATGCAATAATTGTCCTCCTTTCTGGAGCTGTCAATAAAATCTTGAGGGATTTTTTGAGTAAGAAAAAAAGCACAGGTTTTCCTTTAGGTTTTAATGAACTCTTTCTAACAAAATGAGAAAATAGTTAAATTATCTGGGCTATTAATGTGTATTCATCTGTCAACATGAGTCTTACAGCTTGTTGCAATTCTGAGGCTTCTTCTGAGCACTAAGACCCAGTTAAAATGAAAAAGCACCTGTCAAATCACAGCAACTATTCAACTGTGTTTTGGGGGATAATAAAACTTCTATGCTCTAGTTTGAATTTTAAAATCCCACAAGTTCTCTGGTGAGGGAGTTACTATATATGGATATAGTGAAGTTTGAGGTATGGGAATGCCAGTCTTGGAAAAAAAAAAAATCTAGGTGAAGATGTACCTCTACAATAGTACAGAGTACAGGTTAGTGCAATGAGATGGGTTAAACACAATTTCAATGAGAAATCCCCCAATCATTAAACAGTGTCAGATCCCCAGTGTGAAACATTCCATTTTGGAATTTCAATTTTCCTGCAGTAGAACACTGTCTTTAATAACATACCAAAATTGGAAGTACTTTTCAATCTTGGCCAGAAATGGGGAAAAAAAAAATTGACCTTTCTCTGATTAGCTTTTTAGGATTTTCTGCTGTGCCCATGTTATTTTATATATATCCTGTTGAAGACTGAACAATGTAGGGGGAAAAGATAAATCCTTACAGTATGTACAGTCATTGGATAATAACTTTGTTCAGTCTCTATTTTTCTATGAGAATATTAAATATAATAGGTCTATCTGAAGTTTCAAGTGGATGACAATAGAAATGATTCATAGGTGTCCTGCCAGAATTTTTCTATTTTGGCATACAAATCTAAGTCAAATCAGATTTGCAGGAGACATCTGTGAATAGTTAATTTTCAGCAGCTTGCTTTTAATCAGTCTATTTCCTTGACCATGTCTGACTTCTGTAAGCATTGAAGGAAAACAATTTCTTGCAAAAGGTGCAGCATGAACACTTTTAAAGATCCAGTACCACTGAAATGAACAGCTCTTTTTAAGATGTAAAAACCTGCATGTAAAAATAAGGCTGACTTTAATACCTCTTAAAATCATTGAGTTTAGCACTGAATGTAGTGAGCCACTGTACTTTCCTTTATCAGCAGAAGATAAAAGAGTCAGAAATTAAGTAGTCCTGATGGAAAATAATACCCTTTGGGTTTTGTTTTGTAGTGTAGGTATTGCTATTTATTATTCAACTCTTTTGATTTTAGGTTTAAAAACCCCAAGAAATATGTCAAAGAGCATTTTGCTTTATCTTTGTAATCACTGGATGCTGATGGTCACAGTCAATATTGCTCAAAACTCTAGGGAGTCCTGACTATGTATTGTATATATTTCCTCTGATATCTTGGGTCCTGTAGGACGATTCCAAAATGGGAATAATGGAGTACAAAAGTCATTTGATATATTCAGTTTTGATATAGACACAGGATGTCATTGATTTTTTTTTCTCGTATTACAAATTTCCTCTGATGTGTAATCAGATCATCAGAAAATAAAACTCCAGGAACTTTGACAGTTATTGAGAAATGTTGTTTGATTTTTCTGCTTTTTACCTTCCAAGGAAAAGATGAGATTTTCAAAATTCAACCCTTACTTAATTTGATCTATTTCCTGTAGGAGCATGATTTCCTTGAACTCCATGATGTTTATATTGAATTCAAATCGTTCTTGCCCACCATGACTGTCTATTCTGCTGTCCTCATCAGTCACTTGTCTGCTGTGTGCACAAAGCAGGCACAGACTGTCAGCTACACAAATTGTACAACTTCCTGGGAATAAGGTGGCATCACATTATCCATATGTGCTCAATCACTTTTGACTGACTGCCACAGTCAAGATGACGTGTCCAGCCTGGAGTCCCTGTAGCCAGGCCTTGGGAGCAGTTTTCTCACCAGCTTGAGGAAGGCTCACCCACTTTTACAGAGCACAGACTTTCTTGGGGTGATACCAGGCTCCTGATATTATCACATACAGGAGAGTTGTACCCAAGTTGCTGGAACACAAGAAGTTCCATGGAAATTAGACTATTTTTTAAAATATCAAAAGACTTGCCTGATTATAGCCCAAATTTAGCCTATAAACTCTGGCCAGAGTCACTTCTGCCTCACTTTATGATGGCACAGGGCATAGCATGATGTGATCTTGGTTCAGACTCTGACTGCAGCTGTCGCATAAATAATGAAGGTCTGTGCTGGAGTTATTCAGACTACTTCTAAATGTTCAGCATAGGCTAACTCAAACAAAATAGGTCTCCAACTGACATTTTCTTCCCATCATTCTACTTTAAAAAGAGAAGAGCAAGTTAGAAAGGCCATAAACTTTACTGCTAATTTTTCAAGCTCTCTCTAACAGTGCCTAATATAATATCATCAGTATAAGTAGTGTTCAGTCTTCCCAAACCAAAATGCACTGTGAAAGGCAAAAGAGGAACATATATATTTCTTTCTCTATTTCTTCTGAAATAAAGCCTTGTTAACTCTCAGGAGAAGCTGTAAAATTTAATGATTGTATTATTTCATTAACCTTTGGTTGTAGCTAATTTTGCCTTAATGGCCATATGTAAACTCTTCCTCAATTTAGATGTCATTCTACTGGCATATGGAATATTGTTCATAGGATTCTTACTGGGTCAGTAGATGTTTCTTCCGTCAATGGTATTTGCAAAAGCATAATCTTACTGCCAAGGAAAAGGATGCTGTAACATCTTTAATATGCAAACATATGTTCATCTTAATACTGCCCTTGTTGCTAATAGCTGCAAGCTGACATCTGCTTCTGTTAGGGAGCCTTGTCTAGGTCTCCTATAGCTATTTGAACAGTAAAGCCTGTGCTGAGTTCAAACTGTGAAGGAATTTTAGCTACATGATCTTTCAGAAAATATTCAAAAATTGAAACCTTTCTGGAAATAATTGAGAATAGCTTGGACCAGCCTTGCAATATGATAGACAATAGAGCTGCATTTCTAGAGGCTTGTGCTAAAGCACAGGTTTCGGTGTGGTACTTTGTGAACTCATTGTGGGAATGTTTCAGTTGAACACGATTACAGAGTTTAATGTGACTGGATTGCCCAACTGGTTTTGCTTTCCTAGCATGTCAGCGTTGCATACAGCTGTGTCTCATTTGCTCCACTCAAATAAATATTAGTTAACTGCTAAGGGCAGCCAGAGTGAAGCCATCATTTCACAGATACCCTTGCTGGCAGCTATGTCAGTGTAGCTCCAGTGCCCATTGGCTCCAGTCCCTTTCCCACACTGCTTTCTCAGTCGTGCATCGCCTCCAAAGCCTGAATTAAAGTGCAGCACAGCACAATGGACCAGACAAAAGCTTTCTGTTCTGCTTTTAAGGAACACCATTTTACTCTTGGACCTGCACAGGCAAGGAGGAGGCAGGATACAGAAAGGAGAAGTGAGAAAGTTAGGATGATATAGAGGGTGTCTGTCTGGCAACGGAGAACAGTGCATCCCACTTCCTTTAACATCTGCTGCCGTAGAAGTTTAGACTAGAAATGCTTGCTACAATCTAGAGAGACAAATCTATCCTCTTTCATACTGATCCACAGGCAATATTGGGTAAATGTTAGGCTTGCAATTGCTGTGGGTTCAGTCAGCCCCATCCTTTTTCTCCACTCATGCACCAGAAGGATGTTCTGGTTGTTACAGTTAGCACTGAACAGCTTTGCAAAGACTTGCTGAAGTTTTCCCTCTATCTCCAGATGTGCTACAATAGCAGTAGGTGAAGGTTGTAATGCTCTGTAAGCATTACCTCTCTAAGTACAGGTGCCTCATGTGCCTGCAGGTATGGCACTCTGCTCACTGTTGGCTTGATGAAGACTTCAGTCAATCTTTACCTTGCTCTAGAATTAATAGTGTTTTCATGAATTTTATGTCTTGCTGGTCTGGATGAGTGATGTCTTATCCTTTTTTAGGTAATGTGTAATCCTCATAGTCACTCCACTTAATAGTATATGTTATCACAGTGTTACCTGTGCTGGTTTGGGCTGGGATACAGTTAATTTTTTCATAGGGGCTGGTGTGGGACTGTGTTTTGGATTTGTGCTGAAAATCACTCTGATAGTACAGGAGTTTCTGTTATATCTGAGCAGTGCTTACCCAGAGCCAAGGCCTTTCCTGCTCCTCATCCCACACACCAGTGAGAGGCTGGGGGTGCACAAGGAGCTGAGAGGGGACACAAATGGGACACATGACCCCAGCTGACCCAAGGGACATCCCAGACCAGATATTGCCATGCTCAGCAATAAAAACAACTGGGAAATAAGGAGGAAGGGGGAACGTTTGTAGTGATGCCGTTTGGTGCTTCCCAAGTCACTGTTAGACAGGATGGAGCCTGGCTTTCCTGGGGATGGCAGAATACCTGCCCACCCATGGGAAGGGGTGAATTAATTCTTTCTTTTGCTTGTGCACAAGGCTTTTGCTTTACCTGTTACCCCTGAGTGTACCTGAGTATCTCAACCTATGAGTTTTCTCACTTCACCTTTCTGGTTCTCTTCCCCATCCCACTGCAGGGAGTGAGTGAGCAACAGCATGAGGCTGAGCTGCCTGCTGGGCACTGACATTACCTCAGGCAGTGAGGATTTCCCCTATATATATATATTTCAGAGCCTTTTTTTCAATATCAGCATTTCAACTACTCTTTGATAATCCTGCTGTGACATCAGAGAAAAACGTCCTGTCAACAGTTCAATTTAAAATTTTATTTTTTACACTTGTAAAGGAATACTGAGAATAATTCAACTCTCTTCTATATTAAACTATTTAAAAGATGTCTCTGTGGGCTCCATGCTGTCATCTGCAAACTGATGAATCTGAAATTTATAGCAGCATTGCCGGAAAGAGGCTGGCTGTTCCTTTACAATAAGCTGCATATCTTCTCCGTGCAGATCCAAAATTCCTGCAGTTTCTACAGTATTTGTTCTTAAAGAACAACTACTGACATTGAGACCATGTCTGGGTGGGCTGCATATTCTGAAGGGCAGGGTTTGCCAGTCTGTGCTAGGACACGGCCTTTTTAGAGAAATTGATTATTTGAGGGAAGAGCAGACAAGATGACAAATAGACCAAGTATTAATTAGCCATTAATGACTCCAGAGGGAGGACAGACAGCTTGAAAACAGTTTGTAGGCTTAGTCTGGGAAATGGTTTCCCCTCAGAAGTGCTCCAAAGGAGAGCTGTGGCCTCGGAGAGGAGGAGGTGGGCAAGCTGCTCGACTGGGCATGACACCATTGACACCATCTGAAGCTGAACTGCAGCTAATGAAACGTTTTCCCTGCATTTAACTCTATTCATTATGCCAGGTTAATGAATGCTAAGCCAAATTTAATCAAAGCTTTCATGACTAGTAGCGAATTCTTAGAATTTGCAGGAATCTGTTATAAATTATTAGCGCTTGCCGTCCCAGTTCAAAGTACACATTATATAAGTCAGGTTTGTGGTGCATAGAAGGGTTTAACTGCAGACTGAGTGAAGATGGCTATATGTATTCACACTGCTTTTATTTGGAGAAATAATGATCTTGCAG
>JAWWLV010000158.1:14332402-14346516 GCA_035041135.1 Platyrinchus mystaceus | reverse complement strand
GGGTTTAACTGCAGACTGAGTGAAGATGGCTATATGTATTCACACTGCTTTTATTTGGAGAAATAATGATCTTGCAGTGTGTTCCTGATGTTTTGGATTTGTGCCACCCTGGTGTGTGATTAGAGGCAGAGGACGTTACGCATGTTTCACAACAGGGGGTCATAAGAGAGTCCAAATACCAGATGTAATGCTGTGTTTTGCAGAGCATTTATCTTCATCTTGCTGCAGAGGGTATTTTATTTTTAAAAATATTCATAAACTTTTAAGAATCACAGTATTTCAGTGGCCAAATAAAATTAGAAGGCCAATTCTGACCACACAGTCATCAACAGTTTCTTCCTGAAGTTACCATTATCAGATATGGTAACCTGCTTCAATGCAGGAAAAACACAATCTTAAGTGTGTTCACTTGTTCAGTACAGTTGAATATTGTGTATATTCAATATTTATTACAATTTATTTCTTGTTTAAATTATTTTTAAATTATTTTAAATTATTTTAAATTATTTTAAATTTACATTATTTTAACTTAGTTCCCTCAAAGAGGGAACTAAAATCTTTAATGTTCATTATGGGTGGAAGAAAGGGGGAAATGTATAACACCTCATGAGTAAGCAATTCATAAACTTGTGGGAAAAAAAAAAAACCACCGGAGTTTTTGTATGACCTGTAATTGTTTGGAGAATAATGGGGAAGAGGGTTATATTCTTCTGAGGAGATAGAAGCTTACCTGATGGCTGATAAGTGGCTTAAACTCTCTGCTCTGGAATCTAAATTAAGTAGAAATATTCTGCTCTCAAGGTCTCCTGCCTTAGTTATTCTCTTGAGCACTGAAAGTACTATATATTCATCTACTGTGCTGTAGTGACCCAGTATGTTGCCCAGCTTCTCCTAGTTAGCTTTTGAAGGACAAAATCTTTTCTACCCCTTTCTTGTTAGTTAGGAAAGTATCTTGTTTGGCTTAAATGAATAAGACTCCCTGAAAGTGTCTGTATTAACTAGCATAAGACAAATCTTCAAAGCCTGGGAGCAGAGTATGGAATTTAATTGTTTTACTTTAAGTCAGCATGTCTTAATTTTATATATGTATTTAATAGCATTTGGTTTACATATGATCTATCTCCAACATTACTTTAGTGTGAAAATTAGCCTCTTTGGAGCAATTAACTTTTAATCACCTGTACTTTTAGTTCTTAAGAAGTACTCAGGTTCCCTAGGCCAGATTTCAAGGGGAGCCCTCTTTATGCAGTTCTGTGTTTTGCACCCTTCTTGCTTGGTTAATGAGACACTGAAGGACCAATGTGTCCTTTTTGTGATCTTTTCTTTGCTCCCCTCAAGGCTAATTTCTAATATTCCCATTCACAAGTCCTGACTGATCCCTTAGTTACTTTCAGTGCAGTGGACAAAGCTCATTTCACTTACTAGAATTAACAAGGTGGGCTTAATTATAAAACCTGAATCAGGCAACTTATAGGACATGACTTTGAAATAAGGAAGCCTGATTATGTTTTGGGATTTTATAATTAATCTGACCTCCATAATTAGCATATGGACCTATAGTAATCTGAATTTAATCTCTTCAAATTCACTGTCAATCTCTTTCTTAACAAAATGCCATTTGAGGGCTCCCTTTTACTTTATTTTAATTTAAACCTCCTTATGCAGCTGATTTGTCAAAGTCCAGAATAATTCCCTTTTAAATTAAAAACAATACTTTGTTCTCTTAATCAGAAATTAATGTGTTTGTGATCTCCTTTCAATTCTCTGAGAACTGGAAAAGTGCAAAGTTCCTGCTTTTTTGTGTTGGCTTCCTAGATGGTATAATTTTTCTAAGAAGAAAATGCCTGCAAACAACCTGTTGTTCCACAGAGGACATATACATGCTGGGTTTCAGTTAAAAAAGACCTGCTATGAATGTCAAAACAAAACAATTAGGGAAAAATTAATTTTTTTTTTAAGGTAGCTAATCTTTTTTTTAAAAAAAAAAAAAAAAAGACTGCCAGATTTTTCCTCTCTTAGTTTATGTATTGTTGGGAGCTCTTTGGTTTTTAGGGTGAGTTTTTTTCATATTAACTTCTGCCATCTCACTGGCAGAAAGTGAAAGATGGATAGTATGCAGAGCAGGGATGGTAGAAGGAAAAAAGGGCAGTCTTATGATTAAGATGATGCAATTATGTAGAGATTATTTTTTTTTTCTTTCCTCTGCAGGTTTCCTTGTTAGGTAGGCTCTCTATAACTCTCATTTTCAGGACATGCAGGCTCTGTGGAGGTCCTCAGAGTATCACCTGCAGGCAAAGATGAGCTTAGCCCAGCCTGACACACACAGCACCATCTCTGGTCCAGACACAAAAGGTTGTATTAATGCTCTGCTGTGGCTGCTACAGCCTCTCATTTGCAGGAGAGGTTTATTAGCCCAGGCTCTGCTGCTGCACCAGGGCTGCTGGCACACACCAAAGCTTTTGCTCAGCAGATGACCCTGGCTCTATCCATGCCCAAAAGACAGGATAAAAACCCACTTTTTTTTCTTCTGGCAATGATAGCTTAAGCAGCTCGAGCTATTGATTATTCCAGAGTCAATAAACACTTAGCACTCCTGGCCCCAGTCTTGCCTCCTTAAAATGTGCAAGTAACATCACCCTTTACTTTTGCAGTGTCTGAAATTAAAAATGTGATGGGAGATTTTCACCTTTGAGAAATTCAGAAGCTCTTTTTAGCATGCAGTGAAATAAGTTCTGTGGCTGCACTATGGGCAAAGAGAAGCTCTTAAAAAAATTTTTCAAAACATTACTGTAAAATATTTCCACTATCAGGACCTTGTCCTGTTGCTGTGGTGACCAGTGATAGGACACAAAAAATGGAACGAAGCTGTGTGAGGAGAAGTTCAAATTGGATATTAGGAAAAGGTTCTTTATCCACAGAGTGGTTGTCACTAGAACAGGCTCCCCAGGAAAGTGGTCATGGAACTAAACCTGGCAGAATTCAAGCAAAGTCTGGACAATATCATATGGTCCTGCAAGGACTGAAGGCTTGGAGTTGATGATCCTTATGTGTCCCTTTTAACTTCAGATATTCTATGATTCAGTGCTGCAATTCAACTAATGGGCTTCAATATCTACAGTGTACAGAAATTCTCTTGTGATCCTCGATCTGATGACCCTTAGCAGGGTTTAAGGCTGAGTAGCTTCACTGTGGGAAGGAACAGATCCTTCACTGGGCTTTCAAGTGTGAGGATATTCAAAATATATCTTACATAGAGGGCAGAAAAAGTACAAAGGGCTGGTTGTGGTTTGGTTTTGTTTTTCTTCCAGCAAATGACAATTTAATTCAGAAAGGTAAAAAAATAGTATGTGCAAAGTGAAGAAACTTCCTACTGCAGAGCAGGGAATTAGGATTCTGTGTTTGTCTTTCCTATTAACAGTTCCCTGACTTTTTATTTATAGAAGAAATTCAAAGAAATCCTGTGTATTTGACTTCAAACTGGATGCAAAACTGTGCAAATTATAGTGATTCAAGTATGTCAACATGTTCATCAATCCTTCTGATGGAGACAGACCCTCCACCCTAGTTTGGCATCCCATGGCAATCAATTGAAACTCTATTTCAAAGTAGCAGGATTCTCCAGAGACACAGTCCTCCAATATCCTGCATCTAATTGCAGAATCGAGGCCTTGAGGATTTCTGTCCATCTAATGAATTTCCTTGCAACCTCATTTTCTAAAGTAGCAACAGTTTATTTCTCCTTTCTTCTTTCCAATAAGTACTGGGCTGCCAGAAAGTTACTTGTAGGACTTTGAAGTATTGAGTCATTCATTCATTCACTGAAATAATTAACGGATATGGTTTTACACTAATTGTTTTGCTGTTGCACTAGATAGCAATTTAATCTAGCCTTTAAATCATCTGCAATCATTAACAAAAGAAAGCCAACCAACCAAAAATAGTCTTTCTTCTTAGCATTGAAAGATAATTTCTCTTTTGTGTTAGATGACTAAGTACCTACCACCAGAAATAAAAGAGTATGAAAGAGCTAAGCATAATAATACAGAATACAGGGTCACATACAAAGGACAAAACCCCCCAAAAAAACCAAAACACCCACCCACAAACAAGTAACACATAACACAATGAACCTGTGAAATTAGTACTTTGCTTTCATAATGTTATGAACAACACATAAAAAGCTTTTCATAAGTTGAACACCAGCTATATCATTTTCAAGTTATAAAAAACTTTGGTATACACTATGTGAATTCTATAAACATTAAAAGCTTACTTTCCCTTTGTCAGGATATACTGTAAAGTGGGTACATTAATGGAGAACTCCATCCTTACATTGTGCCATTATTCTGGGTGTTGCTGACAGCTTGTATTTTCTTGTTAAGGTGCACTCTCACTGGTGTTGAAGCTTTTTGTTTGGTTTTGGTTTTGGGTTTTTTTTTAAGACAATGGTGTTTGATTAATTTCAGAACACCCTTTGAAAAAAATGTTTTCTGTAGCAGGTGCATAGAATTGCTCAGGAAGAATTTAATGCCCAGATCTCACTAAATTTCAGCTGGACTGCACAGGAATTAGCTTTTTATCTTGACATTAGAAAAAAGTCTCACACTAGTTTATAAAAATATTTCCTCTTCAGCAATGAGTGCAAAAGAAACATATTATTTGAGATTTTTAAATCAACTCTTTCTTTAATTATCGTTACTGCCAATGATGCTTTGAAGCTCAGCTCTAAGTTTATCGTATAACATTTGGTATCAGCTGTAAAATTGTCCAGTGTTTGATTGAATGGCAAATGATATTATCCTCCCAAAAGGTTTAATTAAGATGTTTGGAGGCCAAACAGCTGTGCCTATGGAAATGCTTACTTCAGCTGAAATATCAAACTTTGGAACCCACAGTTTCAAATATTTAATTTATACGCCTTATCTTCTGTTTGCTGTAGAAATTCAAATCTATGGAACCAGTAGAAATTGCAGACACAATTCTGCTGGTGCAAACTGGGGAGCTGGAAATGAAAATGAGCACAGGAGTTGTTGTTTTGCATTTGTAGAACATCAGATTGCTCCACTTTAGCATGAGTGAGTCTCTACCAGAGAGGGTTGAGCCTCAGATGAAGGGGTCTAAGGCTGAAAAACTGAGAAGATTAGAAGTAGTGCATGACTCTGAGGGTTTGGCTAAAACCAAAGATTGATTTTCTAGGAATGTTCTTTCTTGTATCCATAATGTCTATGTGGAGGGCATCTAGTAATCTCTTACGCTAATCTTTTAATGTGGGCAATTTATTTGTTAAGCTGTGTCTGTCCCTCAGTTTTATTTACGGCTGAAGTCGACAAAGATTATGGGTACCAAACTTTAGGAATTTATTTATTTGTTTGTGGAGGAGCAGAGAGGGAGGTTGGTTTTGTAGTTTGTTTTGGTGTTTGTTTGGTAGTTGTTGGTTTGCTTTTTTTAAATCCCACTCAGCAAATTATACTGCCTCCCTCAAAAATGCACTGTATATGTGCATGCATGCATGTCTGCATGATACAGGGAGGTTTTTTTGTTTAGAATTCAAGGGGGGGGTGTGAAATTTTCATAGTATATAATTCTCTCAGCATAAAAATATAAATGGCAGTAAAAAAAAACTTCAAAAGCAAAACAATCGTGTTCTGCCTGTGCTGCAAACTGCAGCAGGCTTGGGGGTCCTGGAAAGCCTGACAACAGTTGGATTAAATTGCTTTAATTTCTTCTACTTTACTGACTGAATAGGTTTGAAAATTGGAGGTAACCTTGAAGACTGAGCAGAGAAATTCAGTACTCTGAGCCCACCAAAGGAGGTAGAGGTGTCCAAGAGCCAGGGATTTAACAGCCTTTTAGCAGATGTCTTGTTGCAAGGGATAGATCCTGCTAGGGTGTGACAGTGGGTGTAGATGGTGAAACAACCATGGGAACTTCTTTCCCTGTGCTTTCCATCCTCTCTGTGCCTGTCTCACTTCTTGCTTTTTCTTTCCTGAAACAGATTCCTAAAACATATCTGAAAAAGTGTGTATGCCACCTCTGTAAATTAAGAAAATAATAGATGGACCATTTTAAAAGCCTCTTTCCTGGCAGACACATCTCGTCTGTCATAAGAATCTAATTCAGAGGCACAGCAGGTTTCCAGCCATTAGCAGATGTTGTAGGTTTCATCCCTTTCACTAACCTTGGAAAAAATGCCCTGCATATACTCTGACAAAGGAGAACTGTGTCTCTTGGGAAGAGCTATAGCACTCCTGCTTTAAAATGTTTTCCAAAAAGGAAGGGATGTGAGAGATCTCCATATACTGGAAGGGCAAGAAAGCAAATGTTCACACTGTGTTCACTTTCCAATATTCAAGAGCAGTTTCCCAAAGTAAAAGAAAAATGAAATCAGGACAGAACTCCAGTGTCAGTAAAATATAATCTTTTTTTTTGTGCCAGTGTCTTTCAATTGAATTTCAGGTTATGCTTTCTTCCTTGCCTGCTGTGCTCCCCTGTGACTCATACAGCACTGGCTGTTATCTTGGAGATAGAATAGAAATCATTCACAGGGGTATTCTCTGCTCATCTTTCTCTCCCATGTCTCCTACAGCGCTGATGTGATCCCTAGAAGATGGAGGAGAGGATTTCCCCTTCAGCTCCCCTGAATTCGGGAGGTAATAATGGGATTTACCTCTGTGTTCAAAAAATAGCTAAATGGCAATGCCCAGGAGCCTGAAGGCAAACTGTCAGTCAAGGGAAGTGTCAGTCCTGCTCTCCTGACCGTGTAGCTGAGGACAGCAGTGATCAGGGAGGGAACTGCACCATGGCAGGAGCACAGCTCTGTCTGACAGCCCTCTCCAAGTGGGGCCAGACTGTAAAGCTGTCCTCACCTGCAGCAGTGTTGTTTAGTGTGGAGAAAAGGAGGCTTAGGTGGGACCTTATTTCTCCTTACAACTTCCTGAGGGGCTGTGGACAGGTGAGGGTTGGTCTCATCTCCCAGACAGCCAGCGACAGGACAAGAGAAATGGCCTCAAGTTGTACCAGGGGAGGTACAGGTTGGACACTAGGAAAAACTTCACTGAGAGAGTGGTTAAGCATTGGAATGGGCTGCCAAAGAAAGTGGAGTCTCCAGCCCTGGAAGTGTTCAAAAAAACAAGTGGAAGTGACACTTTGCTATTTATTAGTGGGCTTGGTGGTATTTGGTTGAAGGTTGGACTCGATGATCTTGGAGGTCTTTTCCACCCTTAATGATTCTATGTTTCTATAGTTACCTGTACTTGAGCTGCCAGGTTCCCCTGCACCAATGCACTAATTTTAGGCCACACAGTGGTGAGATAAGAATAAAACAATGCACACTGTAACATCCCTAGCTCTGCTAAGCTGTTGGGAATTGCTAGAGGGCATGCTGTACTATTGGGAGTCCCAGAGGAGCCTCACTAATGTATCAGAACCCATTATATGCAAGCAATATTTCCTAACACTTGCAGCAGGAGTCTCAGTGTGGCAATAACCGCGAATTATGACCCTCGGGGTAGAAAGCAAAATGTTCTGTTGTTATGGTAGGAGGTAATGGATGTTGTCTCAACTCTTGCACGTCATGATCCAGCTCTTCTGCACCTGGATCACTGCAATGCAGAGGAGAAGGAAGCCCTCAGTGCTGAGTGATGCTCTCACTGAGAGAGAGAAAGGGTTTTGGCCCTTGCTTGCCTTGGTAGCCCAGGCACAGTGTTTGTGGAGCACCTGGCAGAGAGCTGGGGGCATTCTGCTCTGCATTCTTTGTCTCTGTCCTAATGTAGCACACACTCTTATTCTAATTTTGCATATTTAATGGCCTGGGTTTGATCTTAAGACCTCACAGTCCTAAGCGAAGAATGATTAGAAAATGATGTTTGTGTAAAATTACACGTTGCTTTGTCAGTGTTATAGTTACCACACAATAGTCAGCTAAAGATTATGCAATAAGACACTTAACAGAACAGACTGAATGTTCAAATATCCAGGTTTCTAGAGGTTTATTGATCAGCCAAGATAATGCAGCTAAAGTACTTTAAATTAAAAGTCAGCCCCATATTTTCCTGCATTTGCAAAAATTAAGGTATGAATCAAAAAGGCACTCCTAAAAATAGGATTTTCAAACCCAGAGAAAGCCATATCAGTGACAATCATTTTCATTTTGATTGTCTGCTAGGCTGAATAGTAATTGAAAACTATTCTTTTCTGAAAGAGGTAGGTAAAAATTATTGGAACAGATTGATCATTATCCTCAAGTTTGTATGTGTGGCTGCACTGAACTACTCTTCCTCCAGAACATAAAAAGCCCCTGATTTATTCAAGATGGTCATTTGAAAATAATAAAAAAAATAAATTGAAAGTGGAGAAACAGCCAAAATACCAACTATTACAATGAACGTGACTGTGTGAGGTCCAGTGAGCAGACCACAACAGAACAACTTGAGCTGCAGATGGTGAGTCAAATAATAATACCAAATTAAAGGTAAGAAACTGTTCCTGTGGTATTCTGCCCAACTTCTCAAATTTGCAACTGATGTAGATGAAAGTCATACATAAGACCATAAATGTCTTTTTTCTCTTTTTTTTTTTTTTTTTTTTTATGAAAGGTCATTTGCAATATGCAAAATCAGTTGCACATATTAGATATAAGTGATTTCAGGTTTCCTACAGTATTAATATGCTTTGTTTTATGAATATTTATTTTCTCAGATTGTTCAGAAGCAAAGACCTATTTTTCAGTGAGTAAAAATTTCTGCTAAACAAAGGGAATACAATCTTTTCCCTTCTCCATTTCATCTATAGGAAACCTTACTATGGCAGTGGCCCAATTTAAGCAATAAGATATTTTGAGGTGGTCTCTTACAATAACAGTTTTAAAGTAAATGGGCATGGAAACAGTGAGAAGTAAGATTTAGCTTAGCCTGCCCAGCCTATAATAATCATCATCCTGTGTCTGCTAAACAATGTTATACACAATTGTATTTAAAAAGCAGTAGTGTCTCTTCCTGATAATCTTCACTTTTATTGGAAACTGTGAAGACTGACATGTAACACGCTTGTTTTGCTGAATAGCATTTTACTTGTTTATTACAGTTTAAAATATACCGTATTTATATTTCAGAAGGACATGCCTTTATTATTAGTTGTAATAAGAAGCATAAGAAGTATATTCTTGGTGCAGTTAGTGTAAGGAATACCATTTCTTACTGCTGTGTTTACTTACCTGAAGTATGTAATTGCTGCTGTCTGTCCTTGATATGTCATTTCTCCTGATGGACAGAATGCTGCTGTGGATACCAAAATAGCTCCTAGCCAGGCAAGATCCTACAGGTTTAATGATGAAAACACACTTTGAAAGCTGAAGCACAAGGACAAGTGCTGCCAGCAATATAGGGGCAGGTGTGAGTGCTTCCATGCTCAGGTATTCTTATTAAGGTTAAACAAACCCATGTTCTGTGCTTCAGCCCCCCTGATCATCTTATTTGTGCTGCACTCACTCCACTGTAGCAATGTCTGTCTTGTACAAAATATTCCAGACAGAATAGGAAAAGGGAACAGACAGGATCAGGTAATAACCCTCAATATATCAGCCACTACTCCCATTTCAGTACCATCTGCAAACTGGGCCTTCTCTTCCTCACCATCCAGGTTGTTAATAAAAAACTTGAGAAATATTTGGCCTGGTGTTAAAGTAGAGGTCCTGCTAGCACCTGGTCACAGCTGGACTTTGTCTCTTCCCTGTCACTCTTCTTGTTTCTCTTCCTGCGATTAGAAATGGCTTTGACAAAGTCTTGCTCCACAATTTTCCCACACAGCGATGTTTCCCATAAATTCCTTCTTCTTTTTCTTAAAGATGGGTTATATAACTTTATCCAGTCACAGGGAAGTCCCTGAGCACCATGCTCTATTACAGTCTGTTTCCTCAGGACCTTCAGCTGCATCAAATCTGTTTTCATGGATTTGTATATTGTTCAGTCCTGCCAGAGGTCTTAATCATTATAGAAATACAAGATTTACAGTGAGATGGAAATGCAGTGATCCAAAACATTGATAGAGCTTCTGCTGCTGCAAATTGGATTTTTTTTTTCTTTTTTTCCCTTAAATTAGTTGTGCTGCATCAGTTTATACAGCTGATGCTTTGGCAGATGGTTGAATATCCCATGAGACTAAAAGAAAATATTGAGAATAGATCTTTATCAATACCAAAGTCTAGAAAACAAACTTCGGTTCACAGTATCCTCTGGAAAAGCTCAGGGTGGGTTTCTTTAAATCTTGTAGTGCTGTTGCTGATAGAAACATGTGAACAACTAGTGTTGTTAATGAATAAGATAAATAAGAATTACTGACAGATAGGAAAAAAACTAGCACTGCTGAATCCTTGATCAATGCTTTTTCATAGGAAATATTTTCTGCTTGTTTTGAATGGAAGTCTGACAGGCCCAGAGAGCTGGTAACAATATTCTAAAATTTTGTCCTTAAATCATTACTTACAGACCAGACTGGTAAAACAGTAGCCACAAGCTTTTGCTCTCTAAAGACTGATTGATGGCCTGTGTGAAATAAGTTTGTTCCCTCAGTGTAGTTACTAGTGGAAGGGATTCATGTCATAAAACTCAGCACAACAATGTATTGTCTCTGTGGAAATTTTGGCAAGAAACTGAGGACTGGTAGATCTTGGAAGTGAATTACTCTTCAGCAGCTAGAGGGTCTTCTGCCAAAACACAAAATGGTGAAAAGGCATTAGTGACACCTTAGTGATCATCACGGTATTTAAAACAAAATAACCATCAGGATATTTTTTTCTATTTCTTCTGTTCTTTAAAACCATGCTAGTGATGGTAAATTCATCCACATTTCAATATCAAAGGGAGAAGATTGCATCAGATGAAAAGGAAGTTAATGAACAAATGCCTCTATTCATTGCATGTGTTATTTTTAGAGCTGAGTAGAGCGGGTGGTTGGGGGTATTTATTTGTTTCAGGAGATTTTTCTTTTTCTTTTACTCCTATTATCATCAGTAGACAGAAAATGAGATAAAGGCAAGAGGTGTATTATCCCTGTCATGCTGCCCAATGTCCATCCTGTATTCCAAAAGGCTGCAGCACTGCACACAAACTTCCAGCCCTTCCATGAGTGTTGCAGCTGGTTTTCAGACAGAAATGTCTATATTCAAGTCCATTGTTGTGCATTGACGACAGGTCCACGTTGCGCTGCTGTTGAAATAGAACGTGATTCATCCGTGTGCCTTCGGATATTACAAATGTGCTGCTGTATAAAGGCAACAGTCCTGAATACTCCCTCTCTCCTGCAAGCCCTAATGTACCATATGCTAAAGGACACTGCATTTTAAGTTAATAATCAGATACAGCATAATAAGGTCAAAGCAGTGATGATCAAACGGAACATATGTTGTGGCTGTTCTACCGGATGAAGACCTCCAAGTATTGACGTTGTTGTTACCACGGCAGAAGTATTTTTTTTCCAGGAGATATTCCTTATATGCTGTAAAAAAACCTTAAATGAAGGATGAGGAAAGTAGGTATCAAATGATCTGAAAATTCCTTCAGTGTTAATCAATATTTACATCAATAAACTTGAGGTGAAACAGCAGACTAATGAAGCTCAGTAACTTTTCGAGGGGGTTCTGTTACAACCCACCCCAGAAGGGGAGGGTAACCCAGGTTCTTGTTTATAAATCCTTTGGGGTGGATTAGAGTGAAATGACACTGAATTATCAGTGTTTGTAAGGTTATGGTAATGTTATGGTTTGTAAAGTTGAGGTTACATATGGCTTATTTTAGAACAATTTTGTTTCAAAGGTAAACAGGCAATATTAAAGAAAAATAGCACTTAAAAAACTTATAAGGGGGAGAGAGAGAAAGATAAGGGTCCTAAGACACAGGTAGTCACCACCAGCGGTATCCAGCAAGAAAAAGTATGCCAAGAACTTACTGGTGGAGAGAACTGATCTCTCCCCTGTTTTATGATCATAACCTCTCCACTGAAATAGAATACAATAGAGCATTGCTTCTTTGATCACTGACATCCGCTGTCTTCAGGGGTTAAATGCAAGAAGAAAAAACGTGAGATCTAAGAAGGGAGATGGAAACTGTTCACCCAACAGCATAATGTCAGTTGTGTTTGGTTGTTTGACAGCTGGCCACCACATTGGAATAATTTTGATTCAGCAAAGCCCTGCTATTAAAAAGTTACCAGGAATATTTCAAAGCAGCTAAGCTCCATCAGGGCTGTGTGACAGCGAACACAGTGTGGAGAGCACCCTTCCTCACAGAGCCATTTCCTCAGGCAAGACTTCCCTGCTTACTGTGTGTGTTCAGTCAGGTGTCTTTTCAGCAGATGTTTCTAATTTTGTTCATGCTAGTGCATTGAACACAAAGCTTTCTCTATAGCATCCTCAGTCAGAGAGCACAGATTATCACAGAGGACTACAGAAAAGCAAGCAAGGATAAAAACCCATACAAATTTGATGTTGACTTAGAGTTAAATTAGTCACTTTTCTTATGGAAGTAAAAATTTCCCCTCTGTTGTGATTCTTTAATTAAAATATTGAAGGACAGGTCAGTTAGAGTGATTTGAGTTAAAAATAAACAGGAATTGCTTATAAATTACTGGCCTGTTTAGGGATTTGGCCAAATTCAAAACAGCTATGGGAAAATGCTTGACTAAGCTAAGCAATGAAAAATGTTTCTACAAGTTTTTTAGACGTATAGAAAATTAAGTTGTATAGAACATTATCATTCACTTTTAAATGTATTTTATATTCAGTAGAAGTGATATGTACACATATCAGTTGACAATGATTTTTTATATACTTGTCTTGTTTCCTTTAAGTCAAAGTTCAACAATGGCATTCGGATTCCCTTGAGTTACCTGAAGTTTCTGTTGGTAAATAAATTGCTTTTAATCTGAGGTAGGTAGATGTGGTGGGTAGGTACGAAAGACAACTGCAGATTTTTGAAGTCCAGCACACAGTCTGGAACCAGTTCTTCTCACATGTGCCTGTGTGCATGTGCATTCTCCCAAAACATTTCCCTGTTTGTAGTCTCTCAAAGTCCTTCAGATAAGAAAAGCTTTTCAGGTAGAGATGCTTTTTCATGCTGTTCTTTGCTAAAATACAGTGCTGTAAATTGTCATATTTGGTTGTGCTCCATCACTTCGTGCCAGGAAAGCAGGCTGTGGAGCAGTGGTGCTGATGAATGGTGAACAGCCCTGCTATCCTTGAAACACCATTAGCATCTCCATGCATGGTGGATAATTAGCAGTTCAGTACCTGTATGACAGCGGTTCCCATGGAGGTTTTTTTACTTTGAATTTCTGGCTGTGTTTCTGTCCTGTATCTCGGAGTCTGGGATTTAAAAGGTACTTCCCACTCTGTCTGCGTGTACTGCTTTAGATATTGCTTTATTCAAGCATATTTTAGAATAGTGCCTAAAGCAATTCAACAAAAAGCATGGATGTATATGCACAAGTGATTGTATTGGAAAATTAATATTCATTAGCTTGAGCCACAGCTGTTTCATTGTTGTCATCCCTCGCCAATTCCAAAATAAAACAGCAAGAGGAGAATATGTTTCTATCTGTTCTAAAGGCTCAGATGCTTAAATAGTGAATTAAGACCTGAGTATTCAGTGGCTTTCAGTCATCTCTGTGCCACACTCAACATGTATCCACTGTTTTTCTCACATTCACCCAGAGCTAGGGGGAATTCATGCACATGCCTATTTATTCTGGTAAAAACAAGGTGTTTCTAGGAAATTTTCTAATGTTTGCTGTACTTCTTTGTTCCCATGACAGGGGGACAGGCAACGTCTCTCTTTTACTTAGGTCTGTCTAATCTTGTTGCATCATGAATGTTTGACTCTTTGTATATTATATCCTAAAACCCAGTAGTTTCATTTTTAAATTCTGCCACACATGCTTAAGATGCAGTGGATGGTTAAAACCATGGGACATATAATGAAACAACAACCTAATTGCATGTCTGTTTTGATTTTAATGCATTGATTGATATAATTTCATCAGGTTAATAAGGCAGCATAATGCTCTTTTCAATGCTTGCTGTAAATAGTAATGTTATAGGCAGTTTTCCCAACTTTTTAAAAGAT
>JAWWLV010000158.1:14313567-14327802 GCA_035041135.1 Platyrinchus mystaceus | reverse complement strand
TGGAGGATTTCAATGTGGGTATAAGATAAAAAACAAACATCCATAAGAAAAATTGCCATCCTCGTGTTAGTTAATAAACTCTTGACGTGTTTCAGTGATGCATCTTCCCATTCCAGGGAAAAGACACAGTTCTGTAGGACACTCAGCAATCTCCTTTAAGTCAGCTTTGCTTTTATGAAACTTGGAATTTTACCCTCAGCAATAATTTTGCATTAATTGGTAACCTTACTGAGGAAATGTGCTTTAACTCATGCAATTAGAAACTTCTTTAATTTGAAAAGCACAGCATATTTGCAGATGGATTATCAATCTGAGAACAATTTTGAGATTCAGGATTAACACTACAAGGTTGCATGCAAAGTAATCCTTCAGATAACATCTAAAATTGCTACATAACTGCATATCAAAGCTAATATGTTTCTTCATTACTATATGCCACTTTATAAATTTCTGTGTATTAGGTGTAGGGTAAATCCTGAAGAGAAAAATTGGTTTCCTCTTATTTATACTTGTAAAAATAGAAGTATATACATATATATGCAATCAATTCCTTCACTGCCATCTGTGTTCATATTTCTACATGTACAGACCAGTGCTATGAGATGGGTCACAAGGGCTTCAAACTGTCTGACTACCCAGTAAAAGCAGCTAACTTTGCAAAACTGAATTTACAAATCCAGAGTTGCAGGCTGAGTTATGTTTTAGCTAATTCCACCATGTCCTTATAAGTATTTGTATAAAACTCTGGCAGTGTATATTTTCTGGATAAAAATAGCAGACCTATATACCCTGCTTTTCTTCCCAAAACCTGTCTGTGATGAAGTGTCTTGCTGGGAGACAGAGCTGGCAGTTGTGATGTAAGAAATGAAGGAATGCAAGCAATTTATAAAGAATTGCTCATTAAGTTATTATCTCGTAGTACTTTGGGGAAATGCTCTTTGATGAGCAAATAAGCAGTAAGATATAGCTTTTCTCTGGAATTCTTATTTTACATCTTTCAAAATTATTCCAAAGATCAACTAGCTATTTAGTATGTCCTAAGGAGAGAGAAATCATTTGTGAGTTGTTGAACTTGAGCCAGATAAGAGTATATCTAGATCAGAGTTGGTTTCATTTTGTTGTTACTTAGTGCTGGGCTCAATGCTCTCTGATAAAAAAAATCTGGATGTTTTGATCCAGAAATTCTTCCTAGTCCAAGGAGAATACTTGAAACCACTCATGACAGGAGGTCCAGAGAAAGGAAACAGAGCTGGTGGAGGGTCTGGAGCACAAGTCTGATGAGGAGAGGCTGAGGGAGCTGGAGATGTTTATCCTGGAGAAAAAGAGACTCAGGGGGGACCTTCTCACTCTCTACAACTCCCTGACAGGAGGTTGTAGCCAAGTAGGGGTTGGTCTCTTCTCCCAGGTATTGAGCAATAGAACCAGAGGAAATGGCCTCAAGTTGTGCCAGGGGAGCTTTAGAATGGATATTAGGAAAAATTTCTTCACTGAAAGGGTTGTCAAGCACTGGAACAGGCTGTGAAGGGGAGTGGTGGAGTCACCAACCCTGGAGATATCTAAAAGCTGTGTACATATGGCACTTGGAGACATGGTTCAGTGGTAGGTTTGGCAGTTGGACTCGATGATCTTAGAGGTCTTTTCCAACCTAAATGATTCTATGATTCTATGATCATATGCAGAATGTAATTGGTTGCAATTATAGGAGACAAAGATCCATACATGTATATTTTTTTCCTTTTAGCATTGATCCATGAGGGTCAACAGTAAGATATAAAGTTGGAAAAAAAAAAAAGGCATGAGGGAGTGAAAATGAAAATTGAAATAATGTTGGTTTTGGTAGGGAGACTACTCTGGGAGGACTCTGTAGATTTCTGGAGTAGATTTTAAAGGCCTGCTTTAGAAAACACTTGCAGTCAGTTTTGCTGCTGAGTGCGTGAGTCTCTCATGTGCTGCACTTTGAATTACATGATTGAGAACAAGCATCTGGGTGAAATCTGGTTATTCATCTACCCCAGCATTTCTGAACACAACATTTATTAAAAAAAGGCAAAACAAAATGCATAAATTAGGGCCTTGAGAAACAGTGTAAATAGAGATACAAAGAGACTTTTGAACACACTCAAATTCCTGGCATGACTCTGATAAGAAGGAAACCATTAGGGACTAGAATTGTAATTGAATGAGTTTTTGTAGCATGGCCAAGGAAAACACAGCATAACCATCCTTACAGACTCTTCAACAAAGCCCAGTTCAATGAGTTAATGGTGTTCTAATGCTTAAAAGAGAGTGAATTGAAGGGTATATTTTGTACAGATGGACACATAGCAACTGTATGATGATATTGACTGGGCCCAAAGATGGGTGATTTTATTATGAGTTCTCAATATGCATTGACCAGGCTGACCACTGGAAGAAGCACTGAACCAGTAAACTAAGTCCCACATGGGAAACTAAATGTGTGATCCTGCACTGATTTGTCTAATGAGTGAATTTTCCTCTCATTTTCTTAGTTTTCTTAAAATGTCTAATGCTGGATTTTCCTCCCTGCCTGCAGATTTTAATTTTCATCGGAAATGGAATTTTTGGTTTCCATAACACCAACTTCCTGTACACAGAGTGGTGGCTTTCTGGGAACTGGAAATGACTGAATAAGATCCTGTTATGCTTTCCTGATCCTTCTTCCAAAACTGAACCTCTGAATCTCCTGCCAAGTCTAACCTCAAAATTAATTTTCTTAAACTATCATTTCAAATGCCTCTATAAAACTGAGGGTGAGATTAAATGAGCAAGGAACTAAAAACTCTTTTTTTCCACTGATGGAAGAGGAATTGATTTTTTGTTGGTTTGTTCATTCTCCTCACTGCTGCACAGACACGAATCATGAATCAAAAAGTTTTGGGGTTGTTGTGTATTTTTTTTGTATTAGGAAATGGAAGTTGCAGACAAAATTATTGTCTACAAAAATGTTCTAGGGTTTTGGTTGGTAGAAACAGGATGGGATGGGTGAGGGGAGAAGTGCATCTCAAGTTGTATGAACAGGAAGGAAATGTTGACCACCAAAGCATAGATCTGGCTAATAGTCCAGTGGAAACAAAAAAAAAAAAACAGACAAACTAAACAAAACAAAAAATTAACCCCCCCAGATTTTATGATAATAGTAAATTTTCAATGAACTGCAAAACCTTTCATATTAACACATGGAATTATGCAAATCAGCTTCGTCTTTGAGCAGCTAACGTAGTCGGCTGTGCCGGGAAAGGCTGAAAAGACTCCCAAGGCAATGGTAAACATTACTGGAATTATATTGTGAATGATCTAGGACTTAAAATCGTGTCTTCTGTGCTCCTGTGAAGTGTTATCTCTGACTGTGCTTCAAGCCAGAGCTGCATTAAAGATGCAACAGGGAGAAGCAGCAGCCTTCAGTGAATTCCGTGGGGAAAGTGGGGAACAGTTGTCGCATACAGTAATTTAACTGGTTGCCTCTAAAGTTATCAGATGGGAGATACTTCTTCACATGACACTGAACTTTCATGTGGAAAGCATTGCCATGGGAAGTCTTAGAAGCCAAAAATTATAATTTCAAAGGAAGAAATTAGACAGATGAGGGGAGGATAGATCATTCAGAAACTACAAAGTAAGGTAGCCAAGGTACAACTTCCAGTTGCAGATTCCATAAAATGTAAGTTTGTCAGCTGAGATGTCACCTGAAATTAAGGACCACTTTACTCATGAATCTTTGATTTTTTCCTCTAATAGTAATTGTGTTAGATACAAAACAACTAATTTTTTTCTCTTATACCACAATTCTTGTGCTCTTAAGTGTATATATTTCCATGCTGTTCCTATGCTATTCATGGAATCTTAGACTTTTAGGTTGCAAAAGTCCTTTGAGTTCATCAAGTCCAGCTGCTGACTCAGCACTGCCAAGTCCACCTCTAAACCACGTCCCCAAGCACCACATTTGTAATGCTGAGAAAACCAAATCATACTGAGATGTTATAATATAATGCATTCAAAAAGTATAGTTAGACTAAGGCAAATAATTGAACATTTCTGTTGGATGCCAAAGAGAAGCTGCAATTTAGAAGTTTATTACACCAGAAATCAAAATATAAATCAATTTATGTTAGTGTTATTCCAATAGTCAGGACATTTTCCAGATGTTGACATAGGTATTTAAGATGTAAGTTTACAAGATTCACATGACCTGTTATGTAGCTTAGTATGGTAATGAAATTCACCTTACTGTGTTTCAGAGATAAGTAATTCTGTATTGACTACAGTTGCTATTAGGATTTTAATAATCTTTTTCATTGCTTTGACTCAAATCCTCAGAGGTGGAGGGGTTTCCTGTCTCCCCAGCTGTTTTTAAGACTTAGTTAGTGTTTGCAAGGCTATTTAAAGGCAAGAAGTACTGTTTCCATGGTAGTAAATATGGTCAATTAATGTCTCTGCTGCAGTTATTTTGCCATTTTTGAACTGGAGAAAAGGCATCAAGACATATCGTTGATCAGTAACCCAATGAGCTGTGGCTTTTAGTTTTGAGAACCTAACCCGACTTTTTGCATTTTACTATTTCAGTGTAAAAGCTTCTTAATGTATAAACTTTAATTTTGTCCAACAAGAAAATTGCAGTTAACTTGGAAAGAAAGTATTAACTGAGTCAGGGCAGAGTAAGTTAACATTTTTCTTTAGGGCCACTAACCCTCTGAACCCTTGCCTAGTGATACAAGAAGTCAGAGAATAAACTGACTGCAATTACACATTCTAATCACCCTAGAAGTTAACTGAGATTCTGCCTCTTTATGTCCATGGAGATTGTGATTTACTTTTATAAAGCACAAATCCAGGGCTTGAAACCATGGGGTGGGAAGGTGGAGGAGAAGGAGGAATAAGAAAAGGAAGATTTTATTTTTTTTCCTGATTTTACACATGTCCAAACAGTGAAAGCATGATCTACTTGCAATAAAGATAAATAGGCATGTTTTAATTTTAACACTTAGATGCAAGACTGAATCTATAACTACATCAATAATATGAAAAGAGCATTAATTGGCATGTACTTTTCCAAAATAATAACTACAAAGAATCTGGTCTGTCACCTGCCAGTCACAGTGGGAATCTAGTTTATAATGATAGACCACATTCATCCCCACTCACTATGTCATTTTTTTAATCGCTGTCTTTGTTCAGTCTCAGCATTTGGCTGTCAGATCTTTAAGAAAAATGGTCCAACTGTTTTGCCACTTGCTCTGAGAAATAAGTTGTTCTCAGCATATGGAGGTTTTCACAAACAATATGCTTTCAATTTTCTCTGCTTTGGATTTCTCCACAGAAAATCGGTAAACCTAGTGCAAGATTAACTAAAAATGCTGCTGTTCTTATGAGCAGAGCCTGCAAAAACTGCAGCACAGGAGCTTGCTAAGGAGATGGATTTAATGTGCATCCTGCTTTAACTGAACTTACTGTAGTGAAGCAGCAAAGAAATAAGAACAATTGCACTGAAATGAAATACTTGATAATGAAGAGGTGCCATTAGCAAAGCTGGATTTCACACTTGTGCCACATAACACACTGTTTCATTACCTGCATATAATTTCTACATTGCTGGGTGGATCATCCATTAAATGAGGAGAATATTCAGACATTGCCAAAGGATTTCATTGATGGTTTGGGTTGAAAAGGACTTAAAGATCACCTAGTTCCAGTCTCCACCAGACCAAGTTGCTCAAAGCCCCATCCAATCTGGCCTTGAACACCTTCCTCCTACTCAAAGCCTGCCACACTCTGACTTCAGCCAATGCACTTCAGTACCTGTGTTAGAAGTGATGGTAAATTTTTTGTGTCTGTAACTCTGTACTTGAATGTTTTTCATGTCTGTTGCTCCTTAAGTGAAAAAAAAAAAAAAAAGATTTAAAAAGAGAAAAGAGGAATAGTTCATTTTAAGAGGTTTAGGCTCATTTTGCAGTCTAATTACTAATCTGTTTCCATCAAAGTAATTCAAAATACTATTTAGTATGATTTGCTTTGATTTTAAGTGCTTCTGATATTTCCTGACAATGTGACATGTTTCTTTGCTTGAAAAGCATCAGTAACTGTATTGGTTCTCATTCTCCAAACTGATAGATTTTCTTCATAAATGTCATCTCTGCTGTTTTCATTTTATTTAATTTATCAGTTTTTAATTTCCTTTGGTTTGGCAGAAGAATTTTTTAGCATTATTTTGCTGTGTATTTCTATTTATAATTTTATTTATATTCAAATACTATTGTCTGGCAATAATGATCATAGAGCATAGAGCACAGAGACCAATTTTTGATAACTTAAATTTGCCATTTTGCAATTCCAAGAAAACATTTATTTTTTATATAGCTGTGTTTAGAAGTTTATTTGACATAGTCACGTGAAATTTCATTTTCATTTCTAACAAGCCAGAAAAAGAATAGCTTGGAAAACAGATGTAGTGCTTAGAACTCTCTGCAAGAGAAATGTTCTATCATAAGCAATAAGTCTGACACGTTGAGGCATAGTATGACATTTTTCATACAAGGATATGGGTGAAGGGCCATGATTTGCTGCCCTTCTGCTGCTTTTTCATTCAACCTTATTAATTTCAAAGGGGACATTTCTTGACTATGTTGCAACCAAAAAAATGACTAACAGGGAAGGCTGAAAATGATGATAAAATGGGGATACAAGCAAATATATTATTTTAAGGAGGTTCATTTCTTGTCAGCTCTGTGTTCACTGAATATCTTCACATTCCTCTAGAAAGTCAGAGACAGAAGATGATTCAGAAACAAACTGAATCTCATCTGAGAGAAATTCACCTGTGTTTAAAGTAAAATAGATAAAACTAATAACCAGAGTTCACATTAAAACCTCATGCTTCTGTGTTTAAATCAATCCATACCTGGCAGGGAACAGATAGCTTTCTGAGAATGGACTAATTTCTCATGTTTTCCTGTTCTGGTAGATTTTTCTGACATTTTTAGTTCCAATCCATATGAAAGACAGCATCTGATTAGAGATGTTATGAGAAGGTGAAAATACGAAAGAGAGAGTTCTCTGATTAAAGTAAAGAGTGCTTAGATTAAATTCATCAGAAGTGGAAACGAATTTAACAAGAATGACTTGAGGAAAGATCACTGTGGCATGAAGTTAAGTGGGAACCAGTTATGGCAGAAGCAAAAGGAGGTTTTCCAATAGCAGGGTGTGACAGGATGACTGGCAGTGTTATAAAGAGCCTTTCAGCCTTCAGGGTATCACTTGGTGGACAGTCTTTTCCATCAACAGCTGTAAAGAACATGATCAATTGGGAGGGAGGGAAGTATTTTTGTGTTGGAACTGAATCACTGTATAAAATGGCTGTAGGGAACAAAGAGTGTAATGACATGTCTGTGTTATAGAAGAGCAACTAGTAAAGCAAGAGTATAACAACCCTCACCCAAAAGCTTTTAAAGCACAAAACCAATCAAGTTAAAGGAATAATATTTCAGCCTTAGTAGCCTGGGCCTGCTCTCACTCTTGTTTCAGGAAAGATTTACAACTGATTTCAGCCTCCTTGCTTAGTCATTCTCATGAAATATATTGTAAGTCTTGTCTCCCGCACTATAAGTCAGAGGAAACTCTTTAAGTCAGCGGTGCTGCTCAGATGGTGAGAGAAAAGTTGACTATCACTGGGATTTTCCGATTGAAACTTGATGTTCCTCTCCTTTCATCTTTGCCTGAGCAATAATATTTGCTCACTGATTCTGAAGAAGATTTAAAAGGAGGGCAATGGTAACACTGGTCTTGCTTCACTGAGAAACAAAGGTGGGCAGGCATCAATCAAGTTTAGGGAGGAAGAGTTCTGCAAAGTCACGTACATTGGTAAGCAGACATCCTTATCATGCTTCAGAGAAGCCAAAATCCAGTTGGGATGGAAGGAAGAAGAGTGAGCCACCCAAGTGAGTATGAAAAATATCCAAACCTCTCAATGTCCGTTTTGATAGTTCACAGCTCTCACCAAGGGCAGAGCAGGACTCCGACTGTACTGTGTAAAACACACCTTTATTTTACTCTCAGATGTACTGTATTCCTAATTTCTTTGGATTTCCTTGTAGAATTGCTCTCAGATGGAAGAGACATGCAGTGTAAAGAACACAGATATTGAGCCTTTCTTCAGCCCATAAGCCTGAGTTTTTCAAGCACAGAGGATGAGCAGGGAGGATGTGTGGGGTGTTTTGGGGGATTTTGATTTTAGGAGGAACTCTCAGCAGCCAGAGAAGAACTATAAAAAGGAGAAGAGTTGTTTTATTTAGTGTTAAGCTCTGTTTATTTCAGTTTGTAATGTCACATATATGTTTTTACATATCGAAAGGCTTGCTTTGAAGAACTATTTCAGTTCTTGCCAGGAACTCAGGATGGTCTGACTGGACTGAACCTCACAGATAGTTTCATCTAAAATTTTCTGAATTCAACTTTATCACATGCTTCATTTCTTTACCTTTGCTGATCAAAGCAGTACATTTGGTCTGTGAGTCTAATGTTGCTGAATGCTGTGCTGTAAAGTGGTTTTATGTTCCCATGTTTTAAGGAGAATGCCATTACTATAGCAGCTGTTAGAAGAGCTATAGGAAAACAATAAGCCATTTTAATATAAATAGGTAAAATCATATATTTTCTTTTTGAAAGAGAACTTTCACAGAATCTATTGAGGTCATTACCTTAACAATGGTATTTACAGCTAAATATAAAACATTCATTTATTTAAATCTGGAGGTTACTAAAATAATAGTGAGATAAAGCTATGCTACCAAAGCTGCTCAGTATTTCTTTGATAGGATTTCAAGTAGCATGTCATCCCCTGTCAATCTGTCAGCACGAAAAGTGATGAGTGTTTGTTTTTTGAAATGTGCACAGATATTTATTATGACCCACAAAACTACATAATAAAACCAGATAATTTTATACTCTGATCTGGTCTTCAAAATCTGTGAGTAGCTCAATAAACAGACCTGGTACTTCATCTAGTTCCACAGTATCTTTTAGTGTGAAAAGTTTTATGCAACACTGACAAATGCCTTAGTTCAGACACTGTACCCTGGTATCTCTTAAAATATAATGCTATTCTATACCATTTATATGTTTTGTAACACATATTACTAGTGTTCCTCCTGGAATCACAAAATTATCTCTGCCTTCTAAATCTGTCAATAACAGGACTGTAAATGGTAAAACGTATTTGGTAATATAATTAGTAAGTTTTTAAGGGTTTGACATTTTCCATCTTCTGCTATTTAAATTGATTTTTATATAAAGCAATTAAGGACATCCTTTTTCCATTAAGGAAATTATATTTAACTTCTTTTGTGATAATGTATGTTATATATAGAGTGGAGAAGGTACTTGAGCTTCACTGGTTTCCCCACAAGGTCATTTTCATTGTGGGTGGTGGCAGTGTAATTTTTCAGAATAAATACATTAATAGGTAGTGATCTTAGCACAAAATCAATCAAGACTTCAATGCAAATATTTCTTTCGACATAATTACTGTCATGAATGAAAATTATTTTACTTCATTAAACAACTTTATGCTTTTGACAGATTAATTAGCAGTGTGGAAAGTGTCACCTGAAAACCATAACCACTCTACTTTCTTGTTTGAGATTATTATTTACTGCTGGAGCTTTCCATGACACTCCATTGGGATGGTGGCAGACACAGATATATAGAAATATGATGAAGAGCTTTTGGAATTATGTGCATTAGCTCTTTCATCAGACACTGAGCTGTTGGAGCAGAGCAGTGTGAGTGTAGTGAAGAGATACTCTGAGTAACTCTTCAAAGAGTCAAAGAGAAGATGAAAACAGGCCATCTTGGGAGCATTTGGTTTCCTGCAAAAATGCTTAAGGAACTATCTTTTTTTCTTTTTTTTTTTTTTTTTCTTATTTCCTCTTTGCCTATCTCTGTACCTTTTTTACAACCCAGGTATTTGGTTTGTTTGTCTGTGAGCACCACTCCAAGGCAAAGCACTAACATTGATTCCATAATGGCTACAGTTAATTGCATAAATTACTGGTGGTGTAGCCTCCAAGTAGGTTTTGCACAAAAGCCCAAGGGAGATATTTTTGTGCTGCAGCTTAGTCTGAAATGTGAGTGGGAACATAATTTCTTGAGATTTCTGCTCTGTGATTTGCTTCAGGAAATGGTAAGGAATTTACACTAGTGGCTATTGCTAACAAATGCTATTCAACATTTCTATACTTCTTTTCAAGAAACATATCTATATTCCTAACAGAGATTACCCAATTCTTCCTCAACAGGTTCTTATGGTAAGTAAAGATACATATACATTTTATTAGCTAATAAATTTTGAAGATCTGAGGTCCATATGAACATCTTATCCCTTCCCTTGACCTGATCTCTTTATGTTGCACCAGTGAGCACCCAAGAGCATTAGAAACTATGTAAAGGCAGGGTGGGTGTGGGTTTTTTTATTTCTCTCTAGTTTTCTGTTCTGTTCCTGTTATCTCAGATTCACAAAATAACAGTTTCTATCACACTGGGGTAATTTTGAAGACGTGCTCTCAATGAAATTGGGTCTTATTTACAGTAAAACTGGTCTGCAAGGGGTGTCATCAGAGTTTCTTATTGATGCCACAATGCTATAATACATTCTGATACTGGGGGGAAGTTTCATATCCTTGGAAGTAACTCAGAAAACTCGGGACATGTCATATACTGCCACACCAACTGCTATGATACCTGTTTTAGTTGAATTTCCCTAAGAATACATGTTCATCAGGAGATAAAACTGCAAGTAGTGTGTTGTAGCTCTTTTTAAAGACAAGGTTATGCTGGTTGCATGCAAATAAATGTTTTAGTGGTGTTCAGTTCATCAGATTTCTACACTTGGTATGAAAATTTCCACTCCATTAATGTACATTGCATAACTTTCCAGAGGAAAAAAATATTATGAGCATAATTTAAAATGCTCTGTGACTGCCATAGAATCCCAAATGGCTTATTCAGCATTCTTTAAATGGTTTTGTGGTTTGATAGTGCACTTAGTTATTTTAAAATATCTGTGGACAAGAGCATCCTCTTTGAAGACAGTCAAAAGATAATATTGGATTATCTTCTTGATAATAGTGCCAGTGCCTCAATTATGTTGGTGGATGTTTTCCTTTATTCCTCTTAATTGATCCATTTTTTTCATCTTTCTATCCAACCACAGAGACAGATGGAAGGCAGTTTTCTCTTTATGTGATTATACCACACTTGAGTCTCAATTTTTTGGAGAGGGTTGGAATACCATTAGCAATCTTTAGTTTTAGCAATCTTAGTAAGAGTGTGTTTACATCTGTGCTTCTGGTATTTTCTTTGAAGTAAAAGGAATATTATGTTTAGGTCCCAGACCTCATATCTTCTAAAAGTAGGATGGTAGCCTCATTAACTTGTTACCACTGTTATTGTTTATAATAACAGGAATCAATTTAATGTAGGGAATTCTTTTCTCCTTTAAAGAAAAAAAAATACTTAGATGCTGCTCACTTATATTTTACTTTAATATTAGATATTAAACTTCAAAGGATTTCATAGAAGTTCAATGAAATCAGTGAAGTGAAATTGGGATTTTCAGTATTCCACACCTGTGAATACCTACATGGATAATTGACTATGAAAATATCTTCATCAATTAGAAAAGTCATTCTGCTTCAGTGTTGTAAATGCTACTTATTAGAGGCTTGTGCTTCTATTTTCCAACTTGTTTACCTTGGGTAGTCAAAGTGACAAGAAAAAATGAAAGTTCACATGGGGAAAAAAATGAGCTTAAAGCTGTAAAAAGAAAACACATTTCTCTTTAATTACACAATGTGCAATTAGTGTTGAGCTCTAGAATTTGAAGCTGTTGAGGACAAAAAAATAGACACAAAAATGTAAATGAGAAATAGGAGTATTCAGAGCAAACCTAGGACTAAGAAAAATATAGAAATATTATTAAACTTGTGGCTTCAAACTTCAGAGACTTTTGAAAATGGATAAAAGGAGGAAGATAATTGTTTCATGTTTGGCTTCTTCCTTTCTTTTCTCTGGTGTTGGATGCCAATGGACATGATGAAGCAGGTAGTGCCTCAGTGTAGTGTGATAGTATTGGTCCTCCTGACCAAAATCTCAGGCAAATAAATAGGTGGCCTAGTTTCAGAGAAATGAAATAACTGTAGCAGAGATTGAGGGCTAAGCACAGACAAGAATGTAATGCTCTTACTCAGGACAGAACATCAAAATAGGACTTTTTTGGCTCTTTACATCCTTTCAGGCTGTCAGATGATCAAGTGCTTTGCAGAACTGGTCTGAAAATACCTCAGCAGAATTGTTGTTGGATGTGTAAAATTAGGTATATAATTTAGTCAGGTAGGTTTTTTTACTGCTGCAGTTACAGCAGAGTTAAAACCTGTCTTCCCTCTATTATACATTCTAAATCACCAGGTTACATCCTTGTCTTATGCCAAAGCCATCACTGTGTTTTCTCTGCACAGTGTTTGATAACTGCAATAATGACCAAACACAACGTAGCAGCAAAAACACATTGGTAAGAAATAAAACCAAGAGCTTGCACCTTGAAAAATGAACAAAACTATTTCAACTTCAGGTCTCATCATTCTTCATGGAGTTTGTTTTGTATTTGGAATTAACAGAGCTCCTGTTCTGACTATACAGACAAAGAATGATAGTTATAGATGGGTTTAATTTCATCGAGAGAGAGATGTTGACTTCCTGCATTTTATTAGCATGTGGAACACTGGGGAAAATGTGCTTGTTAATTCACTTCAGCAGGGGAAACTTGAAAAATATCATGTAGTGTGGGGTTTATCTCTGATGCTGTTGCCATTTTCCCAAGAAGTTACTACACATTTTTCTAGAACTGTGCATAAAAAATACTGAGAAATGGAATTTACCTTCACTCCAATGGAGCTTCAAAATATGTAAACCAAACACCTTGGCAGTTATGTCATTTGGCCTTAATATTTGCAGTTCTCCAGAAAATTCTTGAAAGAGAAAGTCTGCTGTTAATTAAAATTAGTTTTATTGTTTGGTTTTGTCTCCAAAATAACCATATGAAATCTCGTTTCCTTGGATCATCCAGAAGATGAATGTCATTGTTTTTCCATTTAATCTCTCTCTAAAATTTTAGTAATTCATTGATCTTATATATAAATTTGGTTTAATGCCATAAGCTTCCAATATAATAAGGTAAAATAAGCAATTTGTGACTATTGGACTCTCCAAACAAACAATTTAAAAGTCTGTGCAAGATACAGAATAAAGATTTTCACCCTATTGCAAAATCAAAGCACTAATTACAATTGCCTAAATGGAAGAGGGTTTTTTTAGCTGTGTAAAGTTGCAGTGTCTTCTATTAATCTTAGTTCAGTGTAATGAAAATATGAAATCAATTAACTTAAGATTCTGTTTACTGAGCAAGACAAGTAAAGGAATGTATCCACTGCATGGTAATTAGCTGAAATACTTGTATTTCAGTAGGGAAGAGAGGGAAACAGGAGATTTAGTAAAGGAGTAAAATACTTCTCTGTTTTCCTTGTTTAATTTGCAAGGTTCCTCTTTTCAGTAGAACTGGACTTCTATGCCATATTATCAATGAACATGAAGAGCCTTGAGTATTCTGGGTAAAAAACAAAACAAAACAAAAAAGGCCCCCAAATCCCAAGGTCAGATTTAACCTTTGATTCTGGAGACTAGAGGTAAGTATAAACCCTTTGTTTTCTGAGCTCTTATTTTAAATATGATATAAATCAACTGCTTAGTGGCCCAGCTGGCCTGCAACTAATCACAGTTTTCATTAGTGTATATTAGAAAATTAACAGGTTCATTAGGCCCTGCTGGTGTCAGCTGCTAGAAGGACAGAGAGGGCTTTTTTCTTTTCAAATTGGAGGAGGAAATTAACTTTTCTGCCGTCCATAAAGTCGTCCTACAACATTTATGCAAAATGTCACACCTGACAGGTCTAAATCTGTTGGGAACTGCAGAGCCTGCAGTACCTGTGGGCAAGGTAAGTTACTGCCTCAAACTGAAGTTTGCACAGATGTCAGTGCTTGTTGTAAATTCCTCCGTCGTGCAGAGTGCTGAGAACCACTGGAGTTTTATCCTAACTGTATTGAACTAATTAAACCAACGCTTCTTTTCACTTCAATTTCTGACAAACATGTAGAAATGATCCCAGTTAAGACA
>JAWWLV010000158.1:14255262-14313467 GCA_035041135.1 Platyrinchus mystaceus | reverse complement strand
GTATTGAACTAATTAAACCAACGCTTCTTTTCACTTCAATTTCTGACAAACATGTAGAAATGATCCCAGTTAAGACACGGAAATTCTCCTTTTGACAAGAACTAAGCTAAAGCTCTAAATTTGCAAAACACTTTGCCAATTTTCTCGACATTTTCTTCCTTTGCTTCCCTCTCACATTTTCAAAAGAAATGATGTAGTGGACACTGATAAGGTAATCTAGTATGCCACTGATAAGGGAAGAGAGGAGATAACAGTTTCCAGGATGTATTATCAGAAATTCAGGAAGCTATTAACATATTGAGCAAAGATAAGCAGATAAATAATTTGTGGCGACTTCAGACTGCTGGAATGAGCTTCAAATATTGATTTTGATGAAAGAGTCATCAATCCCTGCAAAATGCATCTTAAATTGTCTCCTCCTTTAAGCACAGGACATGAAATTCCAGCCTTGTGATCAATACCATTCCTCCTGTTGACCTCTCTGGACCAGAATTTCATACCAAATTTCCATGAAATGTACAGTCAGAGAAGTCAAAAAAATCCAAGCTTGCAGGAAAGGTTGATAGTAAATAAAATTTTTGCAAGCAGCACCCAGGTCTAGTTTATTATGATAGTCAAACCAGGAAGTGTTTTCATTGTGTATAAATTAGCAGCAAAGTTTAAATAAGAAACAAACACTTTGACAACTTGGAGTTCACTGGTGGTGGGTTGAAAAGATGCCTACTGCCATTTAGGCAGTAGGTGTTCCATGTAATGAGGATACAAGCCAAGAAAAATAGGCTGGGCCAATCTTGAAGCAAAAAAGTAGACAAGTGGAGCTTTATCTCATATTTGAGGGCATAATTCTTAAATAAGAGCAACAGTTCTGTTCCTTGCTTGAAATGTATAATTAATACAATCATGAAGGAAATGAATCTTTAAATTCTGTCCCTAATTATACTACAGTATTCCCAATTGTTTTCTGTGTGCAGAAGCAGCAGTTATCTAGCAGCAGAAGGCCTGAAATTAATTTGAGAATTTATTTATACAACTGTTTGTGTATACACCTACATATGTGAATCTTTCACTGTTTTGCTTAGCCAGGGCAACCTGATTTTAGTCAGAGGCAGTTAGGTGGTCAAAATACCCTAGTCAAGTAGACTCCCAGTAAAATGCTACATTTTCCTTAATTTCTGGTGAATTATCAGCATCTTAACAGAGAATTTTTTTCCCTTCAGAAATGGAATTTTATGTCAGGAAACCATTATGACAGAAGTCTCCCAACTCATGGTACTTAGATGCTGATATGATCTGCCAGCCGTTTCCTACCGCTTCATAACTGTCTTAAAATTTATGACCTCCGTTCTTCCTTTGGAAATAGAATATGTTGAATGCTTCTCCCATTGTGGTAAGAACAGCACGGCCAAAAAATAAGTGTATTATCCTTCCTATTACCAGTCAAAGATTTAATTAACCTCATGTTTATTTTCACCTTTTAGCCGTCTGTCAGTTGTTCTGTGACAATAATTCATTTTGGTTGGCTTAACACAAGTTAAATTTGCACAAAGTGAATTTGGCTGACCCTCAGCTGTACATGCCAGATGACAGTTTAATGTATTTGTCTTTACTGCGTGGTGGATTCCACGGAATCTGTCTGTTGTGCATTCAGGCAGACTTAATACTGACCAAAATGGTGTTGGCTGAATGGAGGGCATTCTAGAAAACAGATCTTCAGAAAATTTATACGTCAGAAACTGGAGGTAGACATGGTGATTGCCTCAGAATAATGATAATTTTTTTCAGAAGAGAATAATATGCTTTAGAACCCAAAAGGACATTTTTTTTTAAGGAAGCTGTTAAGTGCTATCATAATTTTTGACTCTAATTGCTGTCTAAATATCTAAGTTTTATGAGTCACTTGTCATGGAGTGTACCTATTACACTGAGTATACAAACCAGGCAGTGACAAGAAGGGATTACCGTGCAAAGCTGTGAACCATAAAGCTCTGACTGTTTGTAGAGTGATGATTTATCTTTCCCTACCATTGTTTATTTTGATGTTATGGGGTGTGAGAGTAGGACAAGACAGGGAAGTTAAAAATTTCATATTGATCACATGTGATCTGATAATTTGAGGGATTAGAACCTGGAAACTTCTTGGACAACATCTGTTATTTTCTTCTGTGGTCACTCATTAAATGGGAAGCAAAAACAAGTCAGTACCTAAATGGCATTGCTATCAATACCATGCCTGCAGAGTTTAAATCCTATTTCACAAATGATACTGAAATTACTCCAGGATGAAAATAAGACTATATTTCAGAACGAGCTAGAAGGTGAGAGCATTTAGAGACAATAAGATTCTGCATCCACCTGAACCCAGAATAGAAGGAACAGGGACTATTGAACATGGTTATGTTCCAGATATCATTTATTACAGATATCATTTATTGTCACCATCAACTGTTGTGCACCTATATGTGAAGAAAGCACAGTCCTTTTCTCATTTTCAACTGTTTTGCCACAAGCAGAAAAGAAAACAAACTCAAAAGACAGTGAAAGCTGAATCTTTTCTTTAGCCCAAGAGGTTAACTATCAGTTTTCCTTTTTTAGCCAGCAGCCTGCATTCTGTGTTAGGAAGACAGATCTAATAAATCTGGGTGGTGTATATGCAGGGGAAGTTATTTTTCAGTTTGGGAAAGTGGTACTGAGGCCTCTTCCCTTACGATTTTTTTCAAAAGTAATTTCCAGTAATACATTAAACTGAAATTCAATTACAAAGCAAATACATCTCAGCTAATGTGAATATTGGCTGGGCTAGCAAGGAGAAAGAAAGGGAAGACTTGAGTTACTGAACACCAAAAAGACTGTGTGTTGTGTAAAAGATTATTTCTAGGTTTAATCCCTTACACTTGAAAATCCAGGTGCCACTTCAGTGGACCAAGAAGCACTGAAAATTATTTCTAAATTTTTAAGAATAAACTTAGAACTAACACAATAGCTTTGAGTGGATTTCTGTGGTATTTAATGAGATATATAAATAAAAATCAAATGCCATTTCATAACCTCAGTAATATGTGATATAGCAATTCTTCTTTTTTTAACTGCATAGACAGAAAAGACCTTCAGTTTTGAAATCCTCAACTCCATCTATTTTTACTGAGTTCTCAGTGAGACCGTGCAGTGGAATAAACTGCTGTTTAAGAACTGAACTTCATGGTGAAAGCTCCTCTTTCATTTCCTTGAGTACAGGATCCATTATCTAATCCAGAGACAGTTATTAAGCACGTAGTTGAGTGGATGGAGGTCTGAGGATCTGAATTGTATTTCCCAGTCAGCTAATCAGCCACAGTATGTCCTGCACAGGTCACTTCTACTCTCTCTTTAAGAGTTCCAGGAGGTGAAAATGGACACATATAGGATGTGATGGATAATTCCCAAAGTTGAGCTCAAAGCCACTGCTATGACTACTAAAAGCCAAGTAACATTAAGTCTGCTGACCAGACAAAGATCTTGTTGTTCTGATCACAGATTAAAATACAAACAAAAGAAATGACAAATAAGAATATAATACAGATCTATACCAGCAAGCTGTGCAAGGAATGATGGGAGAGATGATGAATAATCTTCATATATTTCTAGCAGTATGATTAATCATATATAATTGCCTAATAAATTTTGGCTGATACTCCTATCTGCAAAACTTATGGAGTCAGAAACTGCATGAGTGCTGTTTAGATATATGCTATGTTGTCAACTCTGCTTATACTGTCACAACTGAAATGACTGGCTTACAGGGATCTTTGAAACACCACAAAGTAAAACACCATGAATCTTATATTCTGTATTATTGAGGCACTTCTGGATTTCTTAAATTGATGACAAATCTCCAAATAATATCAGTCAGGCCAAGATTTTATTGTTCAAACAGTTTATATTAGAGTGCTGTTCTGTAGATACAGTGCTATGTAAAGGAACTCAAATATGTGTGACATTTTATACTTTCAGCTTGTTAATAGAACAGAAAGAGTAACTGGCTTAGAAAAGTTAAAACAAACCCAAGTTATCGGCTCATGGTCAACTTCATGTCCAGTCAGTTAAAAAGGTTAAAAGTAGTTTCAGTTACTACATCTGCTTTTGTTCCTCCTGCCACCTTGCATTGTCATAAATTTGTTTCTCCAAAAAGTTGCTTCTCTCTCCTAGAGCTGTTCCAGGGAGCTGCAGGAGCTGGGAGAGTCAATCAACTGCCGTGGGCAACCATTGAAGCTGCCTCAACCACAGCAGACAGGAAGAGAACAGACTGAAGTGTGATTTTATTTTTTCTTCACAGTATTTCTTTAAATAAAACCTATTTCCAAGTAGAGCATCTCACAGAAGATTATGATTAAAACTCTTTTCTTCTTCCATGTGTTGCTAAGAGCCCAGAGGCTTTACAGTTACCTGGTAGCTGAAAAATCAATGGGTCAGTGGCTGTAACTGGCCTTTACTGGATAGAAAACATGTGATTTGCTCAGTACCAGTGTATTTTTTAGCAAAAAAAGAGAACATACCATTTTCTAAAACCATTATTTTCTTAGATTAAGTTTTGAGAGGAAAATAGCCAAGTAATAAAAAACCAAGAAAATGGAGAGGTGAGAGAGAGAAAAAAATCTCCCCAACGCTTGAAACTTGGGAGAACATTTGAAAGATATTTTTTAGTTGTTTTGCTAAAATGCCCATTGAAATATTTTTATTTCTTCCTTTTCTGGCTTCAGAAGGTGATTTTTTAATAGTAGTTATCCTCCTCCTAGCAACAAATGCCTATTCCAGGAGCTGAATCTATGTTTTTATTCTTTTGTTTCCTGATGCCTTGTATTATCAGTGGCACTTTTGGTATTTCCCCTCACCTGTTTCCTGAAGATAATTATAGAAGATGGAAATCTTTTTGCAACCATGACTTATTGCTATGAAATAGGTTATCACTGTAGCCTGAAGTAATTGGCTTTTGCAGGAAAACACCATTAATGTGGCATAACAGTGTCTCTTACAGTCCATGCTTAGGGTCATTAAATTGCATTCCCGTTAACAGTGAAAATTCTAATCTCTGTTACTTGCATTTTGCTGTAACAGCTCTAAGTCCTCAAAACAAATTTTACATAAAATTAAGGAATAGAATAAAAGTATCCTTGTTTATGAATACACAATGGATCTGTGTAAATATTTGTGCTTTAAGAGATGCACCTGCATTATGGGTAAAACTGGAGTGAGAACTACCCTTACTTTGGAGTTTTCACTCAGTGCCTGGAGTGTTACAAAGAAATCTGGGTGTGCTGGTAAGGCATTGTTAGTGAAAACTTACATTTCTACTGTTACAAATGAAGCATGGGGTTTGGAGATTAAAAATTGGTTGGTTCTCTATTACCTCAGGATACCCCTCTTAACTTTTGGATTTATCCAGAATTCTTCCTTTAAAGAATTCTTAACTCTCATTTCCAATGGAAGAACCTCAAGTGCTCTCCTTAGGCTGTGTGTGGAGAGGAGGCAGCTGCAGGGGGTGATTTGTACCAGGCAGGATCTGGAATGCCATCTGGAGCATCCCTCCTTCCCAAAAAGCTGTCGAGGAAACAGAGAGTGATGGGACCTCTAAGTTAGGCAGGTCAGCAAAATGTCCAAAGCTGGAGGAAGTGCAAGTACACTGAAGTCCTGTCTTGGATTTTAGGATTAATAACCTTTTTCAGCATAATTCAGAAAAAATGCTTGATCTCTTCTTTATGATTAATATTTATGATTAATGATACCTTCCCCAGCCCAGCACTATGCAAATGGGTATTTGTTACTGCCTGCAAAACAGAGATGTGTGCAGGGTTTCAATTCTCACAACCACTGCAACTAAGCAAACATTGTTGTCCTATTTTATGTGTGGGGAAATTGCAGTACAGAAAAAAAAAAAATTAACCAACTTGCCTACAAGGTACCCTATGGCTCAACAGATTAAACACTAATGTAGGATTTCATTGAGTGTAATTCTGCTCTGGGATTTCTGTTTGTTCCTTTGCTTTGTTTGGCAGAGGTTTGAAGTTTTGATGCTCCACTCCTCGGTGTTGCTAAAAGCAGTTTTTATGTTACCTTTGATTCAGAATGCTTGAGGGTGGCTTTAAAATTCTGGTTGAATTGGAATAGGGAAATCTTCTGTATATTGGATCAGTTCATTTCAAAGCCAGAAAAGCTGCTTTACTCAGTGAAGGAGTGCTTATAGCACCTCTTCCATCATCCCCCCAGCCTGTCTGATTTAACTCATTCAGTGTCCTGAGTTATTGGGAAAGCCTAGAGAAAGATGAATTTCACTTGATGAGTCACTACTTCACTGCCTCTGACTTGTTGCCCACAAGCCTTGAAATAGTTTATTCTTCTTAATCTCATCTATAGTTTTAATTTAGTGGTGCAGTCGACACATTTTTCATTCAATTATTTAACTGCACCCATATTATGACAACATAATCAAGCTGAACTGTGCACTAACTTTGCCAATTATGAACCTTACGGAGTTTTACAGATCACCATTGTCACTGGCACAGTATTGAACCACTGCCTTTCTGAGCCAAAAACTATGAAATAAATTGTTCATAACAGCACGTTCCAGGGGAGTTTCTGAGACAAATTTTTAAGTTAGAGGATTTATTCAGTCAGGCATGCACACATACTCTTATTTTGGGTACAGTTACCTGAGCAGTTGCATATTTTTCTCTTTAATTTTCTTCTTAATTTCTGTGGAATGGAAGTTTACAGCCTTGAGCTATAATTATTTAATGGGTTTTACTTCTTTAATATTTTGTAACTTTGCAAAGTTGCAACGAAATGTTTTAAATTTCCTCAGTTATTTTGCATAATTTATTCTGGATTGAAACAGCATAACATCCAATTGTACTAATTCTGTCCAGTAATGAATAGCTCTTTTTTTCTGAAACTCTCATTATTGATTTACATCTGCTTCCATCAAAATTGATGAAGATTTTACAGGTATTAAAAAAACAAACAAACAAACAAACCAGACCCCAGTCAAAGTTTCATCATATTGGAATTAACAATGATAGAAGAAAACTATAATTAAATAAATAAATAAAAAAAGAAAAGTAATTAATCTAAAATGAGAAACTATAGAGATTTTGATACAAATACAGACAGAGAACCTCAATTTATTTGCTCTTTCTCATTTGTATTGCTTATCTATGTATAGAAATAAAAAGACTGCTCTCTACCTGCCCTCTGGATAAAACAATGAACTATATAAGGTATTCTCTCCCCTTCTTTTCAGGCTGCTCCAATTGGGTAGTTAGATAAAAATCTCTCTTTAGATGGAGAAACAATATGTTGCATCTGTATGAGGGAATAGGTAGAAAAGGGAAATATCCTAAGGATATTGGATAAACAGCTGTTTACAGGGATAAAGAATATATAGATTTTTCTCAAAGAATTGTGGGGTTTTTTTCTTAACATTTTCTTATTGCCTTGTAATTTTACTTCTTTCTTTTGTCTGTTTTCACAAGAGTCTACTTGACTTGCTCTTCACCTTGAGAAACAAGAGCAAAGTAGCAATGAATGATATGCTTGGAGAGGACAAATTAAAACTGAAGAATTAGAGTGAAAGAGAAAATACAATAAAAATGCTCCCAGAGAATATATTAAGTTCTGAAAACACTTGTATATTAAATTTGCCTTTGTAGGCCAATCATGGTCCTTTAACAGGACTTTTTTAATTCACTGCCGCAGATCACAGTTAGGATCCATGGCAGTAAATGACAGAAGAGGAGCATGAGCAAATGGGAATTATTAAAAATCTGTAGTGTTTATTACCTTATTCTGTGTTTACTTTATTTGTATTTTCATGCCCTGCAGACAATAAATCTAGAAAAGGCAATACTGTTTAGGAAAAGATATTTCTGCAGAGGGGCAGTTTTGCAGTTTTGTAGATGCTACTAGAAAGTTTGGAGATGAAAATTTGACCTGTATTTTTCTGATTTTAGGCACATAAAGTTGGCATTAGGCAATGTTTCAAAGATGGATCATCATCTAATGGTTTTAAAAAGCACTTTCAGCTGTCTGAATATCTTCCTGCTGTCTGCTGCACACCTAAAAGCTGCTGCACATTTGAAAACCCAGAGCAGGTCCTGTCTTATCAGAAATACTCAGTCAAAGATGAGATCTGAAAAAGAACAATAATTTGATGGAAAATTATTAATAGAGAAGGCAGTGGTTAAAGACCAGTAATTTTTCAGTTCATCTTAGAATTATCGAAACAATTGAAAGCAAAATAGTATTCCTGTATTTTATCCAATGCAAAATTGTGCCCTGAAGGATGCTTAAAATTAGTTTTCCTACCCAATTATAAAATGTCACCTCATAACGCTGCTTTCATGGTTGCCCTTGTTGTTTAACAGAACATATAATTAAAAAATATTTTTCAACATTCAGAATTAATTTTCCTTTTCATAGCTTTAATTCAGAACTAACTCTAACCTTTTGGCCTTCCAGCTTGCCATTGATTTATTCTCCCTTGTTTCAGTCTGCATAAATCAAGAAATCTTTCACAGAGGCACAGACTGATTTGTAGAAGGTGAGAATTCTCAGCTTTTCCTTGTGTGAAGACGAATCCAAATATTGTCACTGAAATTTTCATTTACATGCCTGGAACATTATGTTTATTTCATTATTATGTCCAAGGAAATAAATAGAATAACCAGACAGAAAATGGCAGCTGAAGTCTGAGAGCTGACTGGTCCTCCTCTGCCTGAGAATCCCATCTGGAGGTATTTTTGAGGAAATATGGAGAGTTAATTTTTCTTAGGTGTAGTGGCAGTTTATTTTCTCAAAGGCTTTATCTTCTTTTGTAACTTCAGTAAAATCTGATTCTAAACCCATATCTGATTAACATTAGAACATTTTTATCTAGTATTTGTATTAATCACCTGTTTCCCCACCACAATACTTAGTTCATGTTCATGCAGTAACTAAAATTTTGCTGAAATACAGAAGGCATCAACAGTTATACTAAACTCTCATGATCTTGCTAGATTGGAAGAACAGGTGTCCAAGAAATAACAGTCCAAGTTTCAATTACCTGGTGACACAATGTCTATTTAAGTAACTCACACGTGTCTTTAAAATGTGCTTTTTTCTATATAGGACTAATGCTCTTCAAATCCAGCTTATTTGAGGTCTGCATGCAATGTTCTCTGATCACTCAAGTAAGGAACTATGATTCATCATCTTTTATTGCTTCAGAAAGGCTTCATGATGTAAACAGTTTCAAGAAACAGAAAAGCTTAAGAAAGATCAAGGTGGGTTTTTTCATACTGTTAAGATTTCATACCTGCTGTTGCAAAAGGAGCATTGGTTTATTTATTTTCCCACAGGGAATATTTATATATCATTAGGAGTTCACATTAGGTCTTTTCCCTGGTAGATCTGTATGTCTGGTTTCCAAAACAAGCCGAGTACGTGAGGGGTTTTTTTGTATGTTGGTTGTTTGTTTTTACCTGTCACTCTAAATAGTGTGTGGTGTTCTCATGAATAGAAACTCTTGATCTTTTGCAAATCAGAAAATTGTCAAAAGTTCCATTTTTTACTTTGATCAGAGAGAGCAGCTTGCACAGAATGGATACAGCAGAGGATGATGCCCTCATGGGGATATCATTATCCGAACTGAGCAGTCAGGACCCTCAGCAGAAGGGTGCTGGTGGGTGGGGAAGGGTGCTGGGTACTGGTAATGGTGCAGAGTGCACTGGGACTGAACTGGGAGCCCAGTGTGAGCTCAGCTGAGCACACCAGCCCAAGGCAAGGTGTGGGAGGCAGGTGTGAGGAGCTGAAGCAGAGACAAAAGCGCTTAGAGGGGAGGAGAAGGAAGGAAAAGCAATGAGGAGGTGGGGAAGCGTGGAACAGTAGGAGCTGTCAAAACAGTACGTGAGCATGGAGGCAAAAGCAGAGGTCTGGAACTAAGAAAAGGAGGCACAAACCTGAGGAAGAGGATGAGTGAGGTGGCTCAGGAGTGGTAGAGGGGAAGCAGCAGCAACTGTGTCCCTGGGCTGGAGAGCCCTGAAGGCAGCACAGAGGGGCTGGAGAAGGCAGCAAATCAAGAATGAGGAGGATGCCAGGAAAGAAACCCAGGCAATAGAGAGTTTGGAAAACACAAACCTCGATGATGCTATGTATGTATCATATAGGTACACCTCAAAAAGATAGATGCAATCATTTCTATCAAATGCTATCTTTTCCTTTTGTATTGTTTGAAAAACCTGGTGAAATCATTTCCACACCTGTTCCTCTGACTTTTAGTACTATTTTGAGGTGAATGAGTATTTTAATGAACTCATTTCTCTTCTAAATCATTAAATATATTCACGCTTGATAATATACATCAATTCTTTCTGTGGGGGGAGATTATTACCAGAAATAATGTGGTGCATTAGAATTACATTAGAATGTAGATTTAGGCCATATTTAATTTCCTCCCGAGCTCCGTGTTGTGCAAGAAGTGTACAAAACAGATGTAGTCAAAGGTAAAAACTGACAGAATCAGCTTGTGCCTGCAGGGGTCAGCAAAGAAGCTGCACAAGATCTGCCCCTCTCAATCTGCTCCGATTTCATTTGCTCTGTGGAGCACAGTGTGCTCTGGTAGAACCAGCACACACATTCTGAATTAATCAGTCAGCTCAGCATTAATAATTCAGTGCAAATTATAATAAGCTGATCTGCAAATGTACTTTTGAAAGTCAACGTTAGAGCTCTCTTTCACTTTCAAGCTGCAAAAATCTAAGTCTTAGTGGAAAAAGATTGGAAATCCCAGAAACCTGTGGTGTTAAACTCAAAGTGTGACCTTGCCTGTTCTAATGAGTCAGCAGCCTGATGAAGAGAGGATGTAGAATAGGGTCTTTTTCCAAAAAAAGGATGTCTGGAGGTGTTGGGTTATCTGAGCTTCATGTGGAATACTCTGCTTGCATGAGGATTTAGAGATAGACTTCTAGCCCTGGGAGATAAGTAACATTAGTCATAATGGAAGATTAATATTTTTCCCTCAAAGGTAAAAATCTGAGCATCTTTCATTAGGTTTCAAATACATTCTCACTACTAAATGGGTTTTTCTTTAACTTCAGCGTTTCTGCAAAAGAAAAGTCTATGTCAGTAAAAATTGTCTGTCAGGAAATAATTTGTTTCTGACCAACCTTGGCTTTTGTGTGTTTGAGCCAACACTAAGGAAGGGAAACTGAAACCTGGCCAAAGAGGGACACAGTCTTGTGGTTCCCACCGGGCAACAAAGGCACTAAGATCAGCCAGCTCAGCTAATGGTCAGCTGAAATTAAACATTTCCTTTCAGGTCAGCAAAATAGAATAAAACATTTCAGCATGTTCACATGCATTTTTTATGGGTTTTTTGCCCTTTTTTTTTTTTTTAAATGCATAGAATGGATACAGCAATAAAAATTATTTCATGTTTTATTAAAAACATGTCAAATTCCAGGCTGATGTGACAGATTTCTTTTTTGGTCACCTCTGTATCAAATGTGAAACAATAACACAGAAGGTAAATTATTTCTAAAATTCACAAATACAGGTGGTATTCTGTAGAAAATTGAGCATATTTTGTATATTAAAAAAAAAGGTAATATCTATACTGAAGAATCAGAAAATTACACTGAAGACCATTATTCTTCTCTTTTTTGGAGTGCAGTTCTCAGTATGAACCACAGCTGATGCTCTGGTCCCACCTGTGAAGGGAAGAGGCCAGTGTCCTCTATCCAATAGAAAATATTCCCACTTATGCATCCTCCTTCGGCCATTTCCTTATTTTTTTCAATAGCTTGGAGTTGGTGAGCTATTCCAGGTCCCAGTTGCCTTTCAGCACCACTGTTGCCTAGTGAATTGTTCCCTAGCCAGTATTTTTGCAGTTTATTCTTCCTGCCCAAGTGTTAAACTTTATAGGTGTTTTTATTGAATGGCATCTTATTTTTTGTCTGGAGTATTTTCTCAGTTTGCCAAAATCATTTTAAACTGTAGACCTGTCTTCCAACATGCTCGAGACCCTTCTGTGCTTAGAGCCACTTCTGATTTTAATAACTGCATGATTCCTATGCCATCATACAATTTGGTAATGCTTTTTATAATTAAGGTGTGTGTCAAAGTAATTTATTGTAGTCATTAAAAAAAATGCAAAAAGATAGGGGTGAGAGTCATTATTCTTTTGGCAATAACACATTCAGATAGTCAGCAACACCTATTTTAAACTAAGAAATAATCTTTCATTCAGGACCCTCAAATCCCCCTAAGACTTTCAGTTGCAATGTAGCCTTGAGCAATGGAAAATAAAGCTCTCCCAGGTTAATTTGCTGTGTTGAGCAGCATATGCTGCATATACAAAGGCCCAGTCTTGGTTGTCCCACGGGAATATTCGATAATGAACTCAATTTGTGTCACTAATAGCAAATAAACTCTCTAAAAGAAAATGAAATTTGATTGCCTTCAATTCCAGGAATACAGAGAGGTTTGTTTACCTGAGTCACACAGTTTCTGGTCCCTAAGAATGAATCTAATAATTTAAAGCCTTTGGACCTGGACTCCAATGCACTGAATTTTCCCAAAGGCTCTGTGCCTAGTGTGACTTATATCCAGCATGCTTAGCCAATGGGAATTAGAGGGACTTAATGGATCCAAACCCAATATACAATCAATGCCACAGGGCATTTCTTCCTCTCTGCGGAGAGACTCACTGACTAAAGAGACAGGATAGCTGCTATAAAAAAGTGTGTGGACACAGCAAGCTGAAATAAATCTCACCCCAGACATGTCTTTTCACACAGTCACCTGTCATAATGTATTTCTATATCCATGGGTACTTAGATGATTTTCAAGCCTCAGTTCTTTCCGTAATAATGGAGAAGTAGATTGAGAGCACAGCAAATAAATTAAATTAATTATGTAGGAGGCAGTGAAATATGACTAAATGCATTGGGATCTTGTTGTTCCTGATGATGCATCTGAATCATTCACATCTTCTAAGCTATTCAGTTTCCTGGTGGACACACTCCTGTGAGAGAGTTCAGTTCAAAACTACCTACAAGGAACTATATATGCCTGAGTAAACCTAATTTAGAAAACATTAGCAATCATTATGGAAGCTTGTTTATGTTTAGGTTGTTGTTATCATTCACTCAACTTATAATGCCTTTGGACCAGGACTAGATTTGTTTCATGGGGATTCTTGGTCTGTAAATGCTGTAATCAGAGTTTCCAGCCTTTGGTTTTGTACTACTACAGATACTAAAGGAGAATCTTTAGTGGCAAAACAGTAAAGAATGTCCTACATCCTCAAAGGAGGTCTCTAAAAACAACAGTAAACCCCCCAAACAAACAAAAAAAATCAAACAAAAATTACAGCTAAAGAAAAAAAAAAAAAAAAGAATTAATTTTAAGAATTTATCACTAAATACCACACATTAGAATTTAAATGTTTCAGAAAGGTAAAAAAAAAGGTCTGTGGAATAGCTGCCCCTAATTACATCATTTTCTGTGGTACCTGAAACGTTTGTCACACTGTGTTTGGCTTGTGGGAGCAGTAATGTCTCTAAGTTAACAAGTAGCTGTTCTTCCTGCATAGCTGAGCTGAGGAGGACAGAACACACATAATCCCAGTGTAACCTCCAGAATTACATGTGAACAATAATGTTTCCAGGCTCATTTCTACAACAACACCTGTGTTTTCAGAGCTATCTAGTGGCAGGAAGTGACCTGATTTAAATCAAGGTCACTGCTCCCTTCACACCAGAACCTCATGGGTTTAGTGCTCTTGTTCTTGTACTTTATTGTGTCGTCATCTCTAATATTGCACTGAAATGCTGAATGTGAGCTGAGCACTTAATAATGGCTCCAGACCACTAGAGCTCTTTGATTTCAGAATTTTTCCTGCTTAGACTCTTCCATTTCTCATGGCTCCTCCTTCATACTTTTGGCACAGACCTGGCACAAGCTCCTTGGATGACTTTCAGTCCCACAGGCTGCAAACTTCCTTGGGTGTTCACAACTTGTCCCTTATGGACCACCTAGAAATTGAAATAACACAGATGTCGGGTCTGGAGGAGTGGAGAAGAGAAAAGAAAAATATAAAAAATGGACTGTTCTTTGCATTAAGTAGCTCAAGAGAAAAAGAAAGATGGATGAAAGAGTGTAAACAGACTTGCACACAATTTTCAGAATGTGTTTCCTCATCATTAAAATGTAGCTTGGACACAATATTCCTGTCTGGGGTGTGACTATTTCGAATTAGGGACATCCATTGTCATCCTCTGAGGTCATTTCTCTGAGATTATATCAGTCTTTCACCCTGTCTTTGCTTCAAAAGACTGGCTTCTGCAGATTTTTCACTCTCTCCCCCTGGTGTGATTTCAGACAATGACATCTTCAAATTTCATCCATTTTGTCATTCTGATGTGTTTTCAGTCACATGGGCACTTAAGGTTGCTTTTTTTTTTATCCTCTGCTGTTTCTGTGCAGGTAAATAACCAACTTGACCCTGTTGGCAGTGTTCTTTCCATGTTGATGAATTCAAAACACAGCCAATAATTCTTGAATTTTGCACAGACATTTTCTGCAGTCACTGCAAAGACCCAGGAAGCAGATGAAGGCACTGTGAACTCCTGACAGACTGTCAAAAAAAGAAATTCAATAATCTCCTTCTGCTAAACTGCTTTCAGGTAGGTTTTTTCTGAAAGAATTTTCTCAGCTGATTGAGGTTACTTTTGGGTTGCCAAGCATTGTAGTCAGGGTTCAGGCAGCATAAAGCTTCTAAACATTCCTCTGGTTTCTAAAAGATGCCATAATTGTTTATTATGAGCCAAATCACTATATTCTTTAATATTTAAATGGATGCTATTTTAAGCTGCAACTGAAAAACAAAGCAATTTAAATTCTGTTATGTTATTTCTCACCCATCTGTGTGCTTGCTCGAAATCCAAAGAAATTTATGGATCTCAAATCATTTTTCTGTAGTGCCCTCAATTCATTGCTCAATTTTTGAATCTGTAATGTTTTCTGCTAGCTACACACATTCATAGTCCTTTCTCTGCTGATACCCATCTGACTCTGAAGTGCAATTATATTGTATTTCCTGTTTGCAAGTTTAGAAAGTCCATATTGACCCTAGTGTGACAGAAACCTATTGTTGGTACAGTAAGCAATAAATCCTGGAGTTGGAATATGTCTGCTTTAATCTTCACTGTAATCAATTAAGCTTTGGGGTTAGAACTGCTAAGATTTAACTCACCTGGCTGTTTGCAGAAGTCTACAAGCTGTCTTTTCTGAGGGATTGGTTGTGATACTGAGATGCATTAGCAGAAGAGTAAATCTATACACAAGATCTAAATTTGGGCACAAGCTATAATATGATGGTTGAAGTATATGGAGGGGTAATGTATTATCTGCTTTTTGATGAAAAGTCAATAATTTATAAGCCTTAAGAATATAAGTTGATTTTTAGTTGGTGCAGAAAACTTGTATACACGTATTACTAAAATTCCACATAACTTATTTTTTGTCTTTTTCTTTTTTTGCAATTATTTTTAATATGAATAATGACTCATGCATTAGTCAGACTGTTGATTTGAAGGTTTACTGTATAGTAACAGTTCCTGTTACTACTTCCACTTGTGTTACTCTTTTTTTTTTTTTTTTCTAATTAAGCCTCAGAAAGTCAACTGTATGATCCCTCAGTGTCTGGCACTTCTTCAGAAATAACAGTCAGCCTGCAGATACCATTTAGCTCTCAAGATATTTAATCTCAGAGCCTCAGGAAAACATGAAGCACTTCCTCAGAATGGCAAATGTGACGATATCATTGATTTAGCCATTCAAGCAAAGCACCATTGAGCCAGTTTGCACCATGGAACCCCAGAGCCCACAGAGCCTTCCCAAGGGCTTTATGAGATGCTGCTGGAGGGGGCATTGGAAAGTGGCCACCAAACTCATGGCAAAGCTCAGCAAGCCCCAAATCCCCCCAGGCCTTACAGTGACAGTGTCAGCTGTGACTCCTGCTGGGGGTTGGTGGGTGGCTGTGACAGAACCAGCAGCCCCAGTGTCATCCCCTGTCATCCCCCTTCCCCACAAACTTTGCAGTTCCTCTTCAGTCCCTCCCTCCCTTTCCCAGTGCTATCCCTGGCTGATGGGAGGCTGTGCTATTTTCCACCACACAGACCACGCTGTGCACTCACTGACCTGACCCGTGTGGGTGGAAATCTTTCTTCTGGATGAGCTGGTCCCTCACAGATTTTCCTGTACCTGTGACAGAACCAGAATAATAAGAGTTCTTTTCTTGTCTCTCTGCTCAAGCCAAAATGGAGCAGAGGATGCCACTGCTGTGGGGAATAAACTTTTCTTCCCCTGTGAAATATGGAAACAGTAAAACACTCCAGGTGTTCATTTTTCCACCCCCATACAAGTCAGGCACTGTCAAGCCTGAGCAATAGTCAGCACCTCCTGTTTGTTAGAACAAGGTGATATTCCTTTTTTTTTTTTTTTCCTAACTGAGTGGCTTTTCATCAGAAAGCAAAGATCCATTTAGAGTGAAAAGCTGTTGTGGCAGTGTATTAGTTCCATCAAAAGTCCCGTAGTGGGCAATAGGGAAGAAGACAGCAGAGCCCATCCTTCCCCCAGGCAGTCAGGACCATGGGGGTCAGGGCACTCACCTGGCATGGGAAGTGCAGTCCAGCTTTGCCTAATTTAGAAGGAAGTCATGCTGGATGCACGACCTTAGTGTCAGATTCCTCAGAACGTTCCTTGGTGCAGGATTTTTTCAAAGCCTTCACGTGGTCCTAGTTCTAACTTCAACACTTTTGCAAGAAACAAAAAGAGTTTATTTTGCTTCATCCTCTAGCATTGTGTTTCATAAGGAAGAGGTTCAAAAGAATAATACTCTAAAAGCTGCTTTTTCCTTTCCATGCCTTTTTTCCCCCAAAAAACATCACAGAAGAACCAGTTTGAAGCTTTTTATAGAGTCTGGCTCATTCCACTGATTTTAAGACACAATGAATCATACCACTAGTTAACAGTACACATTAACCATCATCTCTAGTACTCAAGGATGTGTGTCTCTATATCACATTTTCCATCAGCCACAAATAGTTGGCTGATCTTATTTCAGTGCATGATTAGAAAAACACAAAAGTAGCACATACAAAAGTAGACATGTTGCTATTTATGGATTTTTAGTCATGCATATTTATGAGTTTCTAAAATTGTACGTCCAATTTCAGAACTTCTTTAATGTCCAAATCTCATGAATTATAAAGTAAATGTTTTAACAGACGTGATTATTAACTGTATGGGAGAAAAATTATAAGTAATATTACGACTAATTTCCAGTGGGAAGTGATAGATTTTCTGCATATTTATTTCTTGTGGCAAACTCTGACTTCACAATTTCATGATTTCCAGGCAGAATCTTTATACCCTTGACAAATAAGGCAAAACATATTTGACACTTTTAAAACCTATTAACTTACCATCTTGAGAACTTGGTCTTCATTAACAGAAAAATGTATTTTTTTTTCAGCAAACAAGGTAATTGACCTGTCACTTAAAAAGGGATAAAAATCTCCTTGCCACTATTTCCACATCTCTAGTTTTTTCATTTGCAGACTGATTTGTATGCCTCACTTTCATGCATCTTCACTCAGACACATCTCGAACTCAAGCCTTTAACAGTGTCATTTAATTAGGAGAAATAGATAAATACTTTCCAACACCTCACTGTTCTCTCAGTTTAGATTTTCTTTACTTATTTATCATGCACTTAAAAGTATATGCAATATATAAGCATTTAAAATGTTGTGTGTGAACTAAGGAATTTCAATATGTGCTGGCTTCTGTTTTGTTATTCTAAGAGTACAAAGCTATGTCCTTTCTAGTTATCTAAATACTTTCTGAGCTGAGTCTCTAGTGTCTAACAAGGGAAACACATTTCAGCCATAGTAAATTCAGTTTAAAATTCACTCAGCCATGAGATACAAAGGGGTCTGGGAGGACATGACGTGGAGCTGAGCTTGGGGATCCAATTTGGGGATAAGAGGATGTAAAATGGATGGAAAGTTTCAAGGTCTGAAGAAAATAAGGTACAATCAGAGTGAGAATTGTTACATGGAGCATTAAAGTGGTAAGAGCCTCAGATGAGTGACAGGTGTAGAAGCTTTGCTTTTTTTCTTCTAAAAACTTAGATAATTTTAAAAAAGTAAAAAAAAAAAGCTTAAAAGGTCACTGCTGCTTATTTTGCAGAATGGGGGTTAAAAGCAGTATTTTAAGCAAGATGTTCTCCAGTACAGTTGCAGAGACAGCTCCCTGTGAGCCTCCAGCCCCACCTGTAGATTATCAGCCAAAATATCCTGAAGAACATTAATAATTCTAATATTAAGCTTTTGAGGTAAGATTAGAGTTCTGCTAAATACAGATTTGGATAAACTACTAAGATCAATTCTTGCTCCAATTTGAATAGGAAGTATCTGCCTTTATCTCTGCTTAAACCACACTGTTAAGCCATTTTTATACATGTTATAATATAGACACAACCAGGTAATTTGACTTAAAGATTTCCAGGTAAGAGCAATCTGCAAAGCATCTCCTTGTCAAAACCCTGACTGGATGTGGTATGGAAAGGAATACAGGTAAACACAGTTTACCCATCATTAAACTGGGCAAAAAAGAGTGATTGAATTTGTCTTTATGTTCACCTTTCACTGCTGCATTAACTCATAAGCTATGGTCCTCTAATTAATAGCAGCATAATGATTGAATGTAATGGTCAGGGATCCACATAGTAATAAAGCTGCTTATAGAATGGCTGCTATAAAAAAACCAAAACCAAACCCAAAAACCCTGCAGTGAGGTCTAAAGTTATTTAACTGTCTCTAGATTAGATGTGGAGAAAATAACATTTAAACAGGCATTTTTTGTAGTATGGTGGATTGTCTGTCTGAGAAAGGTTTTAGCAGGGCCAGGCTTGAAAGTGAAGAAATTATTGTGAGAGCAGTGACACCTGTAACCATGAATACTTAGGATACCAGGATCCTGCCCTCAATGAAGAGCAATATTTTAAAATGCTAAAAAAATATTGTATTATTTTATAATTTATGATGGATCATCTTTGGTAATCATTAATCAAAGTATAGGTCATTTCAAAATAGATTTGTATTTCTATGTGTGCTTAAATATTGCAGGTTTAACAAACTTTTTTAAGCAAAGCAATGATCATGTCCAAATATTTACATAAGCTCACTTAAAAACTTGGAATAATCATCTTATTTCAGCGATTCTTAGGATAGCACATATGATTTTAAATGTGTTTCACAGTATTGTTCTGTGCTGTAAGAGAAATAAGCCTTTAGAAGACCAATGCTGGAATGGTGAAACTCTTCTGTCCTCCTCAGTGATGTTCTCTGTGCAGTTTGTAAACCTCTAAGTTTTTTAATTCTCTTTTCTTCAAGTACAATCACTTTTTTAATGTCAGCTGGAGGAAAATGACTTATTAAGGCATTCATGATTGAGCCTGACATGGGGGAAAAAACGCACGCAAAAGTCTTTAATTAGGCATATCCTTGATACTGTGTGACTGATTCACTGCAGGTTTATGATATAATTGGGTTGATTTTCAGTCTTGTTTTGGGAACCATTGTGATGTGGAAAAATCTTTTTTCCAAATCTAGTGCACAAGTCAAAATGCCCAGAATTGCTTTCCCCACTATTCCCTGTCATGGGCACATGTTAAATACTGTAAATATCAAGACAATTTCTGAGCTTGGAAAGTGTAAAGGACCTTTTCAACCTTTACAACTACCTGAAATGAGGTTGCAGCCACGTAGAGGTTGGTCTCAAGTGACAGGACCAGAGGAAATGGCCTGAAGTTGTATCATGGGAGGTTTACACTGGAGATTAGGGGAAATTTTTTCCCTGAGAGTGTGGTCAAGTGTTGGAACAGGCTGCCCAGGGCAGTGGTAGAATCACCATCCCTGGAAATGCTGAAAAGTCGTGTTGATGTGGCACTTGAAGATATGTTTTAGTGGAGGACACAGTGGTGCTGAATTCATGACTGCACTTTATCTTGGAGAACTTTAATGATTGTGTGAGAGTGAAATGGGCTTTTGGGACCACTACAGGCAAAGCATGAACACACAGCCTGCTCAGAGCTGGCTTTAGGTGCTCTCTCTGAATACAAGGCTGAGGGTCTGATGACATGGTTTTGGTCACTGCCAGATTTGAGCAGGAAGAAGATTTAAATTCAGGCACTGCATCGAATTTTGATGGAAACGATAGTTCCAAATGTTGCATCTGGCTCTGAAGAACTGTAGAATTCTCTAGAAATTTTTTACTTAAAACAAAAAATTATGGATTTTCCCTCAAGGAATCAAAGGCAATGTAGTCCTCTTAAACCTTTTTCACTGCAAATGCTAAGCTGAATTACTTGGGTTTCATGGAGGAAAAGAAAATATGCACAGAGTGGGAGAGGCTGAGCTGTCCTCTAGGATGATGATTTTTAATTTTAAACTCTAACAACCAAAAGCTGCTGGTTCACATCCTTCAGCAGACAGATGTCTTGGCAGAAGACACAAAAGTTGCTGTGGTAGATGCCAAAATATTTTAGGAGGCAGCAGAGGTGATTACCTTCCCTGAAGTGCAAAGAAAGGTCAGAGCTGCACACCTTGAGTGGACAGACTGTCAGTCTGGGGCTGGGTGAGTAGCTGTAAGCTGCTTCACTTCAGCTTTTGTTTCATCCTATATGCAAGAGGCAGATACTCAGGGTGAGTGGCCTGAAAAATCAAACTTCTCTACTGGAAGGATACCAGGGAAATAAAACTGTTCCTGCTCTGATTCTCTTGGCCAGGCTCACAGCTGGGGTGCCTGACTCCTTTGGAAATCTTTTTAGGTGACCTTTTGCTTTTTTGTCTTCAGGGGCTTAAATTTGAAAGCAATATTGTAGGATTATTTTAGGTACCAAGTGAGCAGAATTTTGAAAGACTAGTGGGAAACCTTTCACCCAGGTCACAGTCTGCAACCAGAGGGTGTCTTGGTTGTCACGCCTAGAGAAGTATGCTGGTCCCACGAATGTAGCTGGTGATTTTTGGTATTTTTAGTCCAGCACTCTCCAGGTCCTGCCCCAGAGAACATGAACTGTGTGAGGAACGGGTCTCTTCAAGGGAGAGCAGAAAACACTCTGGATTTCACAACTGATACATTACATTCAATTTTTTTTTCCAAATACCTATTTTTCCTGCCTTTGGCACCTACAACAAATCTCTTCAAACTAGGAAACTCTTTTGCCTGATCTGCTAAGCCTTAAAAGAAGAGGCAAACTTTTCCTACTTTTTTCTTCTAGTGGATACAAGTTATAATTTGCAAAACAGTCACATGGCATACTGCCATGTCAATCAAGCTTTTTAAGATGGGATTTGTTTTAAACACTGCTTGCTTAAATCATGTGTCTACACAGGCCTACACATCTATGCTTTCAATGAAATTAATAGTTGTCAAAAGAACAAAACATGTATTATCTGTTCCTTACACTGGCTTGAGCAATAATGAGTACTGTTAAAAAGGAAGACTCTGGCAGATATGACAGACTTGGAATCTTGGGGTTCTTTTTAAAAATGACATCAGGAACATTGGATATGAATTAAAACTTGTTACTGGGTGTGGTGAGAATCAAATGTCTTGCAGAAATAAAATCACCTATTTTACTTTATCTTTGTTTCCACAGTTTTGGGAGAAGAGGGGAGGATTTTCTCATCATGAAATTTTTTTCGTTCATGAAATGAAGTTTTATATGAAAACAAAATATATTTGAAATTGTCAGAAAGACTCAACCATGAAAAAAGATTTTAAATATGTGTCTAAATAATTTTTTAATTTGTAATACAATTTCTCTAAAATCTGTTGTGGAAAACAGTTTTTCCCAGAATTTCCAAGGGAAAACCTGTTTTCACCATCCAACCTTTGCTGACCCTTTTGCCTGATCCACAGTCTCATGAAGTCATCTGGAGCTTTTCCGTTATCCATCTCACTGATGTTTCCAATTCCTACCTGGCTTCTGTCTGTATTTATTGCTGAAAAATCCTGTGCTGAGTTATGGGACACTAAGCAGACTGTGTTGCAGATTAGACATTTTCTCTCAGCTTTGGGTTCAGCTTCAAAAATGCCATCTTTTTTCTGTTCTAATTTTCTTAACTCCTCAGAGCTTTAATTCAGCTGCTACAGGTGTTTCTCTTTTTTCCTCTTATCAGATTAGTTTCAAATATAAATGCTGCTGCCATATTTGATGCTATCTCAAATTTCTTTTTGTATTTCTTTTTAGTGGTTTATCTTTTTTTTTTTTTTATTCCCCTGAAATCTTTGGTGAGTTAAGAGCCAGTACAAAGATAAATTATTTGGGGCAGCTGGGCTTGAGTTGCATTGGGCAGATATAAAACTCAGTTCCATTTTGGGGGAAAAAAATTACATTTACAGCTAACCAGGATCCTTGTTCATATATCTGAAACCATGAAAGAACAAAGTTAAGCCACTTATATCTCATAATCTGTCTCTCATCACTGCGTGCCATGATTTATTATCAAAGTGGTAATTCACTTTAAGTGAGAGTACCCATGCCTGAAAGTCTCAAGCTCAGTACAAGAGTAGAACAATTGCAAAATTTGTACCCAAAAGCAACAGTCTAATACCCTGCACTAAATCAAGGAAGTAAGTTCAGTCAGGCCTCTTTTCTTCTTTTTCTTACAGTGACTTCTGAATTGAATGTTCTGCAGATTCTGGCTGGTGTTTTGAGCCTGATTACCAAATGACTCCCCACATTCACAGGGTGTTTTTGTGGCCCCTGCCTGATTTAATCCACTCAAGCAGGTGAAGTTCATGTCTTCCTTGTAAGGATTGCACTTGCAGACATGCACTGCTGTTGTGGTGAGCTCTACTGAATGTTATCAGGGTAAACTCCTGTAATTTTCTCAGTGCAGAGAAAGAGTTTTAGAAATATGACTCTTTTTAACCCCTGCAGAAGCCTCCACGTTACTACAGTTTGTGCCATCTGAAATTACTACTGGATGTCATTGGGCTCAGACAACTCAGTCATAGAGGAACTACCACTGACAGTTGTGATCATGAGGTGCCATTTACAGGCTTTACATACACCTAAAACTTATTGGAGACAATCTGTTTTTCATGGATTTCGGAGAGTTAAACATAAAACCACACAAGCACAAACAAAATCTCAGCACTGACTTGTTCTATAAGCAATTACAGATGAGCCTCTTCATACAGAGTGATGTCCTTCTTTTACCTACATCTGAATATTCAGCACTAATCTTCTTACTGCTTATATCTTCCTTAAAACTGTGTTGGAATATGTGAATATTGAATTATGAACGCTTGAATATTACGTGAAAAATTAACTTTGGATAACTTGTCTGTGGAGATGTGTCATGATTATGAGCTGGTGACAAGATTAATTAGCATCACTGCAAAATGTGAAAGATACAAAAAAAAAAAGGTCAGGAAAGAAAGTAAAATTAAAAATATAAATAAAGAGAAAAAATTCTCTTGGACCATTTCACAGAAACTAACCTTAGATGAACCACTGGATCTGTTAATCTTGAGTAGATGAAAATTTTTGGTACCAGCTGGCAACTAAGCAGGAGTCCAGCTGGATTCTTGTCCTGCTTGGACATTCACAATACAGTCTCTCTATGCCTTGAGCACGTAGCATAAACATTTCTTCCTCACTTTTCTCCCCAGAGGCAGATGTAGATGTCCTTTATTCCACTGCACTTCAGTTCAGAGTTTGGCTGTGGTTGCTTTTGGCTTAGCCTGTCAGAAATGGGATTTCTTTGGTCAGGCCATTCAGTTTTGCTCTAACTTTTTTTCTCTATCATGATCACCAATGAAAAGAGGTCACATAGTACCTGGATGCTTTCCAGGAACTTTGGAAATCCTTTCTAATCCCTCCTACAAGGCAGAAAGGAAATATTGAAAGGAAATACAGTGAAATGTCTGCTTTGGAAGAAAAAACACACCACCATGTGTACTACAACATCACCTACAGTGTAAACTGACTGCTCTTAATCTTCAGAACTGTTATCTTTCTTTTTCTTTCCTCCTCTCCCTCCACTCTGACATTCACTGCTGCTTCTTTTCAAATTGCAGTCATACTTTGTGCAACTGCTTCATCTTTTCTAAAATATCTGGCATCAGGTTGTTTTATTTTATTAAAACATGAAGTTTTATTTGTCATTCATTTCTGGATATTAATCATTCCTTACAAATTATATCTGTTCTTAATGCTGGGTGTTAATGTCTCCCATAGCTTTTCTGTGATTCAGGAACATTTACAGTCATTAACTATTCCTAGAGGAAATGTTTGAAAAGAAGTTCAAGCAGTATAGCGAATTAAATACATGAAAACTTCCAAAACTATTGAAAACATGATCTGTCTTTAAGTATGGTGACTTTTGTGTTATTCTGCTTTAAGATCTCTTTTCTTCAAGATGTTATACACTTGAAGCCACATGGAAAGAAAAATTGCCTGCTATTGAAAATATCCACCTGGCAAGCGTTTGTTTCAGCCCATATCTGGAATTGTCTCATGTTTCAATCAAGCTGAGGGGACTACAAATCACCTGCATGCAGAGAGCAGCACAAAAGGGACTCGGGAAGGACACACCTGCCTTCCACTGAAAGTTCTCCTCTGATTTATTCACAAATAGAGGAGAAATACTTCAAACATGTCTAAGTCCTAGAGAGACCTTGTCAGTCCCGTAATCTATCAGTGTCCTCAGAACAGTGATGAAGATCATCATGAGCACAACTCCTATATTTACATTCAAGAAGCCACCTAAGAGATGACAGATATAACTTTATTACAGTAGGTCATTTGCCTTATGTGATGAATTGAGTTCCCTTTTTCTTCCAGTTCTCATCTTTTGTCCTTTCTAAGCTTCAATAAACCAAACTGTCTGCGGTTTTCCAGAACATATTTCTCATATTTCTGTTTAAATTTTCTTCTTTTTTTCCCCCCTTCTTCTCTCTGTTTTTTTTTTATTATTATTATTTATTTATTTTCAGATACTAACTAACATAACTGGTAGCTGTGAACTTGCATTTCTACAGTATTGTTTCTTATAATAATACCATTGGCTATGAGATGCATGGAGGGGGGAAAACTTGGGCTTATATTCCCTGGGCATCCAGGGACAAACTACTGAGTGTGGAAAATTAGGAGTTTCTTTTCTGTTGAACCTCAAATCACTGAGTAAATGTCTGTGAGAAAGGTATTTGTATATCTGCTACTGAAAATGCAACTCTCTCTTTAAAATACAATAAGCTCATCTGCCCTGTGATAGTGGCTCAATTGGTCTAATTTTCTCAGCCTAATATTTTTATTTTTAACGCATTTTTTTTGTTTATTTTCCTTTATTTTCCCCTACTGATAGCTTTTTCTCAAAACTAAGAAAAATATGTACTGTCATTTCTTTGTCACTTTTTTTTGTAACATCTGTAGTATACAATAGCAATTTATTGAAGAAAAGTAATATTATTTTCTTTTTTTTTTTCCTCCTTATTTGGTTTGTAATTTCCTTAGGTATGTTGTGGAGTCAGTTCAGTATTCAGCAGCTAATGTAAATGCATGTGACAAGCGAGATTTATGACAATTTGAGCAAAGTTTCAGTGTCACTGTACACAGTATTTCACATTTTACTTTAGCACAGCTGGGCTGAAATATTCTCCAGAGTGTCTTGCAGTTGTTTATTGTTTGCTTGTTTTTAGAAAGACTTGAACAACACCAGGGAAACAAGGAAAAATGGAACCCTCCTTAGTTCAGATGTCTCTGTATCTTGAACTGAATCCTGTGCGTTTGAGTTGTTTTATTTTATTTGCAACAGTAGACTCAAGGAAAGGATAACACATATTTTTAGATGCTCTCAGAGCTTCCAAATTCACATGAGGGTATATTTTTCCTCTCACTGCTTCTACATATATACTCTGATTAATGCAGATGTGAGCTATGCATCAGCATCAAGGGGAGAATTTTCCGGCAGCTGCCGAGGCGCAGAAAGGCTGAGTGGGTGTGAGGAGAGAATAAACAGCGACTTTCCAGTGGGAGTTCAAAAAGGCTGATGAGGAATGTGCCTAGAGAAAGACATCTCATCTGTTCTGCCCTATTCAGAATCACAGACCAGGCACCTGAAATGATACACATCATCAGAAGACTGATGAAGGACCGTTGCTGCCCTTATCTGCTCTAGGGTGGATATGCATTGATTTTTGTTTGCAGGTAGAAGGATTCTCCAGACTTTAAAAAGCCAAGCAGCCTGCATTGTGGAAAAGTGAGTAAAGGAACTGCAGCAACCACTGAAGTTTAACAGAAACAAGAGAAACTATCTTGGTCTGAGAGCTGGTGTGAGAATTTGAGAGTTGGTGGGAAAATGGGAGTTGAAAATGTAACGCAGAAATATTTGGAAATGTTTTTGCTAACTGTCAGGAAGAATCTTTTCAATTCTGCCTAACTTTTTTCCCCTTGTATTTTTCCCCACTATTTTGAACTTTCTGAAAGCATGAAATGGCTGTGCAAAGGTTTCAGGAGTGACTACAGTAACTTCTTTCTTCAATATAACTTCTTCAATAAATAAGCTTTAATCAGCTCTAATGCAGAGCAAGTGCTACTATGGGCAAGTGCATCGTAGTGAGGAGAGTGAAATATAACAGTGGAAAAAAAAGAAAAGGAAATTGTTTAAAAGGCAAAAAAGAGAGGAAAGGATATATCCAGAAACTTGCATAGAATCATAGTACACTTGGTGTTGGAAGGTACCTTTAAAGCTCTTCTGGACCAAGCCCCCTGTATTGAAAAGAGACATTTTCAGTTAGATCAGCTTGCTCAGAGCTCCCCCATCTAACCTGACCTTGAATGTTTCCAGGGATGGGGCATCCACCACTATTCACCAACCTCTGTTGGTGTTTGACCACCCTTATTGTAAAAGACTTCTTATATCTGATCTAAATCAACCCTCTTGTCATTTAAAACCATTGCCCCTGTCCTGTCTTAGTTTAAAGCTCTGTCAGTGAGCCCTGCAGGCTCATGAGCAAAGACCCTCTTGCCCTTTTGAGAAAGGTGAATCCCACATTACTGGCAAATATATATGGAAAAGTTTTACGTGTTATAAAATTATGGATGAGTGCTCAGTTTTTACAGAAACATGGAAATTCCTTCATTCTCCTCTGCTGCTGGGAGAAACTGTCCTGCTTATATGTTCCTCAAGCTTCACTGTGTAGTGAATGAGTCACCTGGTAGCTATCCCAAGAAAGTATCCTTCTGGATCATCATGCCAGGACTTATTTATCCACTCAGCATCTGAAGTCTGATGCCACTGGTGAATAGAGCCTTTTCTGCCACCCATCTTCTTCCAATGGCACAAAGGCTGGCACAGTGGCCAGGAGGCAGGACTGGTAAGGGAGGAGACAGGCTTGAATCTAGAAGGTTGCCCACCTTTCAGGCTGTAGCTGTGGGTGCCTCTGGAAGCATGTGAAGAGTCATAGAGGTGTCCCCAGGTGTACCCAGCTATTCCTTGGAAAGAGCTTTGGAAAACCCTGCAAGAAATAATATAGTCATAATTCAGGACATAGGTTTTAATCTGAGTAGTTAGCAGTACAAGTCAGACTCTTCCTAAAACAGACAACTGGCATATAACTTTTTACATTTTTAGCAGCAAACCTGAGGTGAAAACAGAAAATAAAATTATTGTTCTTTTTAACATTAAGCAGTATTTTACACACATCTCTCAATTAATTTAAAAGACAGAGGGCAAAAAAACAACATCCTCATTTTCAGAAGGGAAAGCCAAGGCACAAAACAGTAAAATATCTTGTCCTAGTTTGTGCAAAAATCTGAGTGATCCCTAGTGATCATTAAGAAGAATGCAGCCTATTCTTGGCTAATGAGGAGAAAATATAAAATGTTCTGGATGTGGCTCAGAAAAGATCAGACACACTTTGTGAAAATGGGAAGCTTATTAGATATTATACAATGTTCCTGAGTCAGTGGTGTGATAGAACAAAGACAAGTAAAGAAAGTCTTGATTTGGGGATATTAGTTAAATTAGGAGTGTGCATTGCTTTCAATAATTAGTGATTGGGATATATTAGAAAAAAAAGTGCAGTCAGTTTATAACCATCCTAATCTAACAGTTCAAATTTAGGGTTATGCACCAGTCTAGACTGATTTATCACAAATTTGTTTAATTAGTGTGGAGCTTTTTTTTAAAAAAAAAAAAAGCATTTCAGTGTTCTCCATAACTTAACTTGGTGGAATTAGTAGAGGATTCTATTAAGCCGTGGCTTTACTGATGTAATTTGATGGCTCTACATCTCAGTGTGCCTGGTTTTCACTATTTGTTCTGCTTCAAAATTTGACATGATCAGTCAGATCTGAGAATTCTAATTATGCAGTGAAGAAATAGACTTCAAGATTTCAAGTCCCCACAGAAAAAGCCAGTGGGTATGCAATTAAGAAAGAGAAAAAGGTCGACCTACTTTTTCCGTTTGGTCTAAACTTCTGATTGATCTATCTTTATTTCTTTCTATTGATCTATTTATCTGCCTATCCACTCTGTCACTAATAATCTTGACCTTATTTTTTGTTGATTAATCATTTAAACTAATTTCTAGCCTGAATGATGGTAATTTAATAATGGGAGCCAATTAGAAGTTAAATAGAATCAATAAACCCTTCTGTGACATCAGTGAGAGAAACATTGAAGTACCACTGTCTCATTAGCCCTTTCAGCATTTTATATTAATATTTTTAGAGTTAAGTTCAAATGAAGACATTACTAAAACTACAAAAATGATTCATAGCATGTTGTTACTGTTCAGCTATCAACCTTTTCCAGCTTCAGGAGATAAAAGCCAGAAACAACTGTTATTTGTTCAACCTCAGCAGGCATTCTTCATCTAATCAACATCTAGAATGGGAAAAGTTGTGTTTGCCTTCTCACTTCTGCTTTCTACCCTAACCCTCTCACAGGTAGATGTAATTATTGGATTCCCAATGAAATCAAATCCTGCAGTCATGTGCCTTCAGGCAGCTCACTTGCCTTCATAAGATTTTGGCTTTTGAAGGGCAAGTGATGGTTACTCCATCTTTTGTGCAACATTTTTTCCAATCTTTGGTTCCTCCAGTGAAGCCAATACCAAAATAAATACCTAGAAAACAGTTCTGTATCCTGAAAGAAGCAAGACTGAGACATATGTTTATGGACATTTTTAAGAATATTCTCCTAAGCCTGGCACGTATCAAGGGGAAAAGGATGCTGCCACGTGCTTAAAGAGAGTTCAATCCCTCTTCTTTACTGAACACCTTTGTGGAAAACCTATTTTCTTACTGATTCCCTGTGTATCTAAATGAGCAAATAAATACACAACTATATATGAAAACCTAGCAGAATCTGAGTTCTCTTAGGTTATCTCTTACAGTTTTACCTCCCTTTTAATCCTAGATTACAAGTTTGTTTGGTCTAACCATTGCTTGTGTTAGATGAATTCTAACTATGGTTTCCCACAGGTTTGAGTGCAATTTGTTGCTCCTGCCTCTGGATGGTGACACACAATTTCTTCTGGCCCATATGTAAGTGTTAATAGGGTGCATTAGCACTGCTGTAAGCTCCTTTTTTCCTTTCCTGTAAGCCCTGTCAGATGTTGCTCTTCTGTTTTGGAGTTTATGTTGATTCATTTCATTGCCTTCTTGATAAATCAGCCCTAGGAGCAAAACACACATTATTATGGTTTTAGACAATAGGCTTCTGTGAAGGTGCTAGATATTGTCCATGTGCCACTGAGCAGCCAAAATAATCCTTCCCCTAAAATCTTTGTAATTCTTTGTAATCCTCTTCCTGTATTCTACTTTTCCAGCTGGATGGACAGTGTAGTGGTACTGAACTGCCCCCAACCAAGTTCTGATTTAGGGTTGTTGGCTTTATTCTGCACATGTCCCTTTTCTGTGCCAGAACTGATTAGCCCTCCTGGCTGCTATGTAAATCCAGATGTTTGCCACATGAATAATTCTTAGACTGTCTGAAAGCCCATGACAGAAAAGGGGATGGATACAGCATGCCAAATAACAGCCTTCTGGAATCCTGCTTGCCAATTACTTCATTTTGGGGGAAGAAGGTAATGTCAGCAGCCAGGCCCACAGATATTTGCACAGCAGTGCTCACATCAGTGTCTGCACGACACAGCCACCTCCTGACTTCAATTCTCTTACACTGGATCTTTTTTGAGTTTCAGCTGTCTGAATTGTGAGTGGGATGAACAGAAGGAGTGAGAGGCACAGCAGTAGCACAGCAGGAATACATTCCTTTCCCCCCCTTCAGAAATCCCCAAACCCCCAACCCCAGTTAGGGCAGAATTTTAACAGCCACCTGCAGTCAAAAAGGCAAAGACAACAGTGGACTGGATGAGGGGATGAGAGAGAAGAACAGATGGATACAACAACAACAATCCAGATTGACTAACAAACTCACTGGTGAGGAATGGTGACATTAAGGAGATCTGGTATGGAAGAGACAACTGTTCATAACCAAAACTTCCAAATTAAGTAAATCTCTATTTTTTTTTTTTTGTAGACACACTTTTGCCTTAAGGTCTCTTGAACCACAGCATGGTCTGTATTCACCCCTGGAGGGAAGAGCCCCAGTGAGCTGCAGTTTCCTGAGACTCTCCCACAGTCAGACGAGTTGATTACGCACAAACAAAAATTTTGTTTCACATTCCTTGGAATATTCTCTCATTATCAACCATCTTGCAAAGCATCCCAGATCCAGATTCAAAGAAAGAAAAGATGTTAAAGAGCAGAAAAGGGGGACAGAAATCAAGGTTGTGGAGGGAATGCAAGTTCTATAAATAGAAAACTTGGAAAAGTCCAGCAAAAGAGTAACAGTAAGTAGATGGTGATTCCCCTTGCACTGTAATGAGAAAAGGGAAAGAGGAATCTTTACCTATGTTGCAAAAATACACCACTTTTTCCTGGGTTTTCTGAGGTTTTTTTGTTTCGTTGGTTGGGCTTTTTGACAGGAGGTACTTGGTTTGGGGTTTGTTTGGGTTTTATTTTTCTTTTTAACGTGGAACAAAAAACCTCAGTAAATAAAAGCAACACATAACTTCATTTGGAGGGAGGTTGTTTGTTTGTTTTGGTTTATTCACAACCTATTCCATAAGTTGAAAGTCAATGCAGTTCAAAAGGAGCCCTCCATTTGCAGCTCTATAATCTATATATTTTTACTCTTTTTGCCTTGCTCTAAAAGCTAGGTCAATGGAATAGATTTCCTGTAAGAGCAAATGATGGTTGTCCATTTCCCTTCCCACCAAATCAGTTATAATTTTAATTTTCTTATCATGTAGCCTTCTTTTTACATTATTTCTAAACCTTGTTGTGAGTAGATTTGCAAAAAATGAAATAAATTATCTGGAGACTCCTTTAATGGACTCCATTCATTAATGATAAAAGGCATTGGATGTAAGTGTCTTAATCAGTGGATTTTACTAATAATATTCAAGATTTCTTCCAAACATTCTTTTTGTATTATTTTTGTACAGAATTTCTGTTTATATTAAAAATATTTTGATGTAATTTCATTTTGTTACTGTTCTATAATTCTCTTTTTTTTCCTTTATTTTGTATTTTAGTTTTCTCTACCTTATGCTTACAAGGAAACCATAGTTATTTAACTGGCAGCTCTTCAGAGCTTAGAGACTAAATTGCCTTGGAAACTAGAAGTTTATGTAAGGGTAATGGATTTCGGTTATTTGACAACTCAGCAATCTAATGATATAGTGACAGATACAGTTCTGATTACATCTAAATTTATGATTGGTTAAAATTTCATTGTACAAGACTAAGTTAATGATTAAATATCAAATTATCTGTAGATTTTAGTATTTTGATTTGTTCATTATTCCATAGATAGAGATAATAAAATAAAAATCGTTGCAAGAGCTCATTTAAAAATTAAAAGAAAATTACATATTGAAATCCAATCCTGAATTTTGCATGGGACATGTTTAAACTGGGTTATAAAATATTACATATTTAATCTCTCAGAGAAAAAGCTCCTGGTGATTATAGCCAGGTTGTTCAAACTCAGTATTCGAAGATGATATGAAAGCATTTGGAGTACTCCTGTCAGCTAAAAGGACAATAAAACTCCTACAACACAGCATGGGCACAATCTTTGGCATCAGGCTTGTGTAGAAATACAGCTGTTGCTCTCCATCCCTGCAGTCAGTGCTTTGTGGAGGATCTGTAGCCCTTTCCCTGCCCCTACGTGCTGGCTGCAGGATGCTGAGGGTTATCAGTGAGGCACCAAAAAAAATCCATTTTCCCTCCTGCAAAGTCAAAGCGCCGCTCTTGGCGAGTGCTGTGAGGAGGAACAAACTGGTTTCGGACTGCAAGTTGAAATTCCTTCATGGCAACCAGAGAAAGAAGCAATAAGACGTTAACAAACTGACCTGGGAATCCTGGGGGAGAGGTGGGAGGGAGCAAATATGGTTTGTTCTAATACAAAAGGAAACAAACAGGCAGCTCCTAGACCAGTTTGTGGATTTTTTGTCTAATCTTATTTGATTTGCCCAAGCCACGAGTTTCTCTGAAAGGAATACCTGTGACTGAAGGCACAGTTTGTGCCCAGGTCTGAGGGCAGCTTTGGGTTTTAAAATTTTCCACCACGCTGCCACAATTTTAAAATTTATTGGCCCTGCCAGGGCTCACTTGCTCCAAGATGGAACTATTAGCAAAAAATGTTTGGGCAGTGATAATCCCTCTAGATTTATGCTCTCAACATGCAGTTCTTCACCTGGGCTGAGGATTACACAAAGTTTAAAACAAATTTCAGATAAAATTATAATGTAATGTAAAAACTGCTGTTCCTGATTCGGATATGCTTTCCTTGTTGCTGTCTATTCCTTTCAACTCTCTCTTTCCCCTATTACAAATTTAAGCCTATGTGGTATTTTATTTTTTTTCCATGTTTCAATATAGTGCTATTAATGTTTTAAGTTTTGATTAAAAGGTGAGTAGTTTGTGCAATGGAAAAAGTCCTGGAAAGTCAAACAATTTAATTCACACAGCATACACACTACTGGACTCCTTTCCAATATCGATTCTATGTAGTTTTCCTCATATTCACAGAAATCACCCCTTCTTAGCCCTCAAACCTGTCCCCAGGATCCATCAGCCTTACCCTGTCATTAATGCTATTGGATGGGGATTTTTATCTTTTTATCTCATAAAGAGAACTGTCATGGTAATGCCAGTTTCTGTACAGTGAGAGGCACTCATTTATGGAAATGGACACCAGAATATGTGGGGTTTACACTCTTTCATGAATCAGAGACCCCAGGGTGTTTTGCTCAAATTTTCCGCAAAATGTTACCTTTTAATGGAATTGAACATTGACAATTTTCTTTTAAAAAGGAGTTGAGATCTAGAAAATCTTGAGCAGGGACTTCCATGTTCACAAACAGTTGCTTAAACATAAGAAATCAGGCTAGGAATGCTGTATAACAAAATCAATCTTTAATACACTGCCTAAATTAAATGCAATGTCTCAAACAAGGACTTCCTTTGCAAGTCTTTTTCAGGCCATGTGTGACCTTTGGGAGTGTCTGGGAAGCCCTGGCTCAAAGCACGTGGAAATAAAGGTAAATTATATTATTTAGGTTTGCTATACCGCCTATCATTTTTCAATGAAGTTGAAGATGTGGCAATAGCATAGACAAGATAAAGAAAAGTTCTTAACAAATTCCCTTGTCAATACACTTTTGTTGGTTAAAATTCAGAGTGGCAAATGATGTGGAAGAACACAGCTCAGATGCACTGTCAGATAAACCTGACCTGGGCTGTCGGTGTGCCAGCTGGAATGGAAATTAGACCTTTTTTTTATCACTGTCTGCAAAGGAAACCTGTTTTTCCATTACTCTTATTTGGGTTATTTCCTGCACTTATCACTTGGAGGTTACACACAGAGCAGTAATGAAGAAATACACCAGCTATCAAGGCAGAATGCCAAAAATAGAAGTCTGAAGTCAGATCAGCCCTCTGCCTGTCCTGCTTGCCAGACCCCTGCAAGCATGTTACCCTCTGGGAGATGGGGGATAAATCTGAATGGTGGCAATAATAAAATAAACTGAGTGCAGGCTCTGTACACCCTTGTTCATGATCCATACCAAAGGTTAGGTAGCTGATGAATTCTTTGAGGCCAGGACTGAGAAGGCATGATGTGCAGTGCCAGACCTGCCAAATGACCTTGATTTCCAGGTGAAAAGAAAAATAAAATGAAATTTTTCACAGGATTATTATAACCCAGTAAGCTTTCTGACTTCTACTCAGGTCAGGCTGGTTCTAGGGACAGAGTTCCCGGTGTGTTGTTACATTTCTGTTGTAGAAAAAACCACAGCCATTCAGTAGAAGATTATATTAAAGAACAAACAGTACCACCAGGCACAAATAAAGGGCTATTAAAAATCAGGAAAGCAAGCTAGATTTGCTTTTTGCACTTGACTCAGTCAGTTGATGTTAGGCATCATGTTTGTTGCTGAAAACTGTGTCATCTACCCTACTTCAGCACAGGAGCTTCCTTGGGTGGATGTACGGAATGTAAATGTCTCTGGGCTTTTGGGTTTCAATCAGCCATTAGCACTGCCTTTTATTTTATCTACTTAACATTTATACTCTCAGGAAGGGAATACTGTCTTAGCCCAGCAATAGGGGTTTGTATTTTCCGTTTTCAATCCTCGAGTACAGACAATAACCCCCTAATGAGAGTTGGGGGATTTTTTTTTTTATTTGACGCATTCTGAGGGAAGAGATTTCGGTGGGAAAAAGGGATTGGTGATGGGTGATTGTTGTTTCTTTCTTGAAATTTTGCTGCAAGTCCAGGAAGGCAAATAACTGTTAAAGGCTGCCACATTCCTCAAGCAGCAGTTTATCTCCTGTGTTAAGGGAGAGAACTGCTACCCCACACAAATGAAGATCACAATGCTATTTTAACTATAGATTTGCTCAAGCTGTGTCCTTTAGCTTAAACTGTGTGCTGCAATGAGTCAGCTAATACAGAATAAGATTTAAAGGAAGTTAAAGCACCAGAGAATGTGGCAGGACCTAATTCAGTTTGATGAACTAGTATGCGACATTCAGTGTGAAATATGGATTATCTTGGGAACACAGCTGGATACTTTGTGGACCAGGGTCTTGAACCAGAGCCTGGGAGATTAAACTAGCCTAATTAATAATGATCCTCTTCTTGTAGAAATAGTCACTGGAACTACTTTTTGTCCTCCTAGGTGTCTGCCTGGATCTGGTTAACCCCCCTGTGAATTTTAGGAGAAGAGGCCATTCCCACTCCCTGCTAGAGACTCTCTTTTTAAACTCTCAACAGATTGAGCATTCTGGGCAGTTGCTCTGAAACACAGGCAAGTCCCACTGTGTCTCAGTGTCACGTCTGCCAGATGGGGTTAAAACCATCTCTTTCACAGGAACATACTCACAGATGTTGTGAGGAACATGCTGCAGATCAGACAAACAAGGAAAAATTATCAGATGCACAAAGATTTAAAAAAACCCAAAGCCCTGTACTCCACTCTATCACTGATAAAGAAGCACAAGTCTATAGTTTTCATAAACTTTCTAATTCTCTCAGGAAGATTACTGGAAGGTTCTCCTCTGGAATTGCTTATGTGGTGACATCTATAACAAAACAGAAATAAAGCTTTAGTTCTCCCTGAAGTTCTTGGAGGTTAAAGCTATAGCTCTAGTTCCCCATATCTGATGAATATATACAGCAGTCTTCTCAAATTTCTTAGGTTTTATAGAGACAATGATTCACCCTTAGAACCGCTGGTAGCTGTGCGATAATTGAAGATAAATCTGAGATTCTGTGGAACAATCAAGAAGCAAATACTCCTGAGTACCTTTTTTTGTTTGTTTGTTAGTTTCCCCAGTGTATTTTGTTCTCATCAAATGCAGATTTAGATGTTTCTGTCAGAGATCACAATCTGTATACTGTTTATTTAGGGAGAAGTCTTGCAACAGTCTCTTCCTTGCAAATACTCAGAAGTGGTAGATCACAGTGTTTAAGTATCTCCACATCTTGCAAAGAGAGCCTTCTCATTTTACTACAGGTCATTTAACTTTGCCTCTGTGTTTTTCACCCTCATAAAACGCTGACATCTCTAGCAGTGCAGCTTGTGCTTCACAGCACTGACTGATGCAGCCTCAGCCTCAGTGAAAGGTGGGGAGGCTTGGTTGTTACCTTAATGTGAAAATGATGTGTGTGATATGAGTGTGGCTTATGTGATGACAGTCCTTATTTCATCCCTCCCCACTCCCAGTTTTGTCTTCTGGGGTGGTCTGCACAGTGCTAATTATCTTGAGCCAAACCCATATAGGTACCTAAAAATTAGAATACTTATATTTACAAAAGTGAAAGTAATTAGGCGAATCCTCTAAAGGTTTTGACTCAAATTTCCTAATTATTTCTGCTGATGTCTTTTTTATAAGGTCTCCTTGGGTGCTTTTGTGATTATTACACTTTTAAATATCTAACTGTGGCCTTCCTGCATGTTGGGGTGTTGGGTGAGTCGCTTTTATGGGTGTGCAATACAAGAATATGGTACATATCTTAATAAGCAACATGCTGTACCATAGATTCCCCATTAATAACCATTAAATACCCAGGCTTGAGTAAATCCATTTTTCTATTTGTCCTGTTACATGCCAGAGTCTCTAAGCAGGCTTTGTGCAATCTCCATTGGCAGCATAAGTCTGCCACTTGCAGAATAAAACAGCTTGAACTTTTCACAGTTCCAAATCAGTTTTCTCTATCAAAGCCGTGATTTTTAGAAGGCAATATATTCCTTTTTGCCTAATCCTGTTGCTCTCTGTGTAATGGATAGAAGCAATTGAAATATCCTGGGTTTATCCTTGGATTTTCAGCTGAGGAGGAAATAAACACCCAAGCACTGTTATGTGACAATGGTTCTCTGGGGAAAAAGAGTTATACACACTTTTTTTTTTTTCCCCTGTTCTGGGAAAAATCCTCAAATAATTTGTCCAGGTCATTTTATACAGTCAGCATAGCTCCTGAGACATGTTCCTTTTCCCCCAGGCAGGGGACACAATAACTCATTAGTACTGCAGGACTCCTCCTCAGTGATTTAGTCAAGTTGCTGTCTGACTCCCTGATTAATTCACACGGCTTCCTCACACACTCTTACTTAATAAAGTGACAGAGTTCTGGCTCTGCAGGTTCCCCCTCTCTAGCAGAATAATCATGTGCCCTTCTGCAGCGTGCAGGCTGCTGGAAAAGCCTCTGGTCCTGGACAGGCTGCTTGAAAAGTGACTTGGCTGCACGACAGAGCCATGCTGGCTGAACCTCCATGCTATCTCCCAAGGAGATTGTCATGGCAGTGCAGATAGTCTATTTACAACCCTCTCTCTTTGCTTCTGTCTCACTAGGCAGCAAAAATACTTTTTCAAAGGCGAACACAAAGGCTGTCAAACAGAAAGGGAAAATAAACCACTGAGGTCTGAGAGCACGTCCCAAGTCATGGATCAGTGGCCAAGTGCATATGGGCAAATCAACACAGGTTTAAGAGCTACTTATATACAAATTCCACCTTAATTGTCCTGGTCTGCATACTCTGCACCTTGGTTTCATCAGCCCAGGAGTCCTCATGCCCCTGTGCCACTTCATGTACACCCACTAGCCCAGGCTGCTCTTTGCCCTTCCCTGCATTCTTCTAGATTATGTTTTCAGCTTCTGCCCAGTTGCCACTTGATATCTCAGCACATATCTTTGAATTTTCTGTTCTTTATCAGCAGCCTTCTCCCTCGTGGCCAATTTCTATTTCATGGTAATATGCAGAAAGTGGATATATAGGTAAAACAGCTAATTGGAAAGTTTGAATTGAGTCTCTGAAGACCCAAGTTCTGTGGTTAGATTTAAAAAAAATTTTTTTTCTCCTGAATATAAATCTGACAATATATAAACTCTCATAACATCTTAGATCAGAGCATAGAAAAAAATCTGTTTCCTTCAAATGCAACAGAGTGATTTTTACTTATTGTAACACGGGGATTGGACAAGATGACCTTCAGAGGTAATTTCCAGCCTCAATCATGCTGTAATATTTAAACATCTGAGAAAGAAAAGTCACTTCTAAGGATCTCTTCTCTTGCTACTGTAATAATGCTGACAAATTCATCTCCTCTGTTTCATGAATGTTGTAATTGTGTCTGAGAGAAGGCAAATTAGAAAGTTTCCATGTTTTGCAAAACAAACTAATCTGTAACTGTGAAGTGGGACTGGGAATGCTGCAACACCAACAGACTGCATTGAGTGGGTCTTGCAACTATTATTTAATTTGAAAGGAGTCTTTTGACAGGTACTAACAGACATGCTGTGAACATGGTGTGTGCAAACTCTCAGAGTTTTTTTCCTTACTCCTCTTTTACAGAAAATGTGCAAAAGGGAGTGGTTTGTTGTTTGGGAATGGCCATTCCAGCAGGTAAATATTTCCTCCCACAGTTAAACATTATGTCTCAGAGAATCTTTACAGTGGCTGTGAACAGCAGTTAGGAACTCAAGACTCCTTTTCTTCCTGTTAAATGAATTATTTCTAAAATGTAATCATGGCCAGGCATGGGCAAGGATCAGTATTCTGAAAACAAACAAGAGAAAAACATTGTCTTAAATAACTGCTAGTTATGCAAAGCATATGAAATAGAATTAGTAATAATTTCAGTGTTACAGCACAGTGTTTATAGTTAAAGAACAACATTGTATTATTTATGGACTTTTCAGTTCAGTGTCTGATCCAAACAACCCTTTGGAAGTGCTCCCTCAAAAAATATTTTTCTCAAAAACAAATCGAAGTTTTCATTTATTCTTTTTGAGATGGTTTTTAACTCAGTTTGTAATTAAAATATTTTCATATTCTAATTGAAATGGTTCTAAAATTGAAGGTTGAAACACTCTATTTATAACATGCTAACATCAAGTGATTGCAATTATCCAATGGCACCCTCCCCATGGCTATCATTGCTTTAACCATAATTGTCAACAAATATTTTGTAGGCAGCATGGGGCAGGATATTTAAAACTTTTCTGAACTGTGCCTTCTCTCCCATGGATTTATTGCAGGAAGGTTATGAGGTGATGGTCACTAACATGAGCCAGGCAAAAGATTTGGGGTTTTGTTCCTTCATACATTTACCCCGCTGTGCCACTTTCCACGTTTTAACAACATCTCTGATGATAAATAAGAAAACAACATCTCTGCACTGTCAGAATAAAAGTGGAAATAAATGTAAAACAATAGAGGCTTTTGTGAAAATTTAATTTGTCTGATTTATTCTTTAATTATAATAAAAGTAGAATGGAGAGGGTGGGGGTGGCACTGGGATTGCTTTCTCTGCAGGCTTCTGCTATCTGGAGCCTACAGAAAGTCAGTTTTGAGATACAGCAGAAAGGAAGAAAAACACAACTAACTATAAAAGATTGTTCATATATTCCCTTTATAGTTATCCTCAGAATTTTTCCGAGCTCTGATTCTGAAAATATTTTTGTTTGGATTTAGATTTCTTCCGAGCTTTTCTGCTTTGCATTGCTGACCTGATTTCAGTGGTTTGGGTACATCTGAACAACCTCAGCTATACGTCTTTCTGTGATAGAAGCTGTGTTTGTCTTGCTGGATCTTTGTCTCCAAAGGCTTTGGATGAGGGCACAGCACACCTTGGGTACTGTAACAAGCTCTGCTGAGCATTCATACTTCATTTATATTACATATGGACTTTTATTTTATAGGGTGGATATTGGAGGTGGTAGTGGCTGCAGCAGAGGTAATTTCATGTCTCTTATATGAAAAATAAAGATCTGGATAGGTAAATATTGTGTAGTCAGGCAGTTATATTCTAGAATCAGTTGGAAAACATTGTTTCTGTTCCATGTGAATTGCTGTGGCAAAACATTGCAATAAAGTTGGAGTTTCACCTTGAAATGTGTATCCCTAATGAAATCTATCATACCTGGTTTACTCAGTCTTTTGCTTTTTTTTTTTGGGGGGGGGAGGTAGCAGTGATTGAGCACGTTTTAATTTATCTGCTATCATGCATTTATTTTAGAGAAAGCCACATTAATGAAATGCATGGAGCAGTTCAAGCAGAGAGATTTGTGAGGAACTGAGCTTCAGGGAGAATTTCACCTCTGCTCCCACGACTTCTTTTATCATGGCAGTACTTTCCTTGCTTTGTAACATCATGTCATTCTGCAAAGGGGCTGAAAAGAGTCCAGGATCTGTGAAGATTGGGAGAAACGGAGCCCACAAAGATCAGGACCAAGACCTTGAACTGAGCTGAAGATCTGTGGGAACTCAGCAATAACACTCAGTGTTTGCTTCCTGAGCCTTCAGGTGAGAGTGTCACCCTTCAGTGCCTGTGGATTTGAGCTGCACGATCTGACCTTCATCTGCATGCAGCCACAGAGATTCCAGTCTTGCATCAAAACTTTACTTAGCTCCCCCACCTGCTTACAAAGTATGACATTGGCCAGTTGTCCTGGTTTCAGCTGAGATAGAGTTAATTTTCTTCCCAGTACCTGCTGTAGAACTGTGTTTGATTTGAGAACAATGTTAAAAACACGCTGGTGTTTTGCTTGTTGCTGAGCAGCGTTTGCACCAACTCGAGGACTTTGCAGCTTCTCGTGCTGCCCTGTTCATGAGCAGGGCTGGGCTGCACATGGAGGGGGAAGGGACACAGCCAGGACAGCTGATCCCAACTGGCCAAAGGGTCATTCCAGACCATATGGCACAATGCTCAGCATATAAATCAGGGGGAAAGCTGACCAAGGGTCACTGCTTGGGAACAGGCTGGGCATCAATCCATTGGTGGTGAGCAATTGCACTGTGCATCACTTCTTTTTCTTGGGTTTTATTTCTGTCCTTTGTTGTTATTTTCAATTTTTATATTTAGTATTAATTATTAATATATTTTATTTCAATTATTAAACTGTTTTCATCTCAACCCACAAGTTTTCTTACTTTTAACCTCTCAACCATCTGTACCATCCCAATGGGAGGAGAATGAGCCAGTGGCTGTCTGGGGCTGAGTTGCTGAGTGGGGTTAAATCAAAATAGCAGTATTTTTCTATAGCTGAATTAGGCTGGTGTTGTTCTGTGTCATTTCTGGTCTCAGCTCCTACTATTATTCCACTTTCTTGCAGTACAGATTCTGTAAGTGGGAAAGTTTTAATCCATTTTTGCACTAATGCAGCAAAAACTGAAGTATTTTCTTTGCAGCAGTATTTCTTGAACTGCTGTGAACAGTCAGGGCTCCAGTCTCTTCTCATAACTCCCTTTTCCTCTCTCTCCTTCCCACTCTGAAAATCCCTGGATCACCTGCACCTTTTATTCCTGGAGCAGCTCTGCTCATCTGGGGAGGAGGGGTGAGAACTAATTGAAATTACTGAGGTCAGTGTTGGAGGACAGAGCTGGGCCAAGCAAAGCTGAAGTACTGTGATTTTTGTGACTCATTTATGACCACTAAACAGCTCCAAGCCACAGGTTGAGGAATGCTGTCTAGGAACTTGTCTCTGGTCACTTACTCTAGAAACTAAGGTAAGCTATACTTGGTTAAAATCAGTATAAGTAGTCTCAGACTTGAGTCCAGTTCTGAAAAAAATCTTTATTCAACACATTTTAAGTTAAAATACTCGTAAATGTCACTAAAATGTTAGCCTGAAATGTCACCTATTCTTTCACTACCATAACCATTTTGTATCAGGTTGTGTTGACTTTCATATCTCAGCAAAAATTCAGATGTCATTCTCATTTGTCTCCACAGCAAGAAGAAAAAAACAGATAGAAGCAAGACAGACAAAAACATTTGCCCTGCATAGAACAGAGTAGAGAGACAACCAGAAAATGCACATTTTTAAAATTAATGTTTATATTTTGTTGAAAAAGGCTGGCCTTTATTGTAGATGATGGCAGTGCAAGTGCCAACAGGGACAGCCTTTGTTGACTCTTGGGAATAACTGAACTTTAAAAACCTGATAAACATGATGAAGAAAATTGATTGATTTTAAATTTAACAGTGGATATCACGGAGTATCAAAGAGCCATTAAGATGATTAAGGGATTGGAGCATCTGCCATAGAAGGAGAGGCTGATAGAGCTGCAGAAAAAGAGGCTCACAGAGATCTCCTTGTTGTAAATAACTGATGGAGGGAGAAAAGAAGACAGAGCCAGACTTCTTACAGTGTTGCACAGTGAGAGGATGAGAGGCAATGAGCACAAACTGAGGAAATTCCACATAAAGAAAAGACTTTCTCACTGTGAGGATGCTCCCACTTTGGAACAGGATGCCCACAGAGGCTGTGGAGTCTCCATTACTGGAGTCACTGAAAATCCAACTGGTCTTGTCCCTAGGAAGCCTGTTCTAGCTGCTCCTGCTCTGAGCTGGGCTTGGGCTGGATGGTCTCCAGAAGTGCCTTCTCACAGCAGGCCATCCTGTGAGTCTCTGAGCTGACTCATTTGCTTAAAATCAATTAGTTTTGCTGCATTGTTTTATCAGTGATCTGAGTTGCTCGATTTTCCTACAGCTGTATTTGCATGAGTTGAGCAGGGAAAAGGCTTCTAAAATCTCCTAGCTACCACACAAGCTTTTTTTTTTCTGATCCATTCTTTTAGAAATATCACTTTGGCAAAGCTATCAAAAGATTGACAAAAGGAAAGTAGGTTTTGTTTATTTCCAGATGATGCTTCTGGGAAGTTGTAGCTGTTTCTAAGATGCTTCTGACCTCTTTTTATTTTAGGGCAATTTCAAATGCAATTGTTTTCTAGTAAAAATGTATTATTCATTTTAAAAATAGTTTTTCAAAAACTTAAATTTCCTTTGAGAATATTTTCTGGCAGATAAGTTTTAACTGCCCTTAGCAGGTTTTTCTGCTTTCTGCACTGTATTTGTCTATTTTCTCTCATCTTACAGGATAAAGTCTGAAACTAACTTTCTTTGGTATATGTTCTTCCAGTGTCTAGCAGGAAGTGTCCAATACCCTTACCTGTTTTCAGAGAGAAAATTAATAGTGGTAACAGTGATAAAGTTGAGGTTTAAAAGGTAAATTTTCCAAAGTACTGACATTTATTTGCCAGGGTTTTTGTAAGTACTTTTACCTGCCCTATTTGCTGTCTTGCTGTTTATTCCTGTTGTTTATTCTTGTTGTTTAACACAGATTCTACTCAATAGAAACCTCAGTCATTATTTCCAAAGTCTTATTAAGATAAGCTGTAAATTTTTATTTGTGAAGGATGTTAGAAACAGGAACAAGTGAGACAAAAGTACAGCTTATCTTTATTGCTACATGAGGGGATGGGTGAGTAGGGAAAAGGAAACTAAAAGGAAGGGGTAAGAAAAGTACAGTTGAAATATAGTTAATATATGAAATAGGTTCTATAGAAGGTGTGGAGACATAAAAAACATATTTAACAATGTCAGTATTTAAGTTTTGCTTAATAAACTGTCCTTTTTTTAATAACACTTTTTTTTCTTTCCTGGATTCAGCATTGCCCACCTTTGCTTCCAGGGATCATCAATAATCTATTCAGACACCCATAGTGCATGTTAAAGCGTATACTAAAAACTAACAACCTGACATTTGTATGGCTTATTTGACTTCTACAGACATACAAGAAATCACAGCAACCTTGGGTGAAATCCAATCTTATTATCAGCACTCTTTAAGTCCTTTTTTTAACTTGACTGGCTGATAAATTTCTATTAGGCTCTCTGGAAATGGATTAATTTTGCTCATAATGATTAAAAATCAGGAAGGCTCTGAAATTTCCATGTGTACTTTGCCAATGCAAGGCAAGCATTACAGTGAAATTATCTTTGGGATTTTCAATCCTGTTAGCAGAATGTAATAAGGATACTTGATCAATTGTACTCTAACACATATCAATGAAAGCAGCAACATCCTCATCAATTTGCTAGATTGCTAAATTATGCCACCTACTACCTGAGGTGTCCTGGGTACCACTGGAAATTAAATACTATTTGTGTATGTGGATCAATACTCAAAACATCACTGTCACTAGCATTAAGTGCTAACTAATGTGAATTAGAAAACTGATGGCCCAAGGTAGCTGAGCACTCGAGGCTGGGACATGTGCTCTGTTCTATCTCTGAAATGTGCAGCAAACTTAAATCAGACTTATAGCTCCCCTGAGGGGCAGCAGTGAAGAGCTCATCAGCATGAACTGTCCATTTGCAGTGGGCTGTCTGCAGCAACCATCCCTCATATGAATATCAGCATCACCTACGAGTGCTTTCAGTTCCAACACCCAGTGAGGCACCAGAATGAGCTCTGCAGAGCTCTGGGAATCACTGCTGATGGAGCAGGAAGTTTGCAAGAAGAAGCAGCAGACTAGATGCTTTCTGCTACTTTTCTAGTAGTAGTGGAGTCCAGGGGCACTTGTTATTTATATTTGTGTGAAGGATTTTCTTTATGCTGGATAAAATATTGTACTTGGAGATTTTAAAATGCCAAGAAGGAAGCAAACTGAGGAGAGCAGAATTAGTATCTGGACTACTATTTCATCCTCTAAAAGATGTATGCTTGGCTGACATCTACAGGATTTCAAGAGTGCAGGTTTCAATCTTTGGTAAAAGTTAAAATGGTTGGATTTGTGTTCTGGCACAAGAACATATGTTCTACCTTTGATCCATTGTCCTCCACCAAAACTATGATGGACATGAATCCTAATGACACCCAGAAAATAAGATTAATGCTTCTAAGTGATTTTAAGTTTCTTTTGGACAGAATGCATTGTTTGCACTTCTAAGTAACAACAGTCTTGATACTAAGGCTAGGCTAGAGAAAACTGTGAAAGGTGAGTGAACATTGTAGGTATGAGGATCTGATTTTATTTGCAAAATAGTGACTAACTTTTGGCTCTCAGAGCACGTAAGTGTCACAAACAGATGAACTGAGGTCCCCTTCCAACCTCGTATTTTATGATTCTATGAATTGTGGCTCTCAAGCTTTGACTATGAGTTTTCCAGTTGATTTATCCTTCAGATGTATGATGTGTATCCAGGGGGTTTTAGCTATATCAAGCATGGAGCCTGCAGGATCAAGATTATTTGACATTTTTGAATTTGCTAAGTACTTTGGCCCTGTAATTTTTTTGTGATACAGTCTCACATGTAGTAGCCATGTAGCCTGGGTCCAAAGAAACCATAAAATATGTCACCTTCCCTAAGGATTATATTCAATACACAGCTCTCTGGCTGATAATGGTTTTTACATCTGTTTGTGATAGTTTCCAAACCTGGAATTTCTAGGTGATAGGACCAGTTTACACATAGATTCCACTTGAATACACTCGAAATGAGAGCTGAGCTTCTTCAATCATGCTGAAGCTTTAAGACAAAAGACTCAAACTACTTGTAAATTATGTAACCAATGAAAATATAATTTAGCTTTGATTGCTAATCTCTCTGTGGGAAATAAAGAGGCTAATCTCTGAAATCAGAGCAGTAAACAGGGGTGAGCTGAACCTTGAAGCTGATTGTTATATTCCTTGCTCTTACTAATTTTTGTTTTCCAGTAAAACAAACCTATTGGAAAAGGATTGGGCAGGCAACCCAATCTTGCCTAGAGTGGCTTATGGCAATATTAAGGTTTGCATGAAGATGATCTTTTCTTCAAGAGCCAATCTGCCAGTGGGTCTCAGTGTGATAAATGATGTGTGCCCTGGTAAGAATGGCTCAGCAATGAGCTTTTGACTGTATTACCGTGTTTATTTCACATGATGAATAAATTTTTATTAGGAACAGGGGCTATGGATATGCCTAGTACGAGTAGTTCATCATGGAGATGTGTTTTGTGCTGCATTCCAATGCAGGCATAGATATGTCCCTGATGATTTCAGAGACTCTGAAAACTGCTCTCTATTTTTATCAAATCTAACCTGTTTTGTTATTTTTTTTTTTCTTCTTGTTTCTTTTTTACTGAGAACCCTGGGCAGAAGAAGCTGGATGCTTCTATCTCACAGAGCTATTCAAAATATGTGCATTTTACACAAAGATATTTTTCCTAGCTTCTCTTCTACCTTTCTTGTAAAAAGCTGAATTTTTAAAATAACTGATGTGGAGATTTTAGGGACCAGGGAATAAAGTTTTGCTATAATGTACAGTTGCCTGCTCCCTGATTATCCCAAAGAATAACCTCGTGGAAGAGCATCCAATTGCCTTTGTGCAACTGCCAGTTTAATGATGAGAATAACATTTTGCTCGTTTGGGCAAGGTGTTAAAACCTTGTTCCAGGTGTAACAGCATTTCAGACAGAAAAAGAGGAAGGCCTGTATTTATATTTATCCACTTAACCATGACCTCAGTTCAAGAAAGCACCTCTACAAGACAGATTACAAGAGTGTGCTAACATTAACCATGTTCTTGAAATCATGCTAACACCAAAGCCTTTCAACAAAGAGGATAATTTCCTCATTTTCAGAAGTTGCAGAGTGGACATTTCTGCACTTTGTTTTTTTTCTTTTTTTTTTTTTAATTCAAGCTAGCATTATCACTGTGAGTTCAAATATTTGGCTTTCATCTTCTAACACCTAAACATGTCCATCATGCCCTAAAAAACCCTGAAATGGCTCTTTATCATCTGTGCACCCTCATATGATGTCAGGGATTTTATATTGCCAATTTTACCAGGAGAAGCAACCTCATCATTGATCCAGGACAATTACATATTGTTTCATTTTCATACTAAAAAGAAGTAAAAAGTAGAATTATGTTTGATAATGACTATACCTGGAAGATATTGTGGAAGGTGTTGTAATTCAATCTGCCATTACAGCAGCTAAGCTATAATGAAAAGTTGCGGAAATTGAATTTGCCAATTTTAGTTACGTGCAACTTAATTATAATTGATTTAGTGCTAATGCTGTGTATCTCAAGCAGAAGGCTGACTGGGTAAAGTATTTCTTCTAATTCACTCTTTTTCTAGTCCAATTTTATATTGCATATAGTATACTTTTAAATACTGATACTTTGATTATTATAGCTGTACCACGAGTATTGTCCAAGTACCACATGAAATGTTGTCTCATATCTACAGATCCCCCTTCCTCCCTCTCTTCATCAGATCTGGCTGTCAAAACTGGCCAAGTAATTGGAGCAATTAAGGTGCCCCTGAGATATAATTATCCTTTATAATTTCTCTATATGTTTAAGAAAAATGATGATTGGCTCAGAAAAACAGGTTCCCTATGGTGCAATGAGAAAAAAGATATTAGAAAAGAACAAATCAGCTTTAAACTCTTGCACTTAAAGAGTCCCTAAAATAACTTCAGCCCAAACTCTTCCTCCCGCGCCAGTAACTTACACCACGAAGCAACATTTTAAGTATGTGTAGACAAATAAATGAGGATCATCTCTGTTCAAAGTATCCTTTGGTGTATTAGGATCCTGGTAATGACTCTCAGTTGCCAGTGTGAGGAAGATAAATGTGACAGCTGTTTTCCCATGCCCCACTGGCTCACTATTCATCTAGCTAAGTACATAGACAGTCCTCTGAGAACCTCTCCAGCCTCACAGCTCCTCTCTGGCTGAGCAGCCTTATTCCCACTGCCACAGAGCAAGAACTGATTTAGACAAACAAAGCATCTTACCCTCATTATTTGATGATTACCTCCACCATATGACTGCTGGACCAGGACCACTCACAAGGCCACATTGCAGGACCATGTGCCTGCAATTCACAGAAATGGCCCTTGACCACAAAGGTCTGCAACTCCTCAGGCATTTCATTGTCCAGCCCAGAAATTTTAATCTTCCACCCCTTCATCTCCATCTGATTATAAATTATAAATTTAAAATTAAAAAGTTTGACTTCGTACTGTGAAGAAAATATAGATCAATAACTTGTATCATATTATTGCTTAGGTTGAATGAAGAGCTGGCTGTAAAACAGCTTTTGAACACCAGTGTAGTAACAGAGCACTCCCTTATTTCAGACACCCAAATACAAATAGAATACTAAGGAGCTAATATTTCCCTCAGACAATTTAGGTGTAGCCTTTACTTCAGTTTCCAAAGTGTGCATACATTTAAAAGGATAAATATGACACAACAGTACAGGAATAGGTATATTCATGAGAAAAATGTTTATATCACATCTATTCCCCTAGGCAAGAACATCATCTTTCCCACCTCCACACCTCAGCTGTATGTTTCTACAAATCCATGTTTATACAATTACAGTACTGGGGGAAAAGGTGCAGTGATTGCTTTAAATTCATGTCCTTTCAACCCAGAAAGAGTTCTTGCACTTTCTTCACTGTGGCTATCAAATCATGGAATTCCCTGGCATGAAATGAATTGTCATTTAAAACACATAGCCCTACTGAAAAAGTCAGGCTTTGAAGTCATAATAAGGTATCATCCTCTCACAGGGGAGAGACTGGAAGAAATCAGTCAAACAGAAATCAGAATCTGGGGAGATGCTTAATTTCTGTCTCTACCCAGATCTAATTTGCTTTCTATACACCCTAAATATTATAGGTGTGTAGATTAAAGAATTCAGGAAGAATTTACTGTTGCTCAGCACCTTGCATATTCACGTACATTCAGCAAAGTGTATGAATGTACAGCTTACCCTCTCCCAGCTGAATGAGATGCTATTTTACATTTGCTTTGGCTGACACATATCATAGGGCAGTTGATGATCCAGCACCCAACACATATGTTATCTTCTAATAAGCAAGCAGAGCAAACAGTAGCTACTTCTTTCACCCTTTTCTCCCCTGGGAAGTGTTCATGCTTGGGTGTTGAGATTGAAGTGCTGGTTACTGTACCAGCAGCAGAGACAAAAGCTGTCTGTTAAACAGCAGAGGAAAACAATGTGTTTTAGAGAAGAGTTATGCCCAGATTCAGCCAGCCTGAATTATACCTAAGTTTTGCTCCTCATGTCTCTTGGTTACTCAGGTCTAGAATCATCTTATTAAAACCACGAGGCCCAAAGTGGCTGATCTGAGCCAGTCCCACATCTTTCAGTCATCAAGCACACAAAGAGCCAAGAGATCACCTCCATTTTCCATGGCAACTATGGCCTTGAAACTCCTTGTCACCACCTGCATACATCTACTCACTCCAGAGAGCCTCAGGGATTTTTAAGGTTTGGCTTTGGAAGATAGAAAATGGTATGTGCTTGTCCTTTGTATTTTTACTTCCTCTGTGCACTTTCCTGGTGTCTTCTCATTCACTTGCTGTTTCTGGATTGAACTGCCTGCAAATATAAAAGGGAAAAGAAATGCAGCTGACTACATTGGCAGGCATGGAAAAGAGCATGAAAGAGGGTTACTTGTGTAGTCAGCCTGGCTCAGATTCTTTAAACGTTGCTTATCATTGTCCCCACATTAAATGTGTGTCATACAATTCATATCTGATTTCACCACTTGCTAACCGAGATTAAACATTAAAATGTTAAAGGAGGTTCTGAGATGTGTTTAATTCCCCTGGAGAAGCCATTCCCAAGGTAAATATGTTCAATGTATTTACCTTGCTCTGAGCTGGCCAAAGCCCTCCTGCCACTTTATCAACATGAACTCCCCTTGGGCAAATTTGACCCATTGTGCTGGTAATGCAATGGCATTTGAATTGTAAAAAACACATTAAGCAGCATCAGAGGACTGTGCTCATCTTCATATAAAATACTAACTTTCCATTTGTCTGTGGGAAAGGAAATATCTCAGAGCAATTTCATGGGTCTCATAGGAAAATATCAGGTAAAAAGACAATTATATTTCCCCTGAGAAATGCTCCAAATTACTGAAAGAAGCATCCCCCATTGGCCAACTTCAAAGGACTTTTACAGCCACGTGGAAAAAAAACCCCTGAGGTACATGCCCTGTTCACCTGAACTCTGTTTCAGTTTATTTTGCATCATCTTATTGAAGTTTTGTGAGGAATATTATTCAAAGGTGTTTCTAAAACCTTTCCTTCTCCCTGTTTTTTTCAGAGTTGATGTCAGTCAACACAAGATCTGAGAATATGTTGGCAGAAGAAGGATTTCCATATGTTTATGTTTCAATTTATACATCTATGTCAGTTATCTATCTATCTATACATCTATCTGTAGATATACAAGTATTTTTACATTACAATGGAAAGGATTTGTTCTATTCCTATTTCCCCTTGGCAGAGGCTGAAGGTGAGCTAAAACAGAAATTGTGGTCAGCTCTCCTGGTTTCAAAAAAAAGTAAATGGCAGCTTGAAGCATCCTCAGGACTCATGGAGATGCAGACAGAGATGAGGCAAAGGCAAGAAGTGGTGCTACACCCAGCAGCAGGAGTCATGGAAACCCACAGCATCCCTTCCTCCCTTTATCATTTCTCAGTTCTTTTGCTCCCCAGTTACAACTACCCAAAAAAGTTAAAACCTATTTTAAGAAGGTTATTCCTTTCTTACGTCTTCGTAGGAACTCAATTTTTTGGCCTTTATAAGTGGTTTGCAAAATATACAAGTAATTTTGGTGAAGAGAAAAGATAAATTTATGGGTTTCATTTATTTTAAGTTTCCCTTTATGTATGTTTATATATGTTCTACTTCTCTTTTCTGATTTATTTCTGGTAAAGGAATGGGAGCAAAGTAGGCAATTATAAGCAATTTACAGGCTTTTTTTAAACAGTTTTAATGAAAACTTCATTTTTAGAAAGAGGTTGAGCTTCCAAGTGATCTTTTAAAACTCCTAAACACAGTCTCAACCATTTAGACATGTGTGATCATAACATGGTAGTGATAGTATACAGCATAGAACATACCTGGGACTATTGGTTTTGGTAAGTATCTAAAATTCCCATCAATGCAGTACAACACAGCTGAAATTTCACATTTTCTTTTTAGATCTCAAGATATTTCAAATACTAGGGCATTTTTGAGTGGCAGAAGCAAAAAAAACCAAAAAAAAAGAGAAGATAAAATTGCCTCATTGCTGTCTATCTTGAACTGGAGGTATTTGCATAGAAATACCTGGTAATTGTCTTCAGTAATTGAAAGCCTGCCAGGTACTTACTGTATTATTTAAAATCCTGGGTAATTTGTCTGTAATTTTGATCAACATAGTTTTCACTCTGCCCTGGTTTTTACATTCTAAGGCTTGCATGGTGTTCTGTGCTGCAAAGATAGCACATTGTGATATCTGAGTGCTAATAACATGTATAATGAGAAAGTCATGTGTTAACAAATTGTCTCTTACAAATGAATTTCTTTGAAGCAACACCTCCTGGGCTTCAATGCCTCACAAACGTTTTTCTTCATTATTACTGGGAGTGACACTTAACTCCATTGTTTATATTGAGTATTACACATGATATTGTGAGGATTAATATTGCAAGGCAAATATGACCATCTTTTCAGAATTGAGAAGCAAATACAATGTCCAACAGATGCATAAAAATAACAATACTAGTTCAGCAAAAACTGTTAGGAACCACCTTAAATATAGGAATATTTGGTCTTCACTTAGCCTGTTTGAGCTGAACTATCCTAAGACTAGACTTTTCATGCTTTTATATTTAATAGTCCATGTAAACATGGCCACTCCAGTCCCTTTCTCTGGGATGTGTAAAAGGTGGTGGCTGTATCTCCACTTGGCTGCATGAGTTGTTTTGGAAACTAATAATGAAAGTTTCTGTGAGGCAGAAGTGCCTTTCAGGAGATTGGGAACTCTTCAGCTGATTATTGGGAAGCATGGGATGCCAAAACAGTCGCTGGAAAGGCCTACAAAGCCTTTAAATATCCTGTATGAATCCTTATTTCCTTGGAAGGTTACTTTAGTCAAACAAAGTCTCTTTTTTCCCCCTACTTTTTTCAGTAAGTGAACAAACCTTTGAAAAGCCTGCAGGTGATCAAAATATTCCTTGAAATCATCTCAAACAGAATGTAGCCACAAGGTAAAATTCTTACAAGAGCAGAAATTGGTCATGCCCGATTGCTTCCTGACACACAAAATTGCTAGCTTGGAGTTTATATCATCATTAAATAAATAGGAACTAACAAAAAGTCCTTTTTTTCCTTTCTCTGTCCTTATTACTGCAGAATATGTTTTGACAATGTTTTCTTAGTTAATTTGGACCCAACTCAACCTTGCCTTAATTCTGTACAATGATTTCCAGTAATGTAAAGAGTCTTATATAGGCCTGCATTTTGGATTTCATAGCTTTTTACTCCCACTTTGGTAGGCACATACAGGACTAGGGAAGGGGATGGGAGGTAGGTCTCAGTGGTGAGCAAGAGCAGCTGCTCTGCAGTAACATGGAAGGAATGTTGTATATTGTATTGTAGCATACTTCTCATTATTTATAAGAATATAAACTGCCTTCTGATTGACTGTGGGCAACATTCTGCTAAGGTTAACCCTAGAACTATACCTCCCTCTCACATAAAGTCAGTGAAGCTCATTGCAAAATGTTGTCTGATCTGACTGAGGGTTTCTGAGTTGTCTCCTCTCAGGAAGCCATTTCTGATAGCAGGCAGCTTGCTCTGTTGTTCACCAGGATATACACAAAGCCTTTGGAAACAGTGCTGCCAAAGAAAGCCTGCAGTGCTGCTGCTTCTCCCTTCAGTCCTGGCACTTGACATCCATTATATTGGTGTGTGAATAAAAGCAAATAAGTGCATGTTTAAAAAAGAAAAATGTTGATAAAGGCACTGCTACATCTTACTCAGGTCATCAGCACGGTTTTACTAAGTGCTCTAGTGAGCATCTGTTCCTCCTTCCTGTTATCAGCAGTCAGTTCGTCTTTCCTGCCTACAACACATCACAGCCCCACAGCCCCACTGTTCTCCCTGTCTCCATACCAGCTGAATCCTCCCATTGCTGAACAGTCAGTCATTGCTTTCCACAGTCAGTCCCTTTGAAGGTAATTTCCCCACTCCTGAAAGAATATTCCACTAAAAATTAAAAAATAAAAAATTACAAAGTTCAAAAAAATGTAAGCTGTATGGCTCAGCTGTCAAAGGGAATGGAGATAAATGTTGATCTGTAAACCTTTAACAACTGGGGCCTTAATCAAAAGGTGTAGAGTCATCATTCATCTCTAAGACTGACCACAGAGCAACGAATGCACAGAGCAATGCAACATCTTCCACGTGTTGAAATCAAGAAATGAGTCTGAAATCCAGGTTCTGATTTGACTCTCACCCTTTTGATCTGAGATTAGTAGTCCTATACTTCACCAAAGTCTCTGAAAATGCCAGATAAGCTCTGCAAGGGAAGTAGAGAACTTTAGAGCTGAAACTGCTTCCAATTCTGCCCTTCTCTGCATTCAGTATTTGAATATATTATGTTCCAAATAAGAATGGGTAAAGATTCAAATAATGATTATTACAGCCACTTGATATTCATTTGGTATTGTGCTGTTATTACCTGTTTGGCTGAACAAAGAGGGGTTTATGGGAGATAAATTGCCTTTTCTTAGGCTGTTGCTCAGGCATGTTGTCACTAAGCCCATCAGACATCGATGGGTTCAGAGAGGAGGCAGATCAAAGACACAAAGAGTTGGGCAATTCCCTTTTTTGCACCCCAGACAGGGAGTAAGCTATTTAACAAGCAGGTGCAAAGTTACTCACTCCTTATTCAAGCAAGGAGCAGGAAAAAACACTGACTGAGTCACAATTTGTCCCGTGGTCTGACTGCATCCCCTACTTCACTGCTCACTCAGGAGCAGAGCAGCCATGTGTCAGCCAGCAGCTTCCTTAACTGCACAGGCAGGGAAGGGCTCAAATGCATCACATCCACTTTTCCTTCCCCCTGTAAGATGAACTGTAATCTTGAGAGCAAGACTAGTTACGAGGCCCTGGTTCAAAGTCAGGTTATAAAACCCAGAAACTTATTCCATTCCCAGCATGACACTAATGGAATATCTCAGTGGTGAGTGGTTGTTTGAGGGCTGGTATATGGAAGACCAGAGATATAAATGATACTTATGTGCTGCAAGCTTCAAGAAAAATGACAAATGCACTGTAGTTCCTGCGATGATGATTAGCTGTGAGTGGAACACACAGGCCTGTTTGGATGCTTTTTGCTTGTTGAAAATACTCATGACATGACAGTGAGGTGAGGGGGGAGGGAATGGGGAGGAAGGAGAGTGTCCAATATTCCCTTTACCTCTTTACCATACCTGGACAGACTCATTTGATCTATTACAACACAACTAAATTAAAATCAGACTTACATTAATTTACTAGAAAGGAAATCTAGGTGAATATATCTTGCTTTATAGCTGCAGGGCTCTCTGTACAGAATGTTTGTTCCAATTTATTTTTTTCATAAGGCCATTGACAGTCCTTGTATGCAAACTGTAAAAAAAATATGGGTAGAGCTTACAAGATTTCAGTGTGCTCTAAGGTATTCCATGCTATAAAATTAGAGTGTCTGTGCATTAATTTTGATAAGTAAATTAGCAAGGAGATAAAGGCAATATTCTTTTCTATAGTGAATTACTGTAAACCCAGTTTTTCTCTTCTTTCTTGGAAGATCACCATAGCAGATCAAAGAATGTATGATCTAGTAGGACACATTTATTTTTCACTGTGTCTCTCTCTCCTTCCGCTCTTCCCTTCATCACAGGAGTAAAAGTTGCATGAGGAGACTATATATACAATTGTATTCTGCCATAGTTTGCTATATATTCCTTCACCTTTGGGTAAAGATGGATTTTTTTTGCCCCCCAAGGAGTAACCCAGACACCTCATAGCCATAACTTCTATTATCTTCTTGCCTAGAGAGCTTAGATCTATTCAACTGTGAAATAGCTTGTCCCTATATTATGCAGCCCTGGTAATTCTCTGTTTGGTATTACTCACAGATGCCCAGGATGGAAGCATCACCTCCAGGAAAAGAAGGTAAGGAATGTAGCACCAGAACTTTACAATAGGAAAGAGGAGGAAAAAAAAATCAAAGATGATCATGTATCTTAGCAAAGTGTGAAATAAGAAAACTGAAAAATTATCTTTGAAAATGGATAAAGTGTCTTTGAATAGAGTGTGGGATGTTTTTGAAGAGCAAATCCCAGCTGTTTGTGGAATTTTCCATTATGCAACTGAATTTCATGACAGCAGAGAATTTTTTTTCCACTGTCTAGACTCAATAATAAGCCTAGTGTGTATATACACTTATACACATGCTTACACATTATGGAGATGTCAGAAGAGATGCCACAGTTAAAGATGGTTGGTTGAAATATACAGTTAAAGCAGTACTAAAATCCCTCTTCTTCACACTTCAGTGAATTCAGACTGAATTTAGGATCCAACTTTGACAATCTAACTCTTTAGAAGAGAATTTAATTCTGGCTTTGTTTTTGGCAAATAACTTACTGGCTTGCAGAGGAAATCTCCTCTTCCTGCTCTTGTCTGTCCTATATTTAAAGGTTGGACTAAAGCTTTTAAAATGTTTGGGTTTAACTTGCATTTAATGCATTTGTAAGATATATGCAGTCCTTTCCACAGCCAAAAAAACCTTGTAGGACATCATAAAAAAATTCAATGCTTCTTGTTTCACGATTGTTGCTGTGTATTGCACTGTTTTGGGATGGGTTATGTGTGAATGTGTTGGTTTGGATGACAGGCTGTTCACATGGAGGAGTGAGGCAGCAGATGTTTTTGTACAGCCTGAGCAACACCTGGGTTTGACCTCGGCAACAGATTCAAGTAGGTTTTTGAGTGAATGTGGCAGCTGAATAGAATTTGGAGCTGTAAACATTAGAACCTGTCTCACTGGATTCTCTGCTCAAGGAGGTGGAATTTTGTACATTTTTAATAAATAAACAGAAATGCAACAGTTCTACCATTTTTTTCCCCGCTGAAGCAGCAAACTCCCCAAAACCATTAAATATTGATTCTGCTACTTGGGTCAAAAGAGATCAGCCCATATCCTTCCAGGCATTCTCCAGCTAAAATAGCATCTTTTTCTAGTCTGATACTATCTTGAACGTAGTCCAATTCTGACATTTTAAATGTGAACAGATTTACATTGTGTTTTTCAGAACAGTTTATAGTGAACCACAGAGAGATTAATCAGTAAGTCTGCTCCACTCTCCAGCTGAGTCTATTTTACCCTATTCTACACCAACTTTTTAGGTCAGGGCTGGGGGTAAACAGCAAAGAGAATGTATGTGAGTGCTTGGAGTGACTGGAAGATAAAAAATGGACATGGTTTTGTAGTAGCTGATAAAATGTTCAGAAGAAAATTTAAAAAACAGAGACTTTAAGGGGTGTGTGAAGCAAAGGCAGATTGGTATTTGTGTGGAGATTGCAGCTAAGGTAGATTCCACTTTTTCAAGGAGAAATATCTATGTGATTCCTTCCCAACTTCCTCCCTGGACACCAACTGGGCACTCATGAGTGCAAAAATGTCATTGGACCTATCCAGAGCTCCAAGTCCTTCCTGATTTTCATCTGGTTCTTCTGCAAGAGCAATAATATTGTCTTAAAATTTTTTTAAACATCAGATGGTGTTGCCTCAGGTGGCTCTGTAGAAAATTTTATTTTATTTTCTACAATATTTTTTCTTTCCCAAAAAAATTTAATTTTGGCTGTTTTTCTGCTAAAATACTGATAGCATTATAGCAGGTAAAACATAAATTTGACAGGCAAAAACAATTTAAAGGCATACTGTTTCATGCTGAATCACACAATGTCGTTATCAGTTACAGACAACAACTATAGACAACAACATTCTGCATAACCTTGAATTACAACTTTGATTTTTGTCTTGGTAATTTGGATTTTTGTAGCTTTGAATCACTGCCTAAATGACTGTGCAGTACACCAATAGAGTGAGCCTTGCCATGGAACTTTGTTAATACCTTTGACAGTGGTTCCTTAAGCAATCTAAATCATCCATTCACAGAAAATTGGTGCAGTCAGCAGGATCCTAAATCAGGATTCGTGATGGATTCATATAGTCGGCAGGATGGCAATTAGTGTCACTGATTACTTCTGGAAACACGAAATAAGTGTCCCAAATTCTCAGAAGGGGCTCACAACCACGGGCACGACCAGGGTGCCTTTGAAAAACAATTAAAAATAGCAAGAGGAAATATTAAAGAGGGTAAGGGAAAAGGAATTATTGGTAAGATGTTAGGCACCTGCCTCAAAGCTGCCTGTCAGGATAGGAAAAACCATAATACAGAGAGACAAGATCTAAGAGAGGAAACAGAAGACAGAAAAGCAGATGGGTTATTACTGTCCCTGCAAATTGAACAGCTACAGAAGCTGTTATGGAAAGTGAATGAGAAAAAAACAAAAGTTGGTTTGGTTTTTTGGGGGTTTTAGTTTAGTTTTTGGTTTTTTTGTTTTGTTTTTTGTTTTTAACAGTATTTAGGGTCTTAACTTCCACTGCCTAATCATCACGGTAAACAAGAATTTTATGAATAGATTAGATTTGCTCTAGAAAAGAATAAATCTCAAATGCATGTGCTAAATAGAAGTAGTGATATCATATTTGATTAGGTGTTAGTTTGGTGAATACTGAAGTGGGAGTGAAAAGAAGTTGTTGCCTCCTACGGGAAGACTTCCACTGCACATGGCAAATAAATATTTCGGCATCAATCTCCCCATCATCAGGAAGGAAGTTGTGACCTAAATCCTCAACACAAGCACCCTCCTCTTAATTGTATTTTAGACCTGAAATCCTGGGAGACAAAATAACTGGTGTAGTAGAAATGGTGCAATTTTGACATCTTCCCTCATTACAAATTAGGTAGTGAGGTACTTCAACAAGGAAAATCGACTTTGTGCCATCTGCAAAGTCATAATCTTACTCTTAATGCTTTGGTAGTCTAATTAATGTAAATACACAAGTCTGAATAATTGCTTTGAGGTCATCTTAATTAGAACTTCCATCTTTTAATTGGCAAAGAGATTAATTAAGATATACCCTCAACTGTCCACTAAATCCCATCCCTTCTATTTTATAAAGAATTATTCCATCTCTACACAACTGCAGGTCAAGAATACTAATCCTACCTCTCTCTTCCATTCTGCCAGTGGTTTTGCTACAAAGCTGAAGAAGAGAAGCCATGGTAGGATGCCTAGAAATTCCTGGGAAGGAAAAGGA
>JAWWLV010000158.1:14220949-14255162 GCA_035041135.1 Platyrinchus mystaceus | reverse complement strand
GAAGGTGGCATTTCCAGCCAAGCACCACTGCCAGGTGTAAAGATTTCTGCAGCTATTTGCAGCCAACCCTTGGCACTACTGCTCTTTTGAGACCTCATCAGATGGGGGGCCAATAGACCTCTTAGCTCAAGCTAAAGTCAGGCTGCTTTTCACTATGCCCAGCATTTTTCCAGTCTGGGAAAAGGCATGCCTCTGCAAAAATTGAGATTTCTTGATGAAAAACAAACTCTTAACTACTAACCTATGGCAAATCCATTCCTTCTGTACTACCAGCCATGCAGAGACTGCTCAGGATAATCTAGGGTCAGAGCAATTAAATTTAGTTAAAGTCCTAGCAAAGAAAAAAGACTAGTTAGCAGATTTATTGCCAAATCAGATACTTCTTATTTAAACACTTGAACAAAAAGTCCATATTTCCCCTTCAAATTCTTGATTCTGTCTCGTCCATTCAGTGTTAGATGCCTGGAGGTGCTGAGTTATACTGTAAAATAATAATAATAGGTCTTCTTCAAAGAACTACTGGTCTTCCACACATATTTCCTCTAAAACCCTGCGAAATCCTAAATGTGTGGGTGAATGCTCAGATCAAAAGAGCAATTGTTACTTCCAAGTTGCCTTGTCATCTAAGTGACATTCGTGGGACCAAGGCCTCTGAAGGATCCTGGCATCAGGGACCTCCCACAGGTACTGGGAACAAATCAAAGGACTTGTACAATGAGGACTATAATCATATTTCCCTTCTGAAGTGAAGACCTCCCTCCTGACCTTCTATCTGCTCAGATTAATTCCAGCACTGTTATAACACATTCATTTGCCCTCAGGGGAAAGAAGGTGCCTTCCCCAGAACATTTCCACACAAGGACACTAAATCCAAATGGATTGGGGTTGTGAGTGAAAACCATGCATTGGAAACCTTCTCATCTACAACTCTCCCCCTCCTCTGGGCATAAATTTCCCTTGTCCCACAGGGTTCTCGAAGCACTAAATCCTGTGGGGCTGAGTCAGAATGTCACAGGGATGAGCTACAGCCAAGTGGGTGCCACACACCAGGCTGATCCAGCACTGCTGCAGCCCAGCTGCCCTGAGATGATATAGCACATCAAAGACAGGTACTGAAGGAAAGCAACTCTTAGGAAATATGTCAGGACTTGTTTTGGAACTTCTTTACTTCCTTATCAAATGGAAAATTTGTCAAAACCGGCAGGATTTTTTTTTTAAATTGCCATTTTTCTGATTAATAACAGTTAGTGACACTATTGATAGTTATTGACTGTCTCTACTTTTATATGGATTTGCACTTTATTGTAGGCTCTTGTCTATCTTACAGGACCTGGATAAATAAATGACAGGTATGTGACAATTGAATATAAAATGGACATCTTCCTATAGATTACTTTTCCTGATATCACATAATTCATAGTCTTTATTATAGATCAATCATCTCCTGCACAATCTTCATTAAAAATAATCCTGGATATAATTCTACTCTCTTTCCTAGGAGAGAAGCAGAGCAAGGCTGAAACTAGTCTAAGATTTGCCTTTGCTATTGGGCAGGATGCAATAGAACTGGCACTTCTGTGCTGCTCAGGGATGACTTCTGAGGTGTTTGACAAGGAACATAGGAAAACAGTGAAAATATATCTCAGTTCATGCCAGTCAGGACAGGAGAGTTTTGTTAAACATATAATGGTGTTTGGAAGCAGAAATTCAGATTCTCCTTCTACCAGAATTGCTTTATTTTATTTTGGTTTGAATTGAAGCAAACTGAAAGCTAATTATTTCCTGCTTCAAGAGCAATAGAGTATTTATTGGAATGTTCCCTACAATCCTATCAGAAGTGTTATAGGAGCCCAGTAATAAGTGAGCTTCCAATTAATTAAATGCAGCTCTCCATATAGACAGATCACTCCAGAAAATGTCTGTCACTTTTTTTATTTCCCTTCTTCTGCACCAACACCAGTTGTTACAAAGCAGGAAGAAGGTATTCACTGGAGTTTAATATAAAATATCACCACTGTGGAATGTTTTACTCATGGTGAAATACATCCTCAGTGATAGAATGTTTAAAGATAAATAGGAATATTATTAGTTCCACTGTTTAAGTGTAATTTCGTTGGGTGCAGATTTCTCACTATTTTTTTTATTTAAGCACTCTAAAGTTGGCAACATAAGATTGGAACTTCCATCATTTTTAATAAGACTTTTGATAGAATTTATCTCTAATTGGGTTAAAATTACATTTTAGAGAATTAACTTTCATTCTTGGTCAAGACGATGTCAAATATAACAACAGTTATTTGTATGTCAGAAGGAAAAAGAGATGTTTTTGGTTTTTTGCAAATGTTAGTAGTGGGATGAAAGGCTTCAGGTCTCTTGGTTTCTGGGAAAATGGTGCTTTATGTAGAGATAGGCATTGTAGAATCTTGATAGCCTCTGCTGAGGTCCTGATGAATAGAGGCCAGAGCACCTTAAGAATGGTGAAGGAAACAACAAAATGTCCTGTTTCCACCTAAGAACATGTTTGTTACAGAGCAATCAGACACAAAATGAAGGATAAATGTAAGGGTGTGTGTTGTTTTGTGGGGATTCAGGTTACTGGCAATACTGATTGGTACAACATCCCTGCCTCAGGCCATGCTGAGCCTCAACAAAACTTGGGGCATAATTTTGGATTCACAAGCTAGGGAAAAGTTCAAATGCTTATTGCAAGGGATCATGATGGAAATAAGGAATAAAATTTATATGTGTTAGAAAGGTTTACAGAGACTTAGAAACAAAGCAGGGGGGAAAAAAGCATTCCTATCACTCAAATTAAAGACGTTTCCTCATGATTGAGTCCAATGAAACAGTTGTCATAAGTGATTCCTGAAGTCCCACTGGTGCACAGCCAGATGGCTGAGGTACCTTTTAGAATTACACCCTTCCAAGTTCATCAAGGAAGCAACACTGAATGACCAGGGAAACAGAACTCCACTGCCTCTGTCTTGGTGCTACCGGCTTTCCTGAGCCCGGGAAGTACTGACGGAATTGCAGCCTGTGATATTCGAGTGAGAACAGGGAGGAGGCTGGACAGAAAGGCTGACATGTGGCAGGAGAAGAAAACACTCTCTGCTAGCCTGCAGAGCCAGGGCACTGCAAGAACAGGTACTTCCCATCCTTGCCCAAGGGCAAAGTGATGCTGAGAACATCCTGCATTCAGGGTAGAACAGCTAAACCTCACAGTCTCATGCACCAGCATCTGCATTTTATCCTCACAGTTTTCTGGGTGTGAGCAGGACTTTCAAGCTGCAGTTCCTGAATGGAAAGTCATTGTTAAAACATTTTCATCCTGGACCTGTGTAAGTACCTGCTTTGACATGGAAAGTTACAAAGGCTGAGAGGGTTTGCTTAAAAACTTTGGTCTGTCTACCTTTATCTTCATTCATAGCAAACCCACCTTGAGCTCAAGTCTCAGCAGCTGGTAGATTTTTGTTCTTTCCAAAAAGTGTCGGCTTCTCCACCTGAAACAGTGTGCACAGCCTTTGCTTTGAAGCTTATCCTTGGTTTTATTTTCAATAAAATCACTTTTATTGAAATCTCTCACTAGGGTACCAACTTGCCTCATCAAATGCTCTTTAGTAGTATTCTTTATGATTTTCTTCCCCTATAATTTATACTGGGGAACATAATTCAGGACAAAAATTAATAACACCAGCCCCTGAAGATAGTGTGGTCAAACTGAGCCAGATTTTTGTTAATGGCCCTCTCATCTGACTTCCCATTGTGCCTGATTGCCTTGCTGTCATTCATGTGTGTAGTCTCTGCTGCCTGTCCAGCTGGGAAATCTCATATCTGTGCAGAGCAGTGGAGTTGGAAGAACAAACCTCTTGGTCAAATTCACAGAGAACAAAAGAGCAGCAAAACTAAGAACTGGATTTAAAATTTAATCCAGGGTTTTAAGTGTGTATTCTGCCTACAGTTTGGTAAAAGTGACAGCTGTTGATTACTTGAACTTCCACTAACATTGGAGTAATGTGAGAAAAATTACTAAATTTTATTCTGGGATGAAAACTGAGTAATTTGTGGGTATGTTTGTATACTTACTACACTTGCTTTCCATGATCATACCAGGTAAAAATAGAAAGGCATAAATATTTATGCAGAATATTGCTTAGGGAGGCACAGCATGACACAGGCATTTGTATCTACACGAGTTTGGGGCAGACTCATCCCATTAAAGGCTGCTGCTCGTGGGCCACAAGAGGAGATTTAACCTCAGTGCTTCTTCAGGTCTCCATTATCCAGGTGCTTCTTCCATTCAAAGCCCACAGTTAGTAGGAATGATTATACAGTTGTCACAATATTTATTATGCATACAGAGATATTAGTCATACACATAAAATACAGTGCCCTCTATTAAAAGATGTTAGTGAGCAACTAAGTTTTGGAGATTTTTTTGGTTTTTAACATAGATGCAGTTGAAATGGCTGCTGCTTTTAGAATTCATGGCTCAGTTGTGATGCAGTCATTCCAGCCAGGCCATAATGTTGAATGACATTTGGATTAGAGAAGAGCTGGTACTCCAGCAATTGTCCATCCATATAGATTTTTACTGAATATGTTCCATTTTAGTGTCTATATGTATTGACCCCAACCATTTCAAATTTAAATGTTCTATCCAGAAGATTGCAAATGCTGATGATATTTAATATGACATTTTAAAGACAAAAGGCACCCATGCTAGGGAGAAATGATGAGTTAGAAGAATGACACCAGAGTGACACCAAGTAGTTAAGGGCTGGAAAATAAGAACTACTTTGTAATGTACACGTGCAGAATAACAAGGATGCTTGTTACCTTCTGAGTGACCAGGCTCACTTTATGATCTAGATTATACATCTAGATTATAGTCTGATCTAAGGCATAAATCAGATGGTTTTGCTGAACTGATTTTTGTTTGAATTACAGAATGTTTTTAAGGAAAAAAAAAAGCCAATTTTATTCTTACTAAGTTCTGAAGTCCTTAAGAAATTCAGAATGGCTGCCAATAATATGAAAAGTGAAAGATATTATTTCTATTCTTCCATCTCCCTCTCTCCCTTCCCCTCCACACCTTAAATATATGGAAGACACACCATGTCAGCAAGAATCTGCAGTTCTCTCAGGGGTATCAGAGGGGAGCTACCCCATCTGAGAAGGGGGAGTGTTGAGCATGATTCAGCTGGGAAGGAAACATCCTCTGTAACATCATCAAATGATAAAAGCCGTGGGCCCTGGATTTTCCTCGCCTTTGAATCTCCTGCTTTCAATCCTTTTGAGGGAAAAGCTTGGGATAATTGTGAACCCACAGGCACGTCCTTTTGAACCGTAGAGGCTGCAGACGACTTTCATGCTGCACAAGGTTTGCGTGACTTAAATTCACTACCAGGAGTGTCTGGGGAGAGAAGGTTTGGGACTAGAGATAAAACTGGTACAAAGACACCAGCTGGATAATAACTGTGTAGGGCTTCAAACCTCCAGAGTGGGCAGTAGTTAGAAGCATCTTACAGCGGACCACAATTTTTTTAATCACTTTCACCAAGTCCCTCGTGCAGCCTTACAATTAAAAAGTAGGTTATTATCCCTTTCAAAAAGATATCAGGGGTAGCAGGAAGAGCTACTGTTGCTTAGTAGACTGAGTGGATAGAGCAGGAAAAAACAGACATCCATCTCAATGCTGCTCTTCAGGTCTTAATGAATGTGGAGACTTTGTTGACTTGGCAGAGTTGAGTTCTGAAGGTCAGCATACAAGCTACTAGGTGGTCTTTCTGTTTTAATTCATTTGGGTATTTTGTAGATCTGATGTAGTGCTGAGGCTAGAAGGTGAAATATGTAAAAATAAATGGCATACAATCTAAAGCCAGGCAGCAAGTGGCTATTTTCTAGGTCCTCCCAGTTGTGTTAACTCTAGACTGCCTTCCTTGCTTCTAAACCATTTCAGTGTCACTCTGAAGACCAACAGAAAGGCCTGACTTGCACTGTGATAAAACTGCATTAATCAAAGTTGTTTTTCATTACTTCAAACTAAACCTGGGGATGACTAGAAATAACTATAACACTGCATTTTGTGCAGTGGAATTCACTGCATGCATTTGAAAAACTAGTGTGCTGATTACAAATATTAGATAGATTACTGACAGAGCAGATGTAAACTCTGCTTCATTGCTTTCTTAAGCCTTGACAGTGAAAAGTCAACAGTGAGTGCAGATAAATGTAACTAAAAACATGGGTGTCATACTCATCAAAAGAGTGAAGCCTCCAAAACTGGCATCAAAGCAGTCCCTGCTCAGTGGCTGCCCAATGTCAAAGATTCAGCCCTTTGAACATAAAACACAGAGTAAGTAGGGTTTAACAACTGGGCACTGAAAGCACATGACAGGCAAAGGCCAGGGTGCCCCTGACCCAGATGAAGATGTACATGCACAACCACGTGGCCTAAAGCATTCCCATCACAGTTCTATACGTTTCATTGATTACACTAAAAAAACTAAGGTTTGTGATCACGGGTTTTAAAATGTTTCAGGCTCGAAACACTTTTATGTGAAGTGGCATACTGCTGCAACACTTCACTTTTGTGCTGCTTCACCTCGTGTTATTTGGACATCACACAACTGTTTTGTTTTCTCAAAATATTTTTCAGAGATCCAGCTCAAAACTGCAAGATGATGTTCAGGCTTTCTTTTTTTTTTTCCTCTAGCATGTGGCAGTTATGATGAATCAGAGTTTATTCTGTGTTCTGTTGATCACCATAGTAACCTGTGCTCTCTGTATTTCATGGGAAACAATAAGTTATTTATCTGACAGGGAGGGAGTTCTGGGGAGCACTGGTTTATGAACACCAGCAAAATATTTTAATGGGACTATTTGCTTCTCAGGTTGTTACATGTACTGGTAATTTGCTCTTCATCTGTCATGAAGACCTCACAAGAAGAAATTGATTGTAGTCAAAAGGTGTTTTATTAGGATTACAGCTATTTTCTACTCTCAGCAGTTGTTATATAAAGCTGGACAGTGCCCTATTCAGTCCAGACTCTTTATGTATATGCAAAGCACAGTAAAGGTACTTCTCCAGCTATTGGGCCTCTTTTGTATTCTCAGGGACCAAAAGGATTCCTAAACTGCAAACAAAAGTTAGAAATTGATTGTTGTTATTTAATGAAATCATTGCTGTTTTGTATCAGAACAGGTCTAATTTTTTCAAGCCCAAAGGCTGAGATTGCCCATCAGTTTTTAATAGTTCTTTTGGTGGTGCAAATTGATTTATTTTATGAAATTACTTACTTTCAGTGTATTAATTGATCTTCCTAACTGGTTACTCTTAACAGGGATCAATCCATTGATCTGCCTCGTAAATGACCCCACAAAATGCAGACATGGCACAGGGGCAATGATTGGTATCCAGTGTGGTGCAGAAGAAGCTCAAGAGCTCTTTCTTCCCAGCCCTTTGCTCTGTGGGACTCAGACATCAAATCTGCCTTCTTATTGAAACTTTCCTTCAAAAAATGTTAGTCTTAGGGGGGAAAGCTGTAGGGAAACCAGGGTGACTGTGCCCATGAGGAGAGTTCCTGCTCTTTCAGTACCCTGTGGAAACATACCACGATATGACATCTTCTCAGAAAGGTTTATAAAGTAATCCATCAGAAAAAGATGTGCTCATTACACTTCTGATCTCTACCTGCAATGAATGCTTCATTATTGAACATCATTATTATATAGCTATAAACCATTTAATTTTTTCCTACCTTTACAATTTATCTAAACCATAATTAAAACCACACATTCTTGAATCTCCAGTCCCTCAAGCATTCATATATTACACCTATATTTTCTTAAACTTTTTATCATTCTGCAGTGAACCATAGCTTACAATACATACAAATTTAAAGCCTGAATTTCATCAGCCCTGTAGGAATTGTTTCACCCAGAAGTCTGAATTTATTTCTTCTGACTCAGGAAGAATTTTAATATTAACTCCGAGACATTAAATGTAACAAAAAATAATGGAAAATACAGCTAATTTTTCAGAATTTTTATTTTATTGGAATCACAGGTCTAGTGCTTAACACACTTATTTTACATCCTGTAGGAGCAGATGCAATCAATACCAAGCGTCAAGCAGAATGTGTATATCGATTGTACAAAACCCTCTTTCATACTCATGGTATCAAGTAGGTTTTCTAACCTCTCTTCTTAGGAACACCATTTGGAGGATGTGCATATGTATGTGTAAAATGAACTGTTATTTTGACTTCATCTGTGTGTGTGTTGGCACTGCAGGCAGCTCTGCTGAAGTAAGAACTTGGTCGTATCCAGAGAGGGAAAATCGGATCACCAGAGCACCATTCAGAAGGAATTGCTGAGTAAGGGCATTGTGTTTTTTCTTTCCTGTTAAGAAATTAAATACCATACCTGGATATTATTTCAGAAATACCACACACAGAGTACTTACGAGACTGATAAGGGAAGACCGGTAGCACAAGCAAAAATCAGAGGCATTAGGAGTTAGGAAATGTTAACTGTGATAGATGCATTTTTTTACCCTAATGAGCTCACTGGGAATGCAGTGGGTTTGCTCTACAAAACAGTTAATTAAAATTTTAGCAAAGCTTTTTATTTCTAAAACCCACAGAAGAGAGAGGCCTGGTTATGGTGTGCTTGATGGTTTAACTGTGGAGATTAGGTTCAGATTTTTCAGTGGCTTTATAGCAAGCTGATACTGGATCAACTCCATTCTAAATGTTCAAAGATACCTAAGTCTCATTTTCAGATTTATTTAAGGCAAGTCTACACAGGCAGGTGACCAAAGAGACAGGTTTTCCCTGGGCGCACTCTGAGGTGGCCAACACAAACTAGTTCTGAACAAGAGCAGTATAACTCTGTTTAAACTACTGAGCCCAGCTGAGCTTTCCTAACAGTCAGGATCAGCCCAAATGCTTTTGCCAAATGTAGAGTCACAAGATTCTTGACTAACTTAGAGCTCAAACAGGTAAAATTTGCATTGTCCTTCGATGGGTAACTTCAAAGATGCAAAGCATAAGATCATTAAAACCCACAGTTTATGCTTTCATGTTCTGATGATCAATGTAAGCCTTTATCTTTTTCCCAGAAAATAAAATTATTATTCCTGAGGTAATGGTGAACAGGTGGTAAAGAACTTACATAAATGAGTTGTACATAATTTATTCATCGAAGGATTTACAGAGATATTTCATTTCCTTTGCAAATGTCATCAGTAGAGAACACTGACGACAGATACCACATACAATCCACCTTTTATTATTTCCATAGAGCCACAATACACAGGGCACACAAACCAAATGGAAAACTTTAGCTCAAGAAAAGAAATACAATTGTGGAATGGATTTGCTTGCACAAATGCATAGAAGTTTTCCAATAAAGCAAGAAGGCACTATTGATTCTGATATACTCACCCCCAAAAATACAGGCTTTGCAGAGTCAATACTATCTTGATTTAGGTTTTAACCCAACCCAAAAGTCTCAGACTCGGCTCCATCCACTTATTGATTTGTCTGGCATGCTGGGTTGTTTTTTTTCCAGAAATGCTTTTCTGCTCTCAAATTTTAGCTAGCTCTCCCAAAAGAATGTCACAAAGAGCAATTCTGTTCCTTACAACTGAGCTATTGACTATCGTAATAAAAAGGAAAGACAGAAGTCATGTCAGCTTAGCTTCTCACAGGACCTTACAGTGCTCCTTCATTCAAAAACACTTATGTAATCAACAAGCAATGACTAATGAGTTGCAAAATATCAGCAGCCCTTAATTTTCTATCAGGTATGATAAAAACTTTATTAAGCTGTGCTATTCTTGAGGAATAAAAGGCATTATAACTACCAGCAACACATCAGTTCTTTGATATTTTGCCACAATACCTCTCCTATTTTTTATTTTTTTTTTTCTGTTACCTGACATCTAAATGACTATAATTTTAGACATCAAGACCACATGCCAGAAAAAAAAAAAATCCACAGGAAGAGAGCTGAAAGATATTATTTTTTCCATTTGTAGACAGTAGTTTCACCTGATGTGCAACTTCAACACCTTCTTCATCTTTTTATGGGGAAGGAGGGGGGTGAGACGAAGGAGCACAAAGAGACAGCACAGCTTCTTTAACAAGCCTTAACAATTTTGCTTTTATTAAATTTGTGCAGAGAAATTGAAAACCCTTAGGTTAGGGGCAAAAAAAGCCCTGATGATGAATCATAGAGGAAACCAAGAGAGGAAATAAAGCCATGCTTAGAAGAGATTAAACAAGCCATAAAGTTTTTAATAAAAGTGGGATATAGGAAATAGAAGGAGACATAGGTGATTGATTGAGGTGCAAATGTATGTGTGGGTAGGAGGAAAGTGAAGGGTGAATCTGTCTGGGGAGTAAATCCATTTAGGTCATTATAGTTCAATATGGCCATGATCCAGAAAAAGGCTTGAGCATATGTTTGGTTTTAACATGTGAGTCACTCTCTCAGCATCTGAGCTCTGCTGACTTGCTCAGGCTCAGGTTTACCTGATTTCATCAGAATTCTCTCTTGAACTACACCACCCCACTCGAAAGTCTATAAGCCAACAAACTGAAAGATTGAGTGCCTTTGGATTAGGTGTCTTCCTGAAGGACCCATTGCTGCACACAGAAAAGTGCACACTCTGCTCTCCATTATGGCATGAGCTCAAACGTGGAAACACATACACAGAGGCTGAAGTAGAGGAATCTCAGTGGCAACCAGAGGGGATGGATCAGAGGACTGTGCAAGCCTTTAATAGCTGAAAAACCGTGTAAAAATTTTAAAAGAGATGGCACTTGATAATCAGATTTAACTGGGCCAAAATTACTATGCACTTAATACTTATTGGTGTGGTTCCATCAGTGGTGCCTGTGCTCGCAGGCTGCAGGGTCACAGCAGAGAAGGACCAGCCCAGGACCACCAGCTGGGCCACCAACATGCCCAAAGACAGTGCAGAGCACAAGTGGGGGTCTCCAATGTACCTCTGTGAACACCCTTTACGTTGCAGTCGTTAAATGCTGATAACAAAAAGTGGATTTTTTGATCGTTCTTTCTACCCTGAGTTTTGATGGGATTTCTGGCCAGGGCAGAGGAATGATTTTAGAAGAAATCTGATTAAGTCCATGGTTCTGAACCACTAATGTGGACTCATTACCTTGTGAAAAGGCCATAAGTTTAAATCTGACATATTTTTTCCCCCGTCTTCTCATCCCTAGGAGTCCATTCTTCTTCCTCTCTAAGCTCCAAACTTACATTTTCTAGGGCAGAAAGAAATACCATAGTGGCTTTTCAGAAACGAACCAAGTAGGAAAGATTAGATACACACAATACATGTCAGAGTCACCAGGTACCATATTTATTTTTCTTAACTTTTTGTTTCCTGAGAAGTGGGAATAGAAAAATCACAGCTTTCATTGAACAATAAAGTTAATTTCTAGTTCTCAAGGTTTCACAGAAAGGCATTAAAACATAAGTCTTGCAATGTCACCACAAATATCACTTTGACTTCTTGAATTTTCCTCACTTTTGAACTGGCTCTCTGAGGATGCAACTATTCACTTATACAAGCAATTTGCAGAATAGAGGGACCTGTTTATCTAATGTGTCACTGAGTTATTTTTCTCCTAGGAAGCTGTGATGATGCACAAGAGCAAACACCTATATGTTAATAAAACCAGTATGTTCACGAGGTATTTTTTAAATTGCTGTATTTTATTAGTAGCTAATACCTGAAAGGTTTGTTTGAAAAAATTCAGAAGTTAAAATTAAAAGCTGTGTGTCTTTTTCAGCATTTTTATGTTTCATTTATTGGCAGACTCTCAATCAGCAAGATGAGGTGGCTGATAATTATTCAGGGTTGCCAATTAACCTACTTAGCAGGTCACACAGGTAACTGGCATAGATTGTGTCAAATCTCATTATTGGGATAATAATTTAATCAGCCGGTGCATTGACTGAAGGCTGGAGAATCTGGAGAATAAATTAAATAGGAAAATAAAATCAGTACCTAGACAGACATTATATTTAAATAGGTGAAAACAGTTTATCACACAAACTTATAAAGCATACTACTCACTAGTAGCAACCAAGTAAAGTCTGGGGTGGGGGTTTTCAATCACAATATCCAGCATGAATACAAAAAAATGTTACTTGTCACCTTCCTTCTCTGGATCTGATACTTTAACATATGAAGAATCGATGAGCATGAGTGTTATTCTTTAGCATTTAAACAGACATGCAATGCTATTGCCTTTAATGCACATTCCTTGGCACATCTGCTTTGTCATCTGTGTGGAACCAACCTGGCCCCTCTTTTCCCATACATCCCAGCCCTTTTCAGTTCTTTGTGACTGGCTTTAGAGCAATGACAAAGGAATGTCAAGTAAGAAAGTCACATAATGGATAAAATAATATTGCTGCATCTTTCAAGGACAGAAGAAAAATTAAGTGCAATTTTCAGTCATAAAGTCAAGCAGAAAGCTGTGCTTTGTACAATAATGCTCTGCATTTACAAGGTGACTGAGTAAATAGGAGGTAGGAAATGCAGAGTCTGTCTGGAAGTAGAAAAACATCTTCTGGGCAGATGGAGAAAGACCTACTGGAAGGAACAATAACATGTATAAAAAAGGGTTTGATACATACAGGTTACATGTCAGTTTGAAGCAAATACATACTTGTGTCTTCTTCAAAGAGAAACAAACTTGCCTAGTAATTATCAGTTTTAATATTCAAACTCTAAACTGAAGAAAAAATACTACACTGCTAGTTCTGAATGTGTGAGGTGTAAGGAATCCCACAGAACAGACAAAAGTACATGCAAGACTCCAGAAAAGACGACAGTATGGTGAACCTGCCCTTGTGTTCAGGGTCTGTTTCAATGGTTTACTGTCTACAAGAACAAGAAGGCTATAAAAGAAGCCATCACTCCTCTGAGCAGTGGATCATTCAGTTTAAACACATCTCATAGGTGTTATAGCCAAGAATTACAGCACTGCTCCAGGACTTGTAATTTATTCACTCAGGGGGGAAAAAAGGTGACTTCAATCTCAGCTCATGATAGGCCTGTAAAATGAAGAACAGCCAGCATGCAAAAATAGCCAGTGTGCCAGGAGTGAATGCTGATCTCCTAACTAGATTTGGTTTGATTTGGGTTTTTTATATAACAATGGGCAAAACCACATGCTTAAGATACTGGATGTGATCTAGACCACTCACTTATGTCATCAAATATATTATTTTGAATCATAAATCATCTTGCCACCGAAGCAGCATGTATTATAGACAAAAGACTGAGCATATCTACCCCAATTTTGGAATTACAGAAGCAGCATGGAGCTCTGAAGTGTCTATTTAGCTAATCAATAACTTCTTAGAACTTTTTCTTTTTTATTTTTTAAAGACTAAAGCAGGATAGCACCATCTGTGGATGCCACCCATTAGTTCAGGAGTGCCAGATAACAGAACCTGCCTGCAGAGGAAAAATCACTTTCACGTAATTAATAGAAAACTTAACACTGATGAGTTAAACTTTCTCATTAGAACTTTCCCTGATAAAAAAAAGCAACAAGCTTAAAGATAAGAGCTTTACTTATTTATTTATTTTAACATAAAGCAAGAGCTCAAAAGTACTGGAAAAATTCAATGTAAGGGTCTCTCAGGATATGTCAGCAGTTACAAAAGGCCCACAGCTCCCAGTCTGCTTTTCTGGTTCTTGTGAATATTTCAAGTGTTTTCAGCTCACTGCCATTTTTTATATCTTAGGTACTAAAGTTATAAATGGCTAATCAAATTACATGGGCTACGATCACAGTAAAGAGTGATGGTAGATTAAGAAACTCCATTAGAATACTGAATATTACACCACCTAGCTATCTAGAAAAATCAGACTTTATAAATGCTTTGATAAGGCAAAAACATTATTGACTCTCTTCCATGATGGTCTAGAGAGCCAGCATTTCAGAGGTTGGCTTAGGACACTAATATAGCTGAGGCAGCAAGATTCCATAGTGTGAAGGCAGGATATATTCTAAGCAGGCTTTCAAGTCTGGATGGAGAAAAGCCCAAGAGCAAGTAACAATATGGATCCACAGGTGCACACTCTGCTGTAGCTGTGAGGAACTTGCAGAGATTGAACATACACAAACTGCATCTTCTTCAAAGATAGATTGTTCTGCATGAGAGGTTCCCTGAGTGATCTCTGGGAAAAGGATCAGTGAGAAACTTTTGGCTTCCCTTTCATTTTTTACATTTACCACTAAAAAAAAAAGTTTTTTCTATTGTTCTCCCATTTATAATTCACAGTCTGTAATTGTCATGAAAGTAATCCCATTATACTGCTGTCTTAGCACCGTTTTACCACTTTTCATTTTATAAAAGTGTTTTCCAATTCCACCATTATTACTTCAATTGACAACAATCACATGTGTATTTGTTAACTACAAATATGATGAGAGGAATTACTAGCTGATATTAAAGAACAATAATACAGTGTGATAGCATTTTGGACAGATCCAGACAGGCTAAAATGTTACTCAGCAACTCCTCCTAGTAGTGTGAAGGCTTGAATACTCCTGTTCAGTGCTAACCTTTCTCATTCCTCTCCTTACCAGCCTAACCCTGACTCAGTGCCCATTCACCTACAGGGGTGATGTTAATTTGCTGACATGCTTGCAGCAAATTGAAGCATACACCCCTCAGACAGCTTGGGAAGGGAACGGCTCCTTCTCCTTCTGGTGAAAATGCTGACTGCTCACAGCTGCTGCTTTCCACTGAGAAGAAAACAGCAAGCAGGCTTTAATCAGAAGAGGGGAAGACAAGGGAGAAGACAGGCTCTGAGCCTCCCCAGGGTTAGAGCAACTCCTCCCCAAGGCAGGCACTGTGATGCTTCCCTGCCACCCCCCAAAATAAAGCTAAACCCGCTGCTGTGCGGCCGCTTCGCCCTGTTCCCCCTCCCAGCCCTGACTTCACTCCCTCCTCACAGAGAGTTGTCTCATGGGGCAGATCAGCTACAACCTACTGAGACCCTTGTCTGAGCATCTACCCAAATGCCAGGGCTGGAAGAGCAAAGGGCAGACTGTTGTTTTTTTTTAAATCTCATCACAATTGCCTGTTTCTCTGGACAGCAAAAATGGTTTTAAATCACCGCAAGCTGCGAATAGCCTGGACCACTCTATCCCACTCCCTAGGCAAGCATTTTATCACCAGGATGGTTTTTTTACAAGTAGATACTTTATATTATACTCAATACAGAGCACAGTGATTCCTCTTCAAGCCCTGGTGAGAAAAGCAGTGTTGGAAACTTGGTCTAGGACACAAATCAGTCCCATATAACTTTCCATGCTGAAGGTGTCACTGGCTGCCTGCATCTGTGCTGGGCAATGCTGGCTCAGGAAACGATAAGTTTTTTGGTCTAGGGCTGCAGAACATGGCTGATTTTTGTTTGCCTCTCTGGCTTTCCCACTGCTCACAGAAGAAAGCCTTTATCCCCCAGTAAATACACAGCTGAACATTGTCAGGGATTCATTGCAAAAGGACACTTTACTTCTCGAGATAATGCTAAAGATTCGCAAGTGTAAAAGCCTGAAACAAAATGTAGAACATTTTAAATATAATGCAGTGAATAACCACGGACTTTCCATAATAATCATCATTCAGTGAATTTATTAATAGAATAAAAGCAATATTGAAGCAAATACATGACCTCTGACACGAAGAATGGGTTGCATTTCATATTACTTTACTTAACTGCCCCCTCCTTCCCCCACCAAACAGAAGCTTTATTGACAAAATGTGCTCTGGTAATTTAGTCTGTAGACTTAAAGAATGTGCAGCTCTGGGAAAAACTGAATTATGGGTTCTATTTGTGAGATGAGGAATGGCATGTAATAACTTAATGAACTGGAAGTTTATTAGTTGTAAAAGAGAGAACTAATGGAATGCGTTGTCTATCAATCTTTTTTTTTAACTCAAAAATATTCAGGTGGGTAAGTGTCACATCCATTATGCATTTATTATCTTATTAATACCAATATGTGCTAGAATCTCAGCAAGCTACAAAAATATGTCTCAGCTTCTAATTTAATGGGTATTTTATTAGTCAGTTTTGGAGGCTCTATTCTAAATCCAACTCTTTAAAATATCTACTCAGATATTTGGCCAGCAAAAAATTCACTTGAACACAGGAGGTACCTGCTCACATCATCCAAAGGTGCAGCCTCTGCTCCCTGTACAGACTGCATTCATCAAAACTGGGCAGTGAAAGGAATTCACACACAGTTACAACGACAGCTGCATTTCAATAGCTATTTATTGCTCTACAGACACATAAGTATAAAAGGACAGTGGGATAACAATTTTAACAAGAAACATGTAGAGAAACCAGGCTAATATAAAATGGAAGAATCCAATCCTTGGCTATTAAAGAAGTTTTCTCCACTTTGTAAAGCACAGGGATTCGCTTCAGCTGCACTTTTGCATGGACTTATTTATTTTGCACAATTTGATGATTTGCCTCGAAATAATTTGGATCATGATACTTATGTGTGAATATGCACAGCAGTGACAATAATAAAGTAGTTTAAAATCTATTACAGTGCTTCTCCCAGTCTCTGCTGGTATTATGTCTTAAAAACACAATGTAAAAAATACGTTGTTGTGTATGTAATAAATAGAATTTACCCCTACATAAATACATAAAACACATGTGCAAGAAACAAAAAATGACAGAGTAGTAAATTCAAAGTTCAAGTCAATGCATATGAAGGCATATGTAAAACAAAGCAGTCAGGTTCTAATCTATCACCCCCAATATTTCATGTGCTGCATATATGATCCTTGGTTAATTGCAACTATGACCCTGCAAAGGATCAATCTGTTTGCTTTGATTTGCTTTTCCAGAAATAAAAATAAGCAAGGAAAGAAAATCTGCATTAATTTACCCCTCTAATAGGGTCCTATGGGTGGCTTTTTTTGGTTTACTGTTTTTTCTTTTCAGGTGGCCAGTCTAGCAGCAGATATCTTACATACATTGGGCTGTTTAGAAGAACAGTCATAGCCATTCCACTTAATCAGGTAATAGCATACTATTGACATATTAGACCAATTTAATGATTTTTTTTTCTTTATCCATTTATATTTCATCTCAGAGGTCCAATACAATGGGGTTTTGAACTATTTGTGCTGAGCACAATCAAAGGGCCAGTAATTCAATAATTTGATTTTCTTGCTGAAGAGAACAGAAGAGAGGGAAGGCCATCCTTCCCTTGCTCCAGCAAGTGAGCTGCAGGCCTGCAACAGGCTTTAAACTTCCTGTGTAAAACATACCCCAAAGGCAACAGAAAGCCACTTAAATCCAGCTTGGAGGGCATAAGTAGAACACGGCTGTGGCACGTTGGCTTTCTGCCCAGGAATAAATTCCAACCATTAGCATCAAACACTCCATCCTGAAGCTCTCAAACTGAAATTAAATGCCATCTATCAAATGAATAAACAATCATAAATTAAAGTAGCAGAAGTAAATTAAAAAAAAAAATAAATTGCAGTAATTTTTACTGTGGAACATCTGTTCTGGATTGTTGTTCCGGACTGCACCCCTCAGATTATCTTTCAGCTTGTTTTTTCACTGCTGGATTTCTGCACATGCAAAACAGCCCTCGAAACACAAATTGAATTTATTTGTGGTCTACGTTGTTACTAAAAGTATAGTTTTAAATAGTGCTTGTTTTTCCCGTGCAAATAATTTTGTTTACCTCTGCTAATCACAAGTTGAGTCTAAATGAATTGTATCTAAACAAGAATACAGACAACAACAATTAAGCATGCAAAAATGTACCTTTGGATGCCTCAGGTGGAACTGCACATTCTGGTTTAGGCTGTCAGGGAAAATTTCAGCAGGCTTCAGAATTCGGAGAGCTGTGAATTTAAAATGAATTAGTCTTTTAAAAGTGCTCAAAGGAAAAGCAAGCTGGGATAGATTTTTAAAAGGGGAATTCTGGGATAGATTTTAAAAGGGGAATTTTCAGTTAGCAGAATTTAATTACCTAACAAATTTTGCCACAATGTCCTGGCTAAACCTTCAATTTTTGTGAAATAGAACAAAAAAAACCCCACAACACAGTCCAGGGAAACTATAATGCTTTATCTGAATCATAGCTATTATAGCAATAAATTCAGCCTTGTGCTGCAATGGGACAGTATTAAAAAGGAGAGCAAAGGGAAATATCTCACTGAATATTAGTCTCATTTCCCAAAACAAGTTGACTCTTCCCAGGAACTTCTCCCCAAAACTTCCTTAGGGTATGAAATAATTGGCTATTAACCAGTGTGTTCTTGACCCAAAGAATGGAGCAGAAAACATGCAAGACTTGTCTGGATTACAAGGAGAAATAAAAGAGAAATTAAGAGTAGATAGATACTGACTGAGCTCGTGGCTCTCTTCATTTTGCTAGTTGGGACTTGGAGGCTTTTACCTGCATTTGTACCAGGGCAAAAGACCTGAGAAAAAGAGCAGGCAGAAAAGGGGGAAGGGAAAACAGAATGGCACAACCTTCTTCCTTTTCAGATTTATTTTCCCCTGCCTGCTTGCCCTGCAATTTAGTGGGGCTGTGAAGAAGAAAGACTGCCACATCCAAGGCATCATATTGCCAGTGTAGAGGGCATCCTGTCTCAACCCAAGGCAAAAGAGAAGTTACAGAAAAAGTGTCTGCAGGCTAAGAAAAAAAAACAAACAAAAAGCAAACTCTTACTTATCACAAATCCTGTGAAGAGTCTTCTGAACAAGTGATAGTTTCCTTTTTTTCCTCTTGTAAATGTGATCACCTGTAACCTCCCGAAACCCCGAGGGCTGCCCCAGCACCCCGAGCAGCCACACGAGGAATGGCTGAGGATGCCACGTAGTTCCCATGCCCTGGAAGGATGAAAACAAGTCGTTAGTATGCACCAGGCAGTGCTGAGGGCTGAGCCTGCTGCTAATGAGTGCTGTGCAGAGGGCTCAGGTCACAGTTTTGCTAAATTCTATGCACTTGGTACACCTGTGAATCACCACACCGACAGGCTCCCACAAGTGCAGGGAAGCGTGAGCAGGGTGCTGGGGCAGGTCTGTGAGCCACTGGTGAGATGTCTGCCCCTCCATGCCAAGTGGTTCATTGGGGCTGCAAAGTGCTGTGCAAGAAAAGAAGTCCTTCTGGGGCTGGTTGACCTCCACTGCACCTTCCCGCTGCTGGAACAGGGTGCAAAGCCCTAATGCTGGCTCATACTGGTTCACATTGGTCCCCAGTAAGCGTCTCTATACTACAAGAGACAAACAGGAGGCAATAAAGGTCTGGGATGGGCTATGATCTCGCTGGCACCACAGCCATGTGATGCACTAGCTTGGTAGGATCAGGAGGGGGGTGGTCAGCTGCCATGGAGGGCTGCTATGGACGGATCCAGCTCTACAGGGAGGACAGGACATCAAGGAGGGAGAGCTGCCCTTTATGTGAGGGAGCAACTGGGGCACCTGGAGCTGTCTGTGCCTTGGCACAGGTGACAAGACATCTGGCAGCATATGGGTCAGGACCAGAGGGCAGCCCATGCTGGGTGATATTATGGTAGGTGTCTGCTACAGGCCACCTGATAAGGAAGAAACAGATGAGGCAAAATACTGGAACCAGTCTTATGCTCAGAGGCCATCAAGGGTCAGAGCACTGAAGGAACACTGAGTGCTGCTAATGAAGTAGCAGAACACATGCACCACAATATGCTCCTGGTAGATTCTAGCTTGGCTCCATCTACCCTAAACAGTGGTTTTCATACTCTGCATAAGCATTCTGCTGCTGGCCAGAGGATGGTGAGTGCTACCTGTACAGCACAGACCTCCTCAGCAGTCCCCATGTTTCCTCCCTGTCTTACACCCCACCAGAATGTTCTGCAGCAGAAAGAAAGGTTCTGTCCTCTCCAGCCTTACCCTGCTGATCACCATTTGATGCCCTGAAAAGTGTAACACATGTAAACACGATGCACTGGCTGCAAATTTTGACAGAACATTTCTTTTCACGTGGGCAAAAAGGAGGTTGTTTGCGTAGGAAGTGCACCTGCTTTAAATAAGATCTCACTCTATTTCAAAAGCCTTCACCTGCCATCTATCCCAAAGCATCTGAATAGAAAGAAAAGCAATTGGAAAAACTTTACACAGTAAAATGAAAAATTACTGTAACAAGTGTTTCAGCAGTTTACATAATGCCTGAGTTCTTACCTATATTGAGGCCCTTCAGAATAGAGGTAAGTGGGACTCAGCTGTAAGACAATAAATTTTCATTAATGGGAAAGAATAGTATCCCCAACACTGTGCTTCCCCATTCTCACATCTGTGTGGCAGGACTTTCTCTGATTTTGTTGCAGAGTCCCCTATATCACAGAAATATGGCAAGCAGAGCCAGTTTTGTCTCAGTTTTACATACTCATATGGTGGTAGAAAGATCAGACAGCAAACAGAAAGTCCCGTGGCATATCCTAGAAATGTGGGACTGTTTCTAGAGAATTTGAGGGAGGAATTTTAGTATATTGGGAATATATAACTTCAAACACAAATTAGGACCCTTAATATTCTTTAAACTCTATGGTAAGCTGTTCAGATTCAGTGAGTGCCTCGGGATCTTGCCTCGCTACATTCTTGTGCACACCTCCATAATATCAGTGCTTTGCTTATTCCACATTTCAGTAACTTTAAATACATGATGAATTCTCTCATGCTGCAAATTTATCTTCATTGAGCTATCTTTTGATCTTGGGCATTAACTCTGATCAGCACTAAGGCACAGACAGTCTATCCAATTAGCAGGTGACAGCTTCAGAACCTCAGGACAGAGCACCTCTGTTGCATTGCCTTCCAGGAGGTTTGACCCCAACAAACATTAGATGAACCTGGCCATGGTATCTGTCTGCCTAACTCAGCTCCTCTGCTCAGACAGCACTTTGCCTGTGAGCAAAGTAATACACTACTTTCAGGAGGTGCCAAAAAAGGATGGCTTTAGGTCCATAACTTGCTAAGCTCTGTTAATACAGCTTTGTTCTGACACTAAGCAATTACATAAAGCATCTTGACTTTCTCTGTATAAAAGCAACTCATCATCGTCAGATGCTCCCTTGTATGGAATCCAAACAACTTGTTTTCTAACATCAGCAAAACCAAGTATATCTTTCAAAGGAGATGGGTTTTGTGCTCTCTGTAGGCTGTTTTGATACTGATGCCATCAAGGAATCTCTGCTGCACACAATAGTTACACTTGGGGCAATGACCACCTTGTTCTGTGTTTTCCTTTATCCAGAGCAAGGGGCTTCTGAGCCATAGTCAAGGTTCCTGGGCACTGCAGAGATACCAACTGTAGTATTGGGTTCAATGTCAAATAAGCCTGGACTTTGTTTTGCCAGCAGTTTCAAAGCTGCTGCAGGGAGTCCATGAGGCAGCTTCCATTAGACAACACTAGTTAATTGTGAATACCCCCACCTCACTGCTTTGTACCTCCAGTTAATCTGTTTGTACCTGTTTATGTCAGCTGATGCCTGTTTGATTTTACATTGCAAAACCCCTAAGCTATGAAAGCAATAACGCCAAGACTTGAGAATGTGCTGTAAGCCACTTTCCAGATGTTCCTGGATGCCTGAGGATGTGTGAAATGGGGCTGTGTTGAAGATCTCTTAGATGACAACAGGTGTGAAATGCCTAAGTGTGAATGAAACACAGCTAGAACCAAGATCTAGTAATGGTCCCAATAATTTCTGAAGCTCAGCCTGACTGTGGGACTGTATTCCTTCAGCACCTCAAGTAGGTCATTAGTGCTGAAACCGATGTAAATAGAGCACTAGGACATGTAAATAGAGCATTAGGACACCGGGAAAAATGCAGGGACCAGTGTTCTTACAGCAGCTCCTGCTTGCTTGCCTTTGCCCAGTGGGGAATCACCACACTGTCTTCAAGGGTCTGCAACAGGGGAGTGCATGGGTCTTAGTCATGACAGAAGACTGGGCCACACTGAATCTAGGAACAGAGGGGCAGAGCTACAGAAGCATTGGTATCTCTTGCTTTTCAACACCCAATATGCAGAAAAGAGAGAACAAGCTGCAGCTGCCCTGCTGCCATATGCTGCAGAGAGCCTCAATCTATTCCAAGAAACAAAGCAACCTGCAGCATGCACTCATTCATAAACACCATGAGATATCGCCTCACCTCAGCATCACACCAGGACAATTAGTTTCAGCACTGTTTTACAAGGACATGGCTTCCAGTTCCAGCATTTGATTACTTCTGAGAACCCCAGGATCCCCAAACCATGCTCTAAAAATGGAGTTTACCCCATTTTTCTTTTGCATTCCCTCCTCAGTGCTTCTTCCACTTTGACTACTTTTTTTTATTTCCTTGGGTAACACGATTGATTGGAAGTCTGTCTTGCCAATCTCTGTCCAGTCCTGCTTTTTCCAGGCATTTTACATTCAGTACAACGGATCAAAAACTAGAGCTGAGATCATAAGAACAGAAAAAAAGGATCAAGAAGAAAATCCTCCAATCCATCGAGAACATCACTCTTTCAGGACTGAAGTGTGTTGTACAGGAAGAGTAAAGTCACAGAAAACTGCTTTAATCTAATATGGAGCAAGGAACACCATTCAAGTGAGAAGAGCCATATTATCACTGCTGAAATTATAGTGCCTTTCTTGAACTTGCTCAAACCACCACCTGCCTGGATTATTGCTAAGGGTTAAGAGAACTGAATACACAGTACTTTCTGAAGGGATGTCTGGGAAAGGGCTGGAGGTGAATTTAACACAAGGAAACCCAGAATGGGGAGGAGGACTAAAAATACCATTTTACTCCTCCGCAAAATCAATTCAACTAAAATTGAGTAAAAGAACAAGATGATGTCTCCCTCCAACAACACATTCCATTCTTCATGTATATTGACACCAAAGGGTAAGCATGATAAATAGCTCTATTTTCAGCCACACAAAGAAGAAAGTTATGAGACTGACTCCAGCCAACAGTTTTCTCCTGCCTCAAACCTTCCATGGTCTTCCACAAGCAGACTGTCTCTGCTGGAACTGTTAGGTTTTGAGAGCCCTCTTTAGGGCTCATGCTGGCACATGAGCAGGTCACTTAACTGTTGTTACTATATCAATACAAGAAACGTGTTCATGCAGCCAAAGAATCTTCCAGAGAGAGTTGAAAAGGAGAATATTTACCTTTCTGAATCGACAGTAGGGTCAACAGCAGGTGCGTAATGGGAACCTGAAAAAAAGAATTGGTTGCTGAAACTTCCACCCCCACCAAAGAGTTTTTGAATGGTCATGTCCTAAACTATTCCTTCATTTATTTTCCAAACATAATGTAGCAAACTGAAAAAAAAAAATTGCATTTAGTACCTGAATAATGTTAGCACTCAGTTAAACAAAAATAAAGATTAGCTCATTTTAATATAGAGTAAGTTCTGATGCCTAAATTTTAACACAGTGTGTCAGCATTACACTCGTTTTTGTTTAAAATGAGAATTAGAATCTTTCTAGCAAAAAGGTTTTTAATAAACATGATATTTTTCCTATAAAGAGAAAAGTAGTCATTACCAACAGATATAAAAGTAATCAAAAAGATTCTTAAAAATAGGGGGGAAAAAAAGATACAGGAAACAAATTCAGTTAATTCTTCTTTTCAGGATCTAATTAACCTTCAAAACTGAGTCTCCAGCCTTTCCCATGTGTTTCAATGCAATGGAGAATGTCCCTTGCTACAAACTGTAGGTCTGATTTAATGGAGTTTTGATTGAGGATAAAGACAGAAGAGTCAGTCTGTGGTACCCTCTCTTTGCACTGAAAAGTGTCCAATTCCAAAGGCGAATGCACTCAGCTCAGTCATCCCAATTAAAGCGTCAGCTGCTATTCAGCATAAGCAAAGATAGCACAAAGAATTCAAAAGAATCAGCCATTGCAGCATATTTACAAAGGCAGCACAGCAATTGATGTTGGTCAGGGACAGCAAAGGAAAACATATGTTATTTAAACAAACAGTTGCACATACTTACATGTATATATTTACCCATACAGAGCTCACACACACACATATATATAACTAAACAAAATTATATAAAAAAGAGTGAAAACCCTTCGCTCTCTCTCGGTCATCCTCCTGAATCTTTGTATGAAAGTAAGTGGAACTACAGCTGAAGCTGCAACATCTGGATGTTGAAACAGTGTCTTCTTGCTGCAAGTAAAAAGTGTTAAAAATAAATAAATTTTCAAAGAACTTTTTTTTTTTTTCCACGGGTGTCTACAACAACTCATCTAGTATGCACAGCACACTTAAACCCTGGTCTTACACTGATGTCAGCCTGCCAAAATCCCTCATGGCTCTGGAGGAATTCCTGTGCTGAGATGAGGATCCAGCCTGATGCCGACGGGGTCATAGCCAGCAGTGGTGCCTGGCACAGATCTACTGACATCTCTGGAGGTTCTGTGTCAGTGCTCATGGTACTCTGCTACATTCAGGTCAAATCACCTGAAATGCTCCAGCTTCCTTGTTTCCCAAATGCCTACCAGTTACTATATTTTTTTATCAGAAAGAGTGGAAGTGACAGAGAGAGTTCCCTGCCAAAGGTTATCTCCAAGCTCATCGTGTGTGTCCTTCTGCTGCCACATCCAATAAATCATTAACACCGTCTGTTCCAGGCAGGCTTCCCTGGGACTGCTTCTGTGGGGCCAGCAGGAATTTCTGCAGGCTCCTGCAATAGGGAGGACAAGCTGGGCTGGCACCACAGCTCTGTGTGGACATGGCCAGCCTTCAAATGCTTGTGAAATGATCTTCCAAAGTTCAGCTTTCAACTGCTATTGTTGTTTCCAAGAACAAAAGAGACACAGGCAATTGGGCTCTGCTCAGCAAGAACAAAGCTCACCCGCAGCAGTGGGCATCTCCACAAAGTTCTCTCTACTGAAACGTCCCAGAGAAAGGCCAGGGATGCACTGCTCCTCTCAAACTCACAGAAGAGTCCCACTGAAGGGACCACCCCAGGGGTTTTGGACCAGGTGGATGTTCGGGATCACACAGAAGAAGCTTCAGCCATTTCTGCTGACCCCACATGGATCAAAATTACAGGGGAGGCTGATGTGTAATGAGGTGGTAATTTCTGGCTCCTCTTATTTGAGAGCAAATTCACTCCCAATAGCTTAACACAAGACATTCATGAAGTCCCTCTTAAGCTCTTGAAGATCCATCTCAATTTCCTGTGCAACAGCTGGTGTGGGTTTACAATAAATGGGAATAAACTGGTACACGGCCCATGCTCTTGTAATTGGCACAGTGATGGACTTTGCATCCTTTCAAATATTTGTGAAGCCAGATGACCCAGGCAAGCAGCAACAGGATGCCACCCTGAAGCATAATTATTTTATAGCTTCTATTTATTTTTTGGACTATCAAAATTTACGACAATCACTAAAGCAGATTGATTAAACCCCAAGCATAAACACACCACAATAGAGAAGTTGTTTTGCTATCATCCTTAGGAAGCATCTATTTGAAAAGTACATGGCAATATCAAAGAGCTCTCTATTGATTAAGCTTTGAAAACAAAATTGTGCCACTTATCATATTCTGTTTGCAAAAGTGGCAATCATTATAATACTCACATAAGCATATACTGAGTCTTCCCCCTGAACTTGTTAAGTTTATTACTGAGACTCTATCCTGAGCTGCCTACATGTGGAAAAAATATCATTCAGATAACACATTAACATTTATAACCAGTATTTAAAGCTGCATATGGTGCCATCACAAATGATAAGGGTCTTGTCAGCATTTCCAGTATAAGACTCATTTCTGGGAATAGAGGGAGGGAGGGAGTGGCAACACTGTATTTCAGCTACTTTAAATGACACCAACAAGAAGCCTGACATCCAAGTTGTCAATCTAATTGTACCTATCTTTCAGAGATAGGTGCATCTTTCATGTCCATGTTCAGTTTAAAGAATTCTCAATACATCATTGTAAACTACCTGGCAAGGGCTGTCATTCTGCTTGTGCATACAGCATCCCACACAATTATAATTCTAGATCTAAACCTCCATATTACAAAAGTTCTTAAGGTATGGAACAAAAAATTATATGACCCCCTCCTCACAGCTATACTTGCACTCTACAGAAGAAGGAAAGAGATAAGCAAAGCAGCTAACAGTACAACAAGGCTGGTCCGTGACTCATGTTATCAGATGTTCCTGCAGTATCAAAATACTAACAACACTGAGTACAAATTTTAATAGCAGAAAGGGTAAAAAATAACAACTAAAAACCTTCTTTTCAGGGAGAAATTTGCAGGTGCAGTGCACCTGCCTCGAGCCCAGTTCTGCTGCAGGTACAGAGTAAGCTGTGGTTTGCGAAATGAGACCTGTGTAGATGTTGATGTCAAAGTATTCTGCTAAAAGAAAACATATTTAAGATATTTGCATTATTAAAAAATAATTATCAAAAGTAAAAGGGTAGTTGTTATAAGGCAAGAGACGCTTCAGAAAGACACAACATCTCTAAAAAGGAAGGTACTGAAATGCTTATACTTGACATGGTCTGGACCACCAGCCAGTTCATAAGTAAATATCTGTAAAGGAATGATCTCATCCCTATATAATTCCAAGTGCATCAGTAGCACTAGCGAGAAATAATAAAGCCAAACACTTCTATCTGCAAAAGGAACAATATTTCTAGTCAGAGATCTCAAATGCTAACAAGTGTAGTGGTTGCAAAGCAAAAGCATTGTAGCAAATGTGTGCTCAAATGGGTTTTCCAGATTCCAAGCCAGAGCTGATTACCAAGGCTGACTGAGCTGTCCTCTTCTCCTCCCAGCTTTACTTGCTGCTCAGTCACAAAGTGGACATAAAAATTTCCTGCTGTGCAAAGGCTTTTATTGCTTTACAGGAAGCAGACTGATAGACGGTACGAAAAAAGAGGCCATGTAAAGGATGGGCACTTATTCAAAATTTGTATCCTTTGGAATGGAAAGAAATGCCACAAGTGTTATGGAATGCATAAGGACACTTCATATTGAAGCCAAATATTCATGCCCTCTTGCCATAGCTGTTCCACTTCACATGGAATCTCATGGGCTAGAAAGACACCACACAAGGAACAAGATCTCCCTGTGTAGCTGTAACACACTTATCCTCTGAGTGTTCAACAGATTCAGGTGTTCCCTGGCCCCATGAAGTCAAAGGGAGATTAGTCAATGGCTGAAGTCTAAGTCAGAAGATCAGCAGGATGGGATGGGGCAGAGGAGAGAAAGTAAGATGGAAAAAAACTTAATGAGTCAAGATAAGGGCAGTTTAATAAAGCAAAAGCAAAGGCCACATGTGTAAACAAAGGAAAAAAAAAGATTTATTCTCAGCAGGAGTTGTCCAGCCACTTCCCTGGGAAGGTCTTCATTAGCAGCTGCTCCAGAAAACAAACATCCTGTAACAAATGTCCTTCTTTCTCTTAGCTTTTATTGCTCAGCAGACATCATACGGTCTGGAATACTCCTTTGGCCAGTTTGGGTCAGCTGTCCTGGCTTTGTGCTCTCCCAAGACCTTCCTCCCCCCCCCAAGCCTACTGGTGAGGGGGGAATGTTGGAGAGACAGCCTTGATGCCCTGGGGACACTGCTCAGCAGTAGCCAAAACACTGGTGTATTATCAAACCCCTTCTAGCTGCTAATACCCAGCACAGCACTGGGAGGGCTGCACTGGGGAAAATGAATTCCATCTCAGCCAGACCCAGTGCGGTGAGGCCAGGCTGAAACCTTTCAGCCGGTTGGGGCAATTCTCAGTCGCTTACTTCCCCTTACATCAGTGGGAAAATAAAATCTCTAGGAGCACCACCTTTCATCAGACCTGGTTCAAAATTTTTGTGAAGGGAGGGAACCTTGAATGACAGCCAGACATGCACACACACCATTAAATTTCTTGTTAGAAAGCAGGTGGAAAACATAAAAGTCAATGACAAACCAACCTTTTTCTTCAGTCGGCAACTGTTCGCAAACATCTCATGGAATGAACTTAATGGAAAGATCTTTTGGGAACACATGGAGTCTTAAAAAATGCTGGGCTTTTTTCTACTCATCTCATATTTTTCTGAAGCAAAACCAGAACTATGTGACCTCTGTGCATAATGACAACTCAATGACACGGCTCTCATTCTGCATGTGGAATATGAAACGCTCACCGTGAACTGCTCAAAAATAATCCTCAGGCCATGATTATTCATAGAAATTATTTGGTGAGTAATTTCAATTAAATAAATTCAAGGAATCAAGAAAAATAGGCTAAACTAATAAAATGCATTATTTATGATGAATAATTCATTTGAAGGAACTTTCTCCCACTGTTGCAGAAAGCCAGCTCAAGGCATAGGGCACTGAAGTCTCACTTAAGCCCTGTTTTGAGGTCTTAATTGGGGGCTTTCATGATGAATCACTCTGGGCTGGCCCTTTGCCCAGGACTGAATTTCACCCATTGCTCCTGCTCCTCACATACTGCTGGATATGTCATTAGCACAGTGGGATTTGTGTTCTTTCAACATCACTGCCATAAAAATAATGATATGGAGAGATTTCATTATGCTTCTTTTACTACTAATAAATAAAGGGAAGAAACCTCTCACATCAACTCACCAGACTTTCAACAGTGAATATTCATCACACCCATACATCAACTGCATTATGCAAATATGGGCCCCACGTCCATTGAAGCAAAGCAAGAAGACCCAATAATTTAAACAAGACTCTCTGAATCACTAAAAACACTTGTGTGCACTTGTGCTTGCATGATGGGACATTCCCAGTTAAAAATATTCACAGTATGCAACACACAGATTATGACTCTGAGGAAATCTGAAAAATTGCACTTATAAATGGTAGTGGTAGATATTACTCTAGACATTCACACATTTGAAATGCAGTAAATGATAAACCCATTGTCATTTTAAGGAGAGGGAAAAAAAAAAACAGACTTTTTTTTTTTTTGTTCTAGATGCTCAGAAATGCCTGCACAGAATATCTATCATCAGAAAGATTCATCCCGTTGTTCCTATCAGAGAAAAAGACCCATTGACACGATGAAACAAAGCACTTCCAAAAATATTTAAACCACTCAGTAAAACGTAAGTGCAGGCTTTGAAGTTAAACATTTGTTCAGAGATCTGATCCAAATCCCACTGAAATCAGTAGGAGTCCTTCCATTGACACCAAAGGGTTTTGGATCAGACATACTACTTTGCTGAATAGGATGAAGACATCCATAAATATCAACTGCCTTATAGTACTTTGCTGGGTCCTATGATAAAAGGTGTGAGTGTAGAAGGGGAATGGAGATTTATTTTTCTATGCAAGCAAGAAAAAAAAAAAGGGCTAAATCTAAAATAATGTTCAGTCTTAATTATATAGCCATGAGTCTGCCAGTGTCCCCAAAGCACAGGCTACCTGGAGTGCTTTCTGACACACAGCTTCTCTAGCACATTTCCTGCTGAAACCAATATTACTGCTATTATAACACACAAAATTCTCTTCTTTAGACAGTTAGGATTAATGATACAAAACATCAGAAACTGATAGTTCTAACTGCTGTGGTTTGTACCACCAGTGCAGAATCACACTGTGCTGTTACAAAACAGATTATCCTAGATATACTGAAACAAATGATCATAAAGTCTCTTTGCAAAAAAATTATGTTGCAGTGAGATAACGGGTCTCAAAACTGCTTCCTGGGAGGAAGCAGAAACTAAGGGAAGAGTTAGAAAGCCTGTTGATTTTAAGTCATAGTTCATTAAATTCTTTTATTTATACAGTAGGTAATCATGATGTGTCAGTAAACAGCATTCTGAAGTAGGCCAGTTCTCCATATGCTTAAATGGTTGGGAGAAATGAAGCTAAAAAATTCATCTGGAAACCAAAGAAATTCGTTACAGTTGATGGCAAAGGCAATTAGTGATTGCCAGCAAAAGGCAACTCAGCAGACACCACATACTCCAGAGTGCCCCTGTGCCCACAGACTGGCTCATCCACCAGCTCCCCTTCCACAGAGACTTCGTGACAAACACATCCCTCCTCTGGCTCTCTCGGGCTGTTTTGCTCCAGTTTGCTGTTGCTGGGCAGCAGGGGTGAGAGGGGAAGGAGGCAGGGCCATGGTGGGCTGAGCCTGCCAGCTCCTTCCTCCCTGTCCTGTGTGCTCACACTCCTTCACTCATCCCCTGGTCACTCCTTGCCCAAAGAAAGTGAAAGCCAGAGACTCCTCTTTCATCCTGTCTTTTACAGCATACTTCCCAGTGCTGCTGGATGAGATAAAACCTTGGATTACAAGTAACAATTATTTTGCATACTGCTCACTGCTAAATCTGGAAGCCGTTTATTACCTTAATAATTACTTTTAAGTGAGGCTTAAAAATATCCCACTTTACAGTATAGGAAAGATCCCAGCAATGTACGTAGTTCTGGAGAGAGAATGTCTCCAGCTCCAAATAGGCACACATATATAGAGAGGAATACAGAGAAAGCAAGAACACAAGGTAGTTTTTGAAGAGCAATGAACTCTAAAAGCTGACATAGAGGAGACACCTCACATGCAGTTCAGGATTACAGAAGAAGGAACACATGAGATCACTACATACCTAAATTTACAAATTACCATTATTTTACTACATAAATCATCAAGTTTTGTCCACAGAAATAAACATTGGCATCTATTTATACTATATGAATAAACTCTTCTCTACTTGCCAGCAGCATCCAGGCTACATGAATAGTTTCTAATGATAAATAAAACTTAAATACTTCCCTCCATCCAATTCACAAAGTTTTTTGCTTCCTTTCTTCTGTCTTCTTTATTCCATGAGACTTTGTGGATATGTTTGTTCCTTCTTAATTTATATACAGAGAAACAAAACCAGATAAACTGATAGATAAAGATGTGTAAGTAGTGTTTAGTATTCATCTGCAGACACAGTGTGGAGAAAGAAAATTATCCCCACACTTCCAGACTTTTTCTGCTTCTTGATATTTACTCTCCCAGAAGGACAACAGCATGATGTGCACTAGGCAGGAAGGGTAATGATCCGTGCCAAATTTTATGCTTTGTGCCATGGTCTGGCTTTTTTTTTTTTTCCCCCTGCCAGCAGATCAATAAAGTTGTGACTCCAGGACCATGCAAGAGTCAAGAGCTGTTCTGGTGTCTGTAGCAGCACAGGACTAACAGACTACTTGAAGTGGGTTAAGGCTGGTGTCAGGCAAGTATTCAGTTCATACTTGCTCTGCAGCAGTCTGGAAGTGCCCCATGGGAAAGAGGTATGGGATAATTAAGGGCTCTTAAGCCAGCAGACAAGGATATTACAAAGGTAAACAATTCAAACTTAAGGTAAATAGATGCAGAGCTGTAGAAAGCACAATTTTTTACGTGTGGGAGATGAAACCTATTGGAACAATTTACCAAACATCATGACAGATTTTCACCATAGGCAATTGCTAAAATATGCCTGGGTATGTTATGGGGTTTCAGTTTTTTGGTTTTCTCTTCCTTCTTCCTATGAGTATGATCTAGTTTAAACAGGAATTAATTTCAATTTAGCTGATGGCCTGGGTTATGCAAGACCCAAAAGCCACAATGGTTCTATTAAGCCTCATAATCTAGGAGTCTGTACTCAGTCTTCATAACTGCACAGAAAGGGGGATGAGAGAACCCAGCAAAGTGTTTGGGAAAAAGGAAACCTTCACAATGCTTACAAATCAGGCGTAACAGAGTTTCCCCAAACCCTCATGGGCTGCTGTATCAACCTGCCTCCTGGCCTTCCATTCCTGGAGGCTCCCAGATATTCACAGCCTGAAAACATTCCTGCATTCAACATGCAAAATAAAGAGGCAGTAAAACAGGTGGAGGAACAAAGCTGTTCCTTTATTCTCTGCTTTTAATTGAAGGGATTATAAAACACTTCAGGCATGCTGAGAAATCATGACTTTGTTCCTAAATAAAAAGCTGTAGCTGTTATTTTTTTTTTTAAACCCTTGTTCCTCCTCCTCCAACAGTGGTTATTATATGCATGCATTTGCAGTGTAATAGAATCAGTATCATCTCTGTGTCTTATTACTGTTGCAATCCCCTAACATGCTGTTCCTTCCATCCCACATGAATCTGGTAATTACTGCTGAGGCATGCCATGCGTACACTTTCCCTTCCAAGGCAGCATCAGCAGTAACCACAAACACATCCCCTACGTATTAGTAAACACAAGCAAGTGGGAAAGTGTTTGTCACCTCATAAGCCAATTCCAGGGCACGATCCTTGCTTGCCAGAAAGCTGCACGTGACTGAAAACTCATGGACATGAAACAAATGCACACTGTGAAATGAGGGGAAAATGCACTGGACTTCTGCCTTCATTTTTGCTGTGTGTTGGAGTGAGCCCTGTGAGTTCTGGCAACACCGTGCAGGCAGGTTACAGGAACGTGTGTGTGCCTCTGTGCATGTGTCAGTGTGGGCAGGTGTGTGTGAATATGCTACTTTCAGAAAGAGATAAAACAAAAAAAAATGAACCTAGGTCTACTTTTACCTCCTCTTTTTAGGCTCATGCCTCCAGACTGTTAGAAAAAGCTGAAAACAGGATTTTACATGCTGTAACTAGTCCAATTTTGCTCCCCAAACACCATATCCTACTGTTTAAAGCTGAAAACAAGCAAAAAATCTCATAGAATAATAATCTGGCTGCTGGTGTATTAGTGTTGTAAAACCGCAGATCTGCCACAAACATCTTTCGTGATCATAGCAATTTGTGCTCCTGAATTCAGCTGGATAAAGAGAGTTAGAATGGAGCAGCTCTGAGCACGTTTCAGAATCCCAGTCTTGTTGAAATTCACACAGCACCACAGCAAAAGCATGCTCCAATGTAGGATGCTCCTGCTCTTTCCACAAGCTCTCCAAATTTTAGATAGGAAAACTGCAACTGCTCCAATCCCAAATGCAAACTCCAACACTATTCCTGCCCAGGAGCACTGCAAAGGCATCTGTGCTGGCTGCTGCAGGATGTTGCCTTTTCCAATCTCAAGAAGAGAGATAAGAACAGGCGTCACATTGCTGCTGCTCCTAAAATGTAGGCTCTGATACGTAATGGCTAAAGAACACCACGAGATGACAGTGCCACTTTTGCCAACTCCAGCACTCTTTTGGCAGCAAACATTTACATTCTCAAGACTAAGTAAAGTGCATATAGTTCCAAATAAGAATCTGTCAATAATGCACCCTGCCATACTAGCACTTTAAAAATTCATTGTGGAGTGTCTTTTGCTTTTTTTTCCCCAGTGTGAACCCAAAGTTTTACCTTTCAGATAGAGAGCATTCAGTCTTTTCCATCAAACAGATCTGTGCCCAGGGCATGGGGCTGAAGCGAAGCCACAACAACCCACATCCACCCTCCTGTTCTTTTTAAAGGCAGCCAAACGCTACACCACAACATTGCAATGGGGCAGTGAGACTAGTCCAGCCAGTGGGAATGATGGCGTTAGATGTGGTCTTGGCTGCTCAGCACTCGGGGGAGCATTCCAGAGGGTGTAGGGATTCAGGCACGAGACTGTCGTTGCCTGCGAGCCCGGCTTGGTGGAAGGTGTCGAACTTCCCTGAACGTGTAGAAAGCACCAACGCGCTGGGCAGAGCTCGGCACGGCAGTTTGGGAAAGGGGCTGCTGCAGGGGGAGCGCGGGATCGATGCTCCTGAGCCAGATCCGGGATTTGCAGCACTGCTGCTGCGAGAACCAGATTGTGCGTGTGTGTGGGGTGTGCGTGTGTGTGATGTGCGGGGTGTGCGGGTGTGGGGTGTGCGTGTGTCTGTGTGGGATACGCGTGTGTGCGGTGAGTGTGTGCGCGGTGCGGGCTCGTCGGCTGGCTTGTGCCGGAGAAGCTGCTTGACTTGCTCTCTGTTTTTGAGGGCACGGATTTAGGGACCCGGGGCCAAAAAAATTCTCCGGACCCAGGTAAATCCTGCTCGTTACCTTATTCCCCTTCCCGGCTCCGAGTGCCCGCGCTGTCCTGCAGGTGCTGTCAGAGCGCTCCCGCGATGCGCAGCCGAGCCGGGAGCGGAGCCGGCTGCGAGAGCCGCGAAGGGAGGTGCGGGGGGGGAGGTTGGGGGGGGGGAAACGGCGACGGGGACCGAGGATACGGGGGGG
>JAWWLV010000158.1:14179054-14212426 GCA_035041135.1 Platyrinchus mystaceus | reverse complement strand
TTTTTGTGGGTTTTTTGTGTTCTTAGAGGGTTGGTTGGATTTTTTTGAACCAGTAGATTGACATGTTTATTAATACAGATGAATAGATTGTTTTGAATGAAAGAAATGTTGGAGTGGCAATCGGAGATGCAGTCATTCTAAACACCAAATAGGCTCAAGAGTATGAGTGAAGTTTGAAAAACAGGGCATCATAAAAGTGTTTTTTTTTTTCCCCTGAAATCCTGAAGGCAGAGGGACACCCCTTTGAGTACAGCAGCAGATTTTGTTACACGCTGTTAACCATTTGGAGGGATGAAATTAGAGGCCAGATGCACTTCCATTATCTTTAAGGATACGCTGAAGTGCTCAGAATTTGGCCCCCATCTCTGATTGTTACCCCATGTGCACACATCTACATTACCACTGGTTGTGCACTATGCTTGGAAAAAGTAAGCAAGGTGAACTTTGGAAGAGTAGAACTAGTTGAAGTATATTTATTTTAAAATATGCAGTGAATTAACCATTTGTGCACTTAATGCCATAGACTTTTAACTTCTAAGGTCTGTAATACAACCTAACTTTTCAGCAAACTGTTCTGATCAATATTTGCAGCTACTTACAAAACAAGAGCAATGCAAAACATAGAAGCTGATCTTAAGAGGGGAGGTGGCACTACCATTTAGCAATCAAGGTAATGTACATCCATATTTGCAGTATAACAGGAATTACAGCAGCACAACAAAGTGTCTGCAATATGACAATGTTGATTCTTTATGGTGACAGACCAGGTATATGATTTGCATCTTGGCAACACAGATTCCTTGTATCTTCTCTCCTTGCCCTCTGTGTACATTGCTCTCCAGAAGTGTTAGACACCAGTTACCTTCTGAGTAGGAGGCAGCACAGCCTTTTTAAGAATGCTGTCTGCATTGGAAAAAAGCACAACTAATGTATACAGGCCTGTTGCAGTTATCTCCTCTTGAGATAAAACTTATTTCCATACAAAAGCCTGGAAAAAAAATCCCCTTGAGATCACTGATAATATGGCAGAGTTTATTTTTAAACATCTTGGTTTTAGTTCTAAGAGCCTCTCAACTGAAAGGCAAAGGAAGTGGAGTTAAGGCAGTTATTTCCCATGCTGTAAACTTTTTTTCCTTCTCCCCAGGGATTCGTTACAGATTTGGTACATTGGCATGAGTGACAATAATCTCATCAAATAAGGGCAATCCTATTGAACTCCCTCAATTGTGAGGGGCAGAGGGGAGAGGAAAATGGTTATGTCCTCTTACTAGCACTTAAAATGTCACTTGGGAGTTTTCCAGACTGAAGGCTCATTCCCATAAAACTGAAGTCAGCATAGTCCAAGTTCATACTCAAGTCACTAAGTATGAGATTTTCAGTAATTTTCGAGTGATGGGACATTTTGTCCATCACATCTCTTGCTCCTGAGAGGGTGAGGTTTTCCTTGGAATCATTGGTTTATTCTATCTCTTCTGAATTTTAATTCTTGATTATTCCTAAATGCTATGGAGGGCAAATGGAATATGCTCAGCTAAATCTTTGTTTTTCCTTTCTCTTATTTCACAAGTGGCCAAGTTCCTCAAGTACCAGGCAGCTGAGACTTGAACAAGTCAGAAGTTTCAGAAACTCAGTGATCCACTCAAGTGAGCAAAGCTTTACCAAAGCTTTACTGCTCCCATCACATCTGCTGTGTTCTGCTGAGCTGTTGATTTTATTCAGATGTATTCCAACTTGAAACAAATACACATTAATAAGTATGTATGTAAAACCTTATAGTATTCAGCTTACATGCTTACTTACAATAGAAAAAGGGAGTCAGAGGTTGGGAAGAGCCTTTCAAATTTTCTGGGCTTTATTTTTTCTGAAGGTTTCAGGGGGATTTATTATGATTCCTAGGGAATCAAATGGAATTCTAACAGTGTTGTGTAGGTTTTTTTGTGGTTTTGTGCAAGATAGTGGGGAGCAGGGGAGGGGGAAGGGAGAAAAAGGTAGATTATAATTGTCTTAGCTGTCAAGATGTTAAAAGGAGACTATCAGAAAGCTGAGGACTTCAGTTTATGACTCAAAGAGCTTACACAAATGCCTATTTTTTTGTGGTACATCTAAAGGAAATGGTACACAGGCTGCTTTCCTAAAGGCTAAGGGAACTGGACAGGCAATTCCCTGGGAGAGCTGAGAAATCCCAGACTTAAAGTTAGAGCAGGTTTACTGTAATTCCGACATAAAACATGGCTCATGTGAAAAGACAGTGATAATGGGGAAAATGCTTAATGCTACAGTTCACACTTTAATTAGTGGTATAGTTTTTAGCTTGTGTTTTCTGATACCATATTTACCATTGCATCCAACTCATAAGCTACTTACTGCAACTGAGTGGATAATTCTTATTTATTGATGTGGCCTTCCTTTCCGTAATGCAATGTTTACAAATTTGTTTGATGGTGGCTTAAGTTTTCCATGGCTTCTTTTTGTTCTCCAAATAATGCATGGGAGTAATTCCTAGCAGTAGAGTCCTAATGGATAATTCATTGTGAATGCCTAAAATTGAACTACCAAGGACTTTGTTTATGTTATTGCATTTATTTATTTATTTGCTTAGAGAGGGAGGCAGTGGGCCTAGTTAAAAGCTCATTTGCTGGGAACTGAAAAATTAGTGTGCTCTGTTTGGTTCTGCCAGTGCCCTTGCACAAGGCATACCTGTGTCCCCATGCTTTAATTTCTGCATCATTAAATAAGGAGGATGATGCTTTCTGCCTTAGTCTAGTGAGATTTACTGATGAGAATTGTTGGGTATAATTGTTTTCCAAAGCAAGTGTTTGTGGCTTTATAGCTTCTTCCAAATGCAGCAATAGTGCACTGCTTCTTACCCTGCTATATGTTTTTTGATCTAAGAAGGTGGTGTGCACACGTCAGATTTAGTTTAGCTTTCTGTTTTTGGAGCTAAAAACAGACCATAAAGATTACCTTGTAAAGGGAAAAGATACTGTCTCCTTGTAAAAGGAGATGAAATGCATGGAATGAAATGGGGAGGGTGGGAAAAGCTACAATCTGTTTTTAAACTGTTGTAAATACACAGTATCTCATCTCCTCAGTTTTTTCTCTCTGGCTGAGTTGAATCGTCTTGTCTGTTTCTGCCCTATAGAATCCTTTCAGAAATAGTTCTTAGCATACCAGTTATTTTTTTATTCATCCTTTTTTTATTGTGTCAGTTTGGCTATTGCAGACAGCTTTTATGCTAGCAAGTGAGCCAAGAGAGGCTCTGAGTGGCAGACAGCTGCTGAAATAGGAACCTGGCACTCTTGAGGAGAGAAAGAGATTCATTCAACTTCCCTTTTCAGCCTCTTCCCTCTACTCTGTAACCTTTTTTCTACTCCATAGTAACTGCAATAATCCTCTTGTCCATTGAATGCAGATTGTGGGCATATTTTTCCATCTATAGCCTAAAATTACATACTGTAAAATCCAACTATATGTTGGAAAGCCCACATACAGTCTTCTAGAATGTATGTGGACATGTCATGCCTAGCAATCTGATGCTTCTGTGCAACAGAGAGCTGATTTCTACACCTAGGCCTACATGCTACAAGAATCTGTTTCACAATATCCATTTAACCCAACAGAGATATATTTTCACCTCCTCTTTTAAATTTGCTTTTGATTAACCGACTAAAATTCATTTACTGTTGTTTTGGTTGATGTTTAGATATTGTGCCCATCTAAGTTTTGAGACTGCTAAGACTCAGGCTCTCATTTTCTTGCTGATTCATAAAATGGGATCTGTGAACAATTATTCCTGATTTCTAGACTGTAAGTGGCATGGGGTTTTTTTTGGCTGGATGTGGTAAGTGCTCTGATCCCATGCACGATTTCATACTTCTAGATAATTGGCAGTTGTTTAGATTCCATTTATCTAGAACATAAGATATATGGTACACCGCAAAATATTTCTGGCAGTGCAGTGTAAACCATCTGTCCTGGACCAGCAGAAGTACATCAAAAGCAGTAGTTCAAACAGTCCCTGAAAAGACTTGTTCTCTTTAAGTTCTGGGAGAAATGTAGATCAAGGAATGTAGACATTCAATGATCCTTTTAACGTGTTCATCTTTGAGATTTTAAGCGGTAGTTTTTTCCTCTCCTAGGAATAACAGGGTTTATTATTTAAGTAAGGATATCTAGATCCTGAGCTGCTGTAAACAGTGTTTAGCTCCATAAACATCACTGTAATGCTTTATAGTAGCTGAGGATGCAGCTGCTTTGTTTTATAAACCCCTTACCCTAAGCAATCAACATTTACACCAATAATGGTTCGGTGCTATAAGCCATGCAGTAAGTTGCTCACTTTCATTTCACTGCTTTAGAACCAATACAATTTGCCACTCCTTTGGACTTTTGAGCCACATTTGAAGAGAAAAAGATCTTTGAAAGTTCCCTACCTAGTTCATTTTGGGATGTAAATGACTGATTTCTGTAATAAAACTCTTTGGTTGATACATTTATACACTTGGTGCTTCACAAGGCCTTTTAATTCTTAGAGTTAGAAATACAGTGTATTCTTCCATGTATTCTCCATTTGGGGTTTCTTACTTATTTGTAAAGATTAAAGCTTCTCAACAGCTCTTGCTTACCTATTTTGCCACTCTCAGAGTTTGGATGTGGGTCTGTAATCAGTGGTAGTTGCACTGTAGCAGTAAATGTACTTTCAAAGAAAACTTTACTGCAGAGCCTTGGGACGTGCACAAAGTCACATTTAGAATGTCACGTTTTCCCAAGGAAGGCCACAGCTGTTTCTTCCTTGTGAGCAATACATCGACTCCATCTGAAATACATAACCTTATTATCATGTAAATATTTATGCCACATTAGAATCAGACTTGCTTTTTTCACAATAGATAAGCTTCCTGGATTATTGCAGATAACGAAAATCCAATTTCTGAAAATGTTCTCTTATTGTTTCTTTTTTTCCTCTGCTTTTTATTAGCGAAGAACTTGTAATTATTTGCTCTTATTCAGATGTTCCAGAGGGAGAATTGAAGTCATATTTCCCACACATTGGGATTCTGATAATTGAAATTCACTGCTTTCTCTTCTTTCTATTGCCTTTAAATAAAGGAATGTACTAGAGAAAAAGACTCAGCTCAGTCTGGAATGATACAAGAGCAAGTCAGGAATAACTGAAAACAGTTTTGATCACCCTTTGAAATCCTCGATTAAGCAGTTTTGCTAACTCTCAAAGCAATTCGCTGGAACCTTTTGATTTATTGCACAATAGGTAGAAAGCTGCTTTTCTTCTTCTTCAGGCTCTTACCCTGCCAATGGATATTTGTTCTGTAAGTAGCACTGACATGAAAAGTCTGAAGTTGTCCACTTTTCTCCCTTTGACCAAAGTTCCCTTGGTAAACAGAGTACCATGAGGAGAGTGGTGTTAATCCTCTAAGTTTAGCTTTGTGAAAAAGCCACACTGAAAGCTGTGAAAGCTTTGAGGAAAATTAAGAAAACTTTGCAAGCCTTGCCAGCATCTTTCCAGAACACTTGCCATTGTATGAGATTCCATTTAATAATACACTCAAAAGTTTCTTTCGTATTAATAAAATATGGGCATGGAAATAACAATGGCATGTTCCCTTCACTGAAGTAACTCCTTTTAGCAACATGGATTGCAATGTTGATTGCAATGCCAGTTCTCTAATCTGTTGGATTTTGCTTATTAATTGACTTAATTGGATTGATAAATTGAATTTTGCTGCCTCTGGGCTCAGTGGTCAGGGTGAGTAACAGCCAGGCTGCTTCTGCTAAGGGGAAATAAGGGACAGAAGAGGAACTGCAACAGAGACAAAGAAGCACAGCCCTGAATAGGTGGTCAAGGCCACCAAAAAGGAGAGATCTGCTCTCCTAGGAGGGACACCCACACTCACACATAGAGACAGGCTCCTCCAGCATGACATGCCATCTCACATTCCACAGTCAGGCTTTGCTGGGCTTCAGCATAACCAAACCAGACATCAGGCACCTGCCTTTTTGCTTCCCAAAGAACTGCTGGCAGGGCACACACACTCACACAGCTGCACTGGTCTATCCAGTCATCCATGAATATTTGGATGGATGTCTATCCATCCAAAGCTGTCCATATTCTCTTAAACTTGGCTAATCTGGTAAGAAATCTAACAGTCTTCTAGCAATCCCATTCTAAGGGCTAAGGAATTCAGTCTGAGGTGTTCAGTGCTTCAGCTGCCTGGAAAAGTGTGAACGGCACAGACAACTCTCCTCATGAGAGTCCTGGGAGCCTGCCCTCACACTCCTAATCTCATTGCACTCAATAACATGCCACTGTTATTTAAAAATTAGAGAAAATATGTAAGACAACAAGGACACAGAGGAAGATAAATATTAAAATGGTTATATAAGAGGAAGTACTTTGTGTTGGAGGTCAAACAGGAATCCAAGTGATGGAGCTGCTGAGACGCAAACTGGCATCCCAGAGTACAACCCCTTGAAGGTACTGCTGCTCTGTCTGGGACACAGATACTGCTGCCACCAGAAAAGTACAGATCAAAGGTCTCCCAAAGTTTCCAAATGATGGGGTTTTTCACATCATTACTCATGCTGAGTTGAAGTTCTCCCAAATTTACAGAAATGGAAAGAAGCATGAGGTAAAGTTCTACTGGATGAACAAATATTACTCTGAATGCAGTCCCCAACCCAGTGTAGAGGAAAACACATTCCCAACACCATGTTATTAGCTAAGTATTGTTTCTCATGGGATGGAAAACAGGGGAAAAAATTGCTTTAAATACTTTAGCTCTACTCTGTTGGTTCTCCAGCACATGGTACATTTTGCCCCCTCTGTGATGAACAATGTTCAGAAATCAACCTGTTTTTAAACAGGATGTGTGTGTGTGTTTGGGGGTGTAGTAAAGATGGGGAATGCCACAGAACCAGCCTTGCATTTCTAGACTGAGATAAATAGTAATCTGTCTCAACTGTATGAACAGGACCATCCTGAACAGGAGACAGGGAGACAAGACTCCCTAATGACCTCAACAGTGAAAGAACAAATGAGCCCTGTCTTATTAACTGACCCTGGCTCCAAGTCCTTTCTGTAAGCACAGATGGAAGAAAGACCACTGGACTCTCTCTGCCCTGAGAACAAAGTGGGTCGCATAACACCATCATTTTTTAAGCACAGTTGCTCCCTTGAGATCAGTGCTTGACTTGTTCTTAAAGATTGTGCACTGATCTACCCTTTTAAAGCAGAGGAATTATTATCTCTTAACCAAACATGGCAGTACTATTCTCTCTAGTCCAGTGCAGCAAGAGATTTAAATTCTAGTGATAATAGAGACAGTCCTTTGAGAGATGAACTATAAGAATTGCTGCCTCCAAGGATGATTCTCTATAATAAATGTTGCTTTTTTTGGCTGTTTGATTTTGTCATTCATGTGGGATTCATGTCATTTAAGAGTAGCTATCTAAACATGAGCAATCCTGTCTAGTTTAATCATCAGTGTTCTTTCTATAGTTAGCAGAAGAAATCAGTCCCACCATGAGTTGATTCATCTCACCCACCTCAGCAAATTGCCATTGTCTGCATAGTATTTATGCCTTTGTGAATTAGACAAGTCTTCTCCCCATGTCAAATCAAGAGCTAAAAGTCTTACTGAACAGGAAATGGATGAAACCTCCAAAGCAGTTTTTATTTTCCAGTCACATCCATTTGGATCTTCAAGGTTCTTGTAGAAACACATGAATTTTCCATGCTTTAAGGGCAAAGTGAAGCTCCTGTCAAGAGAAAAAAATAATCAAAGGAAAGAAGCAAGAAATGTTCCCTTATATGATTTTTCTTTTTATGAGTAGGGCACACATTTAGTGGTATGCAGCCCCATACACATTCTTCCTTTATGCCACACATTCTCAGTGCTCCCTGAGCCTAAAATCTCCCCCAACCACCACTCTTCTTGAAGATACTCAGCTCAGATAACTCTGTACCAAATTTTCTGTGTCTATGCCCAGATTCCTCCTTTGAAAACCATCTTTTTAGCAAGACTTAGCAGATCCTGGAATCCCACAGAGATTCCTAAGATACAGATGCTCATCTCCCTCCTTACCTTCTTAGAGGCAACAGGGCTTTTTCAGACACGTGTCTTGAGATTTGTGGTCCTTTTAAAACACAGGTGCCTTAGCCAGAAATGGAGTTTGTAGCAGATTAATTGTCAGTGGCAGCACACATCACACCAGCAGGAAAGTTACACACTCTCCAGCTGTGAAAGGCCACATTTGGATATATTTACACAAAGAGAAAGATCAGCAGTCTGTAGAGCAGCAAAAACACTTGTTCATTACATTTAGTCAACTAAATCTAAGAAAATACAGGAGAGAGACAAAATAATTTAGAAGATGCCTGGAAGTTACTACCATGAGGGGACTCAGAGTGGTTTTTGTAGTGAACAGTGAGCAAGCAAGAGATTCCACCAAGTGTTGTGAATCTCCGTGCTGATCACTCTGAGGCAGCACCAGCTCTGTACAGTTGCTGTGAATATCTAGCAAAGTATTTAAAATTATTCTGCTTAGCCAACCGTGGCTTTATGAACTGTTTATCATAACAGTTGCTGCTCGTAGAGAGTGACCTCACTTTGTTCTTCTTCACCAAGACAAATCACTCCATCTTTTTTACATGTCCTTTTGTAAATGAAAGTTCTTAGGAGAAACAGGTAACATTTTCAAAGGCTTACTGGTGTAAAAATAAATCACCTCTTTAACACATGGTCATAAAAGAAGTACATGTATTTTTAAGCAGATAATACTAATTTGTTTTTCAAGCTCAGAGCAGCTCTAGAAGGTGTCTAAACGGTCACTTTTGCAGCACCAACATGAAAAACTATTTTACCCAGACAAGTCATGTGAGTTTATAAAATTTAATGATTTATCTCTTTTTTTAGTTACTGGTATTTTGATACCAATCACATCTGTCCAGATAAACAGTGCCTCAGGCAATTAAGGAGCACTCATTTCCAGAAGGACAAGCAATCCTTATGATCTCCTGGAGCCTCTATCCCAGCTCCCAGGGTGAAACTCCAGTCTAAGTAGCAGACTCAGTAATGGCAGATTTTCCAAGGTGCTCACATTAGGAAAAGGTGCCTCTGCAGCCATCCCACTTTGTACAGCACAACTTCTAGTCATCCCTAATGCAGAAGTCAGGTAAAGATAAATGAGCAATCAGCTGGAGATGTCTAGACCCCCTTCCCACACGGACTTTCCTCCATCCACCTCTTGTGATCTGTGCTGACAAAATGTGTAATACAATGCACAGAACAAAGGCTTTCCTGAATGGGACTTTGAACATCTTAATCACAGAACCAACACCATTAATCTTCATTTGGAAAGCCACGGATATTACTTTCTATAGCAAGTAAATAATCATTCTTTTTTATTACTTACTCTCTGCAATAATAAAGAGGTTTTACTCTTCTGTTTTGTGCTAAGCAGACAGAAAGGCAATGCAGCCTGTATTCTTGCTTTTAGGTGAGCCCTCTTCTCTCCCAGTTCATACCTATCCACACTTCTCTCCTTTATAAGATAAACCAACAATAACTACCTCTCTTCTTCATTTACATTAACTCCACTAAAAGAACCTTTTCAGGTATCAACTGATCAAACAGGGCAATTCATCCATGCAATAATTGCATTACTGTGAGTTAATCCAGAAGAACTTTTAGAAAGATAAGGGTTTCCCCATAGGAAATGTATCCACAAGTAGACTGTAAGTGTGGTAAATGCACGTCATTCATTTCCTTGTATAGCAAGAATAGCAAACTGAGAAATCAAGTAACTTAAAACAGTGCTTTGAAAGTCATACAGATGAGTCATATTAATTACAGAATTGTTTCTTTCTTTGCTAAAAGGGGGTTTGTATGATTTGCACAAATCATTAGATTCCATCAGCTGGTATTTAGAGTTCTAAGAGTTGCAGGTAGAAAGAGCCACTGAAGTGTAAAATATGTATTGTTATTTTTGCTCACTGCTATTTGATACCATTCACTTTCCAATCTAAGGCATGCTAAGTATGAAAGTAAATTCAGGCTGTAAGGACAACTCTTCTAAAAATATCAGCCCATTATCTACTTTTTTTTCCCATTCTTATTGCAAAAGGATGAAATGCACCCATCAAAGATAGTACAAGCCAGTTGCACCCTTTTGTTGCAATCCTGTATCACTGAAGTCCATGTAAATTCAGTAGGAGCAGGAATAAAGACTTTATTTGAACAGCAGTGGTTTATTATAGGAAGTTTTCATATAACTGAAAATCCTCCCAGCAACAAAGCAATTTGTAAGGAGACACTGAATTTGTTGTTGAAAGGAGATTTTTAAATGCTGCAGCATGCTCCAAGCCACTAGTTTGTGGTCTTGAATAATTTCCCTCTGAAATGGAAGCCATAACCATCCTATTTTATGCCATAGCAAGTCAAGAATCTGCCTTTTGGTGTTTATGGCACCAACTTAATATGACCTATCTGTATTCATGGAATATATGCAAAGCCTTTTTGGCACTGACTGACTTTATTGTAGCAAAATATATATGTGATGTTTTCTATTTATCGAGTCTATTCATTTATTTCCTGTTTATTTTTAAAGTCCTTACTCTTCTTACAAGATTTCCATTAGAGTAGAATGTTTAAAAAGTACTGCTGAGCCAATACAACAAAAGTTGTATTAAAATGATAAGGAAAACGGTATCAACAGGCCCCTGAGAGAATTATCTCTGATCCCCAAGCAATTATTTCTAATTTTTAGTAGTACTGACAGAATGACGCTGCCTGAAGACTGACAAACAGTTAATTCTGCTTTTTGTATTTTTTTCCACTCAGGGTAAAACTACCTAATACACAAATACACACATTTCAAGCAAATATGACAGAATGAGGGCATTACTGCTATGATACTCCACGTATATTTGGAACTGTGGGTAAATTTAGTAGGACTGCTGCAGCTGTTTGAAATGCACACGGTTAATACCGTCCTCAGAATAAGAGAGGGAAGAGCAGAAACCACTTGTTTGTTCAGTATAAAAAGATGAATGAGAGACCCTCTGGAAACTGGATGCATAATTCAGAATCCCAATCAGCTGGGGCAAAACCAAGAATGCCCATCTGCTGGAGTTCACACCATCAGTGTTGCCTGCCCAGTGCCTCATAAAGGACATTTAACACCCTCTGGGCGCTTCTTACACGACAGGTTACAATGCCAGTCTCCTGCCTCCTTGAAGCTATAGGAAAGCTTCTGGTCACCTATACTCTAAAGGCCTTATCCAGCTTTCCTGAGCACCTGTGCACTGATCTGAAAGGACCTTGGACCTGGCTGCTGTCTCTGAACCTCTGCTCAACAGCGAGATTGGAGTCACTGGGCCTGAGGAAAGAGGAACAGAGTGTGTTCTGTGTCACATCTCGTGCCTAGAACAGGGCTAAAGGGGATGCTGAAAGTGTCAGGATCAGGAGTGGATGGGAGAGCTGCAATCCTGTGTCCTACAATGGGTTACAGAGGTTATCTTATGCTGATCTCAGATTTTTTTGGTATCTGTTTCCCAATAGGATGACTTTCAACACAATTAGTTCTTTCAATTAAGAACCTAATTATTATGATGCATTTGATGAAGCCTATTCTATGTCCTTGAAGTGGCAACAGTTGGAGCAAGTCCAGAGGAGGCCACAGAGATGATCAGAGGGTTGGAGCACCTCTAGTATAAATACAGGGTGAGAGAGCTGGGATTTTCCAGCCTGGAAAAGAGAAGGCTCCAGGGAGATCTTCAAGCACCTTCCAGTGCCTAAAGAGACTACAAGAGAGCTGGGGAGGGACATTTTACAAGGGCATGGAGTTATAGGACAAGGGGGAATAGCTTTAAACTGAAAGAGGATGGGTTTAGATTACATACTAGGAAGAAATTATTGCCTATGAGGGTGGTGAGACACTAGAACAGGTTGCCCAGAGAAACTGCAGAAGTGTTGGAAGTTTTCAGATCCCTGAACTCTTCAAGGCCAGGTTGGACGGGGCTTTGAGCAACCTGGTCTTGTGGAAGGTGTCCCTGTCCAGGGCAGGGGGGGCTGGAACTAGATGATCTTCAACATCCCTTCCAACCCAAACCATTCTGTGATTCTGTATGAGTATTGTATAGATATATATGACATGATTAATATAATTCTCTCTAAGGCATTAACCATGTAAAGAAGATATTATTTTTTCTATGAAGCTTGAATCTTTATAGAACACAGAAGGAGACTATGACTTCTCATTAATATATGGGATTAGAATGAAGTGTGAACTTACTATAACTGACTTTGATTATATTTATCAAATCAATATTTATCTATAGAAAAGTAAGTTCCGTGAAACAATTATACAACATTTCCAGAACAAAGCCTTACAGGTCAATTTTAAAGCACATTTTAAGAAGCAAGCAGACCTGATCAAATGTCAAGAACCAATTTGTTCATGTGAGATTTGCCACCAGTAAGCTCTAAAAGTCAGTCAGAGCTCAGTTTCTATTTCACAAGTCTTGATCATATCAGTTAGCTTCATGCTGTTAGATTAACTTGCACACTGAACTTTCTGGAGACAGAGGGAAGAAATAGATAAGGGAGAAAAAAAAGTGAAGAGAAGTCTAAAATAAAGGCAAAGGGAATGAAAATAATCTGGAGATGGGATATAAGAGCTTTAAAGAATACAGTATTGCTAGAATTTAAAAAAAAAAAAATGGAGGGCAGGAGGATGCCAAAATATGGGAGGGGAAAACAAACATTCCTGACAGACAAGAAAAGAAGATGAGAACTTACTGAGACTGACAGAGGGAAGGCAAATTTTGTTGTCTCTGACAAACATCAATGCATTTATTTTGCCCTGATAGCCAAGCAGTGATTATTTCCATTCCTTTTAGGTGTTTTACAGAATCCTTTACTTATTGATGGAGGTTGTGATTGTTCTGCTACTGCATTATCCTGTGGAAAATACTGTTACAAATCTAGTAGGATCCACTCTCATCTCAGCTGTATTTACTTTCCTTATGAAATTAATTAAAACATTGTCACAAGGTCAAAGGGAAATTCTGTGTTCAGGCTATCCTGGATCAGATCATCACTGCTAAAATTATTAAGATCTCTAGGGAGCTACAGTAATTTACACAAGGGGGGAATCTGGACAGTGTCTGTTCTAGTACAGCCTAAAGCAGATACCTAATGAAACTATTACAATTAAAAGTAAGCATATTGTACTGTACTGAGGCCAATGGAGTGCAGTTGTGTGACCCAGGTCCTATATTACTTTGCACTAATAATTCACTTCAACATCCTTTTTTTTTTTTCTTCCCATTAAATTTCAAAAACATTTGCATCTTTCATGTAAGAGCACTCAGCAAATTTCCTGTGGTTTAATAATATTCTTCTTCATGTTTTTTAAAATTTTTATATCATTTTGCTTTGATCTTTGAGACACCTTTTAATGCACATTGCCCAGACCTTGGTTCCATCAAAAGAGCTCAGGATGAAATACTGCCATGGTTTAATTTTCACCTAGCACAGGCAAAGGGCAAGAATATAGGGACAATATGCTAGCTTGATCCTGTTGTTCACTTAGCCTTATCATCCTCTCTCTTTTCTTAACAGTGTCCAGCATAAAAGTTTTTTTTAAAATCTGTGGTATAATCAGTCTTTCCCATTAAGTATTTCCTTACTAGGGTAAGCATGGAAATGAAACACCCAGCTTATTACTGCTTTCAAAAATAATTTTGAACATCCTTCTTATTTTTATTCTTGTTATTAATTGACTAGACTCCTTATGAAAGTTATTAAATTTTTAGTCTGCACAGTTGGAGGGTTTTTTTACATATAAATGTGTGGATTTTGTTCAGGTTATCAAAATCATCCATTGCTGAGGGAACATTTCCCAATCAGGTCTAATTATAGTGTTTTATATGATATTCCCCATCCTATTCTTTATGCTTCTTAATGTCTTTTTGGACTTCTGGCCATCACTAAAGTCTTCATTAAGCTGTCTGTAACAACATCCAAATCTCTTTCCTGAACTGAATAATTAATTCCAACTCCTTTGCACTTTCATAGATGTTTTAATACTTTGCATGTATTGATGGTGAGGCTCATTTGCTGTCATGATCCTCGTGAAGCTCATCCATCAGCACAAGCTACTGAATAAGACCATGGGGCCTCTAAGTCTGGAAGCTCATTGATATTTAAACCAGAAATCCAATATAAACATCTTTCCATCCCACACACCATAAACAGCCTTCCTTCAGTTAGTGGCTACTAACCTATATACCTTTATTCTCTGTAAATTTTGCTGCCTTCCTATTCATCATTTTCAGAAATTACTTAAGGATATTAAACAATGGTGTACCTACTACACAAAGTTAAATCATTGGGTTTATATTGTACTTCCCAGGAAGAAAAATCTTAATTTGCTGTCTCTTCACATATAAAGACCCAAGGTCAATATTTACATAATCTGGAAGACACCTTATCAAAATATAAATGACCCTTCATATTGTGCAGTTAAAAATTCCCTTATTCTTCCCTGACCTGCATGTAGCTGTAGTTCAGGTTCATACACAGTCTGAGGAAAATGCACAGTGGTAATACCTGCAGACAAAAGAATCCATATATATACACTATAACCTTCCTTAATTTGTACTAAGAGGATAATTCAAATAAGCTTTATGTAAGTTGACAAAGGAGACTTATGGAACACTTGTAAAGTGAAATGTCTTTGTTGATGAATTAAAATCTATAAAGCTGTGTTTGTGTACACCTGGTTTTGCTGAGGTGTGAGATTCGCCTCGGTCTGCAAAATTCAGTGTGATGGAGAGGAACAGTGGAAACTCAAACCAGCTGTAAGTAAATTAACTCATCCTTTAGAGGCAAGTGACCATTCACAGTGTATTTCTTTTCCTATTTTCACTGCACTGTTTGCTACCATCCATTATCAGGCACCAGTTGTTTCTTTAAGGCTGAAAATTTTCAGATGCTTTGCCTACCTGCCAAAACCAGCCAGCTCCAGAACTGCTTTGGAATAAGCACTTTGGATCTTTATAGAAAAGATTTGTAAATATGGGGAAGGATTGAGTGAAATAGCAATTTTTGCCCTAGATTCCGAACTGCCCAGTGGGTGTGCTTCACATTTAAAAAGCTTTCCTTCTGCCAGTAAAACTGAATCCTCGCATATGCTCCACAGTCTCTGTTTTGCTATGCACGAGGCTAACTGCAAATGTGAAGATTGTTAAGTGGGAAAAATACATTTGTTTTGGTTTAGTAGCCAGCAAACCATGTTTATTTTGCACATTTGTACTAAACCGCACTAAATTACTAAACGAAAAAAAAAAAGTGTGCTACAAATGAGATCTACGATCAAAGATCATATTTGCTGCCAAGCCACAGAAAATAGAGTTGGTTAATACTGAACTCTAGCTATCATGTAGAAAACATTGAAGGAAACATGTATCACTCTAAATGTTGCTATGCTTTTCTGGTGAGATCATTTGGACAGACAAATGATAGAATTCTTTTATACAAAGTAAGCCACCTTTAATTGTCACCATATGTTAACACATATTTCTATCTATTTACAGCCAATTAAGAGCTGCATTATTCAGTTATTTTCCCATTTATGCTAGCTGGGATGTTTAAAAAGAAATGAGTTAAGAAGCGCTCAAGCTGATGTTAGTACATCAAATCTTTCTGTTGGTTGACATTATCCTACTATTCCAAATCTGGGAAACTCAGAAGGGATATTATGATCTCTCTTGGATGGCACAATTACAGACTGAATCCTTTTAATAAGAAGAATTGAAGGAATTCATAGAGAAGAAAGACATTGGTAAGCATGAAGAATATGGATCTCTACAGTATCTGCCTAAAAGGAATAAGCATCACAGGTTGAATATATAAAATGGCCTTATGTATCAGAACCAAGATCACCATTTCCTTGCACCTCTTCCCTTGAATGGGGATCTAAAGGATTATATGAACAAGTCAACAGTGTTATGATACTTCCTCAGAATATTTGCTTAGCCTTCAAAAATTTGTATCACAGAGCTTTCCTAAGCCACAAATACAGAAAGGTGATGACTTCCAGAACTAGGTCTGATAAGAAATCCAGGGCAAAACACCCTCATAATGTAACAGGAGGTCACAGATGTAAATGTAAGGGCAGTGGATATGTTACTGAGTAGGTTGTAGAAAATAGAAACAAAAAATCACTGATTCCAATAGGCTGTGCCAGAATGCTGCAGGCAGTAATATCAACTGAAACATTGAGGTCAACAGGGATGAGCAAAGGGAACCACAGTCTAACAACCAATGTTATTTAAGCACAACAAATAATTCAATGTCAATGCTGCAAAAATGGCATAAGTCAGGTTGGGAACAGTGGCTAAATATGTTGGGGCAAGTGCAATACAGCAAAAAGCCGTGATGTTTATACTTCAGAAATACTAATAACTACTTACATTATCTACTAATTACACTGTCCTAAGTGTGTAAAACAGCCTATTCAAACACCACTGCAAAGGCCCAGAGGTGCTGCATTTTCCTATCAGTTTTATATCCTTTGTGCATGTGGGCAAGACCTGGCAATAGCCATGCATCCAGCTCTGCCACTGAAGTGATGTGTATGTCTTTAGGAAAAGAACTTATTGCTGAATTAAGTTTTTCTTTGTTAATTGGACCACGAGAAGAAACCAAAAATGTCAGAGGCAAGAATCCATCTATGTCAGCTTTCAGAGCTTCCAATTTCACACCACCTATAAGGAACCTGATTTCTATTTCCACTATTGTCTCCAGAAACAAGGATCAGCTCCTCCCAATTGCTGCCAGCTGGACTCAGTGTTGGCTGAGTATTCACACCAGTGAGTTGTAACAGCTTTTCTTTCCTGTGCTTACACAGGGATGCTTTTGCAGGGAATGGCTTTATTTACATTTGCTTTCTAAGTGAAAGTTTTAAATTTCCTCTCTACACTGTTGTTGGATCTCTAATCCAATCCTTCTCAATCAAGGGAAAGTCTTCCTTTCTCCAGACTTTCTCTTGCCTCCAGGCTCTACAATTCCTTAGGGCTGGCATTTGCTGTAAAGACTAAAGCAAGAAGACATTCAGCAACTCCACCTTCTCTGTATCCTTCATCCCTGGGACACCCACCTCATTCAGCTCTGGGCCCACATTTTCCTTAGTTTTCCTTTTGTTACTGATACACTTAAAGAAGTCCTGCTTGTTGTCTGTGACATCTCTTGCCAGATATAATTCCAAGTGGACCTCAGATTTCCTCAGTGCATCCCTGCATACTCTGACAGCATTCCTACCTTTCTTCCAAGTGGTGTGTCCCTTTTTCCACATTCTGTAAGCCTCGTTCTTCCATTTGAGGTTTGCCAGAAGCTCCTTGCTCATCCATGCAGGTCTCCAGCAGGAATGCACTGAAAGCTATTTCTAGAATATTGAAGGAATAAAATATGTGGATTGTAAAGGCTGAGATACTTTCCAAAAGCTGAGAATATAATCTAGCACAATTTGAAGCTTTCCAGGTTTGGCAACTTCACTGTGATCCTAAACAATACAGTAGACACTTTCTAAAAATACTGTCTATTGTGTGTATTTAATACCGACAGTAAAAATATTTCCTGGCAGCAGGCAGCTTTAAAGGGAAGTTATTCTGATTCCTCCTAAATTAAGTGTGATTTAATAGTATTTAAATAGTGTTTTCTTTCCAGCAAGAGACATATCTTAGTCACACCAATAAAGGACTTGTTCTGTTTCCTGACTAGCTCAGCTTTGCCGGAAATAAATGTGCAACACTTACCTAGTCCCGTGGTAAAAGAAATAATGCAAGATGTCAAATAACTGGTGGTGAGAACTTTTTGCTGAAAAGTGTTAGTATCCAGCAACAGGGACAAGAAAGCTCAGGCTGAGTTTTTCTGCTGCCCCCCATGCTATGGTTCTGGCTACATGAGGCATTCCACTGGGAAGAGAAAACGAAAACAGCAAACAAAGTGGTCTGATTTTTTATATATCCAGTTTTTCTTCTGAAATAAAGAAAGAAAAATCATTTTAGCATAGCCTTATTGCTCACCAGGAAAATGGTTGAGTCATTTCAACGGTACCTTGACTTGGCTGGAAAAAGGAAAAAAAAAGGGGGAAAAAAAAAGAATTTTGCCAATCCCTTCCAGTGAATTTGTAGCAGATTGGTCAGCACAGTGTGAGCAGAAATAAAACCAGGTACCAATCGCCAATGTGCATAAAATTTAAAAAACAAACAGTTGTGACTTAGAAGAAAAAAAACTAAGGGCCTGAAAATCGTCTGGGTTTCAAACCACTGAGCCAACGTGGGTCATGTGAGAGCAGGCTAAAATGAACTGAGAATTATTCCCAGACACAGAATAAATTTTTGATAAAGAGAATTGCTCTTCTAGTAAAATTTGTGCCACCTGTTTCTCCTGACAACATGTGTGTTATAAAACAAAAGGAGAGGCCCCTGTGGACAGTTGCTCACTCTGAAAAAAACGTTAATGGAAGTATAAAACCCTCTTATCCATTTTTTGATAGCATCAGATGGAAATAAGGAATAAAGTGTGACTTTCCTCTTGCATTGATTATTGTGTGCTTTTATTATCTGTTGTGAACACAGTGATAGGTAAATATTCTGTAGACATCTAACAAAATGTTCATTTTTTTTAATAACCAGTAAGTCAGCATTTACATTTTATCTTCTTCCAGCTAATACTGAATATGATCCATTTGTGCTAAATAAAATCTCAAGGACTGGAAGATATTCAGGATCTGCCGGCAAGGTCAGACTGGTTGAATAATACATTTGATTTACACTGTAATGAAAAATTAGTGTCTCTCCCTCCTCTCAGTGAAGTAGGTGAATAAAATGCAGCTTTTAAACAGATGTTTTGTACGCTCCTGTGCACTCAAGTCCTTAGAGAAAAGTTGACTACACATAAATAGGAAGCAAAACACATACTAACTGTGGTGTCATGAAATCTGTCACTTAAATCCTTTTCAGCTCCCGAGGAATGGAAGGCAGCAAATGTAACCCCAGCCTTTGAAAGGGACTCCATCAGGTGTGCAAGAAACTGTAGATAAACAATTGTGACTTTCAGAGAAATAGCTAAAAATCTGAATGAAAACTAGAACTGACAGATATTTGGATAACCATAAGGGAAGAAGTCATGCAGCTTCTGTAGGTGGAAGGTATGTCCTTTGAGCCTCTTACAGTCCTTTGAAGGAGTCAACACGTATGTGGAGAGAGGTGTAGTGTGGTCAAATCATTGTCCTTGGATCTTTGAAAGAGTTCTTGAAAAAGGAAAGCTCTCACACAACAAAAGAGAACAGTTCTCTTGCAGATCAGTAACATTTAAAACCTAAGAAACAAGTATAAAAATAAATTCCATGGACAGCTCTCCATTCTGTTAGTGGACAGAGGGCACTAAAACTGACTGCACAGCCAACATAATGGTGAGATTGGCAATGGTAGCACAAAGATGCTTAAAACCTGCTTGTATTCTAAAACTGTAAGTACTTAGGGGGATTGCTAAGCATAGGCATGTTAGTTATTTAATCACTGTTACAATGGTAGTTGGGCTACACTGATAATTAGGGTTGTATGTGCAAAACTCTCTCAATCCTTAAGAAGCTGGGTATCTTTGTACTTTTATTTTGCTACAGTTTTTGCAATGCTGGCTTCCCTTGGGAGCCAAGTTGAGCATCTTGAAATGGCTGTAACTTAAGAAGCATACAAATCCTACTCACTAAATCCTAAGCAATGGGGTTTTATACATACAGAGGTATTGCCTGTTCAGGAAAACAAAGAAAGCCAATTAGTAATACATTGACACATGGCTGTTCTATCAGCAAATCTGCTTCTATTATACCTGAAGTCCCAAACTTTTAGAGCTTAGCATAAAACTACTTTTCTTGGTTTAGATAGCTATATATTAATTAAAATATCCTAGAATGCTTTGATATTTTATGTAATATCACCAGTCAGAGGCCTGAGAATCAAAAGAAAATGAAAGTAATTAACAAAGTAATTGGATGGTATTTAACACCAGAGATTCAGTAACTGCAATACAACATACAGCTCTGGACACTGAAACATTTGTAAATTCCTTTCTATAAATTTGAAAAAGGTAATGAAACAGACGTGCAAATTGGAAAATATTAATTCTGCAATCGTGGAAGTAGGCCTTTGTACTTCAAAAAAAGTTAAGTTTGGATCTACATTTGTGCTAAACAAAATCCCAGACCCTAAAACAAAGGGTAGTTGGACTGTTTCATCTTCCTTTGTCTCAGCATTAGAGTAAACTTCAGTTTCTCCAATGATTCTGTGCAATTCTGTAAACTGTGTCTTTGTTGACTAGAAAGGTTTTATTAACCTGTCAGTAAATACTGTATGATTTTTCAAGTTTGCAGTGAATTGGAAAACTAGGAGAGTTTTCTGAACACTGCAATGTAGTCAAAGTCAGGACTCATATTTTGGCTCTAGGTGCTCATTTACAAATGAGCAATTCATCTTGTGAAGCAGAAAGGAAATAGCTCCAGGTTTATGTCACACTGTTATGATGTGAAGTGCTTCTCATTGACATGACTCTGCTTTAGACTGAGCACCAGCAAGGCTGACAAAGCTGAGGAAGTAGGAGCTGAATTTTTCTGACTTTCAGCATTGTTCTGGTTAGAGTGAGGAGAACTGTGAGAAGTATCTAAATGTGTGAAACCATCCAAAGCAGAAAAGAGAGGCGTATGACAGGACAACGAACACGAGGGAGGGAGAAGAACTCTTTATGATGGTACCAAATAATTGCTATTCTCTAAAGACTCAGCAATAAAGGGGGAAGAATGGCAAACCTGAGTCTATTGTGCTGTGCAGAGGGCTCTTGGGAGCAGAAACAAACGTCTCTTTGATCATTTGAGAGCAGGCAAAGAAGTCAAATATACTAATGCAGCTGTAATCCCACATTGGCAGGTCAAGGTAACCTGTCATGTCCCCTCCACAGAACATCAATATTCTGTTAGAGCACTGAAGATACCACTCTAAGACACCTTGTAACTGGAGCAGATTGTGTTGTGTGTTTTCAGCTTAGACAAACATTCCTAAATTATGAAACCCTGTGGACCTTCAGGGCCTTGCAGAAGTTTCTGGTTGGATGTAGTTGCCTTATGTTGAGACTAATAGCTGTAAAAAGGATAAAGAGTATCTCAAAAGTGAGAAGTGAAAGAGAATGCCTACTAAAACCACAAAAAGGTCAAAGAAAGCAGCTGTGTGTCTTGTTTCAAAAGTACACAGCATTATTTTAAAAATAAAATGAACAAACTACATCTATTTCCTGGCATGTAGCCCTGCAATAAACATAAATTTAATAACATTAAGAAATACTCAGAGTTATTTTTAGCAGAATCAAAGTATTGATTGAATTCAGAGACATTCAAATTGCCTCTTTGACTTTGTTAGATGTTAAACCATCATATGCCATGAATTCTGGGATAAAAATTGAATTTTCTTTAAAATCCTAATATTTTTAGTCCCTAAATATACACACAAAACACATTTTATAAAAAGGTTTTCTTCTATGGAATAGTCAAATACGAAAGATTTTAAACAAACAGTAGTGCATCCTAAAATCTAGTTCTTTACAACAGAATTAGGAAATCTAAAGTCTGTTCCACTGAATTTTTGTGGGCTGGGGGACAAACCTGTGCCTTGGTACTACCTAGATTCTCTCTGCATAAATTTTGGCAGTAAGGTGTGCTGTTATATGTGACTAAGGGTGCACCTTTTTCCCTTATGGTGCACTATGCAATAACCCTCCAATTGCTAATTTCATTCTATGGTTGCCAGAATAAATTAAATCCTTGGTGGCAGCTCAGTAATACATTCCTATAAAAGCTAATAGTAAGTCAATAGAAAACAAAATAATTACTCCTGTTAATCTCAGCATGCCCTGGCTCTATTTTTCAAAGAGAAGAAAAAGAAATAACTTTAGGATACTTCCTATTTATTTTATAATGGTGTATGTATATAGAGGCCATATTTTCAAAGTTTGGAAGCAAACACCTAGCATGTCAATTTTTCATTAATGCAAGTTATGGATATGGATCACTAAAAACATTACACTTGGGTAGTGGCAGCCAATGGTTTAATTCATCCAAAATAATGGAATGGCCACTCTCCTCTTTTATTACTCCCACTGGCATTAGGTCTAGACAATGTCACATCAGAGAGCAGCAGTTAACACCAGGGCAATCTGACACAAACCTGCAGCTATTTCCCTTTTCCTTCACATGATGAATTGTTCATTTACAAATGAACACCTTGAGCCAAAACATTAATGCAGAGTCTGCCTGCATCCTACTGTTTGGAAGAATTATTACAATGACAAAAACGATTGATATTACAGAGGTGCCTGCCTGATGTGATTTGCCATTGAATAATTTAATTTGTTAGTAGTTAATATTCACAGACTACAGTCTTCAAATTAAATCACATTTCAGGATGCTCAAGTTCTATTAACCTTTGTGTTTGTTACTACAGGTTGTTACTCAAAAAACCATACATTTTGTCAAGTCAGAGCCAATTTCTGGGAAAGGGGAAGAGATTTTGATGAATAGCAGTAAAACAAAGCCTGTGCTTTTATTGTTCAATAACAGTTATTTGACAGAGAGAAAAGTATATTTTAAGTTTGGGAATGTCTCAATCATTGCCTTTTTTGTACCTGTATTTTCTGCTTCAGCGGGAAGGACTTGCAAAGTCAACACAAGTGTGGCACATGGGTGGGCACATGTTTGCAGCTCCCTGGGACTTCCACATCAAAGAAAGGGAATATCTGAAACAACTGTGCCCATAGGATTGCACCCACCCCTACAGGGTGCTGAAATAATGATTTGCAGCTGACAAAGGTGTCACCTTGAGAGTGATGGTCAGGAAGGAAAGAAACAGCCAAAATATTAATTCCATTTCTGTGGAGCAGAGTCCACGTTATAAAGCAAGAAACATATTAAACATATCCACAATAAAGCTGGCTGGAGTGAAACGCTGCGAGGCACAACAATCCCTCCAGCACTCAGAACGTTAATCCTTTGGTTTATTATACTTGAATATTAAGACAGAATTATCTAAATTAAGAACCTGACCTGAAAATCTTTTCCTCCTCGCTGTAATTACACTAGGAGATGTGAGAAGGCTGTGTTATACCGGCCTGCAAAGAATTGCTAATACTTATAATGCACCTTCAATAACTCAATCAAATATTTCAGCTCCTAAATACTCTTAGTTTGTTGTGCCTTTGGTAAGGCCCCTCATGCCAGAGCTGATGCTGATTTTGTTACAGCTAATAAGACTGTATTTTTGCCTCTTTTGCAGAAATGAATGCTTGATTTGGTTTTAACACAGTTTCCAGGCCTAGATGAGCAATAAAAGTGTTTTGAAAAATGACACCCAAACACGCAATGAGTGAGCTTTAGATTTGGTTACAGGGCACTGTACACATGATTAGAACACAGCAGAACTTTGAAGGTCATGTTTTCACAGTCTGCTGAGTAAAATCCTTGTCAAAGCTATTGCAAAAAATATTATCCAAGAGTGCTCAGGAAAGAACACCTGATGATTATGCTCTCTGTTTCATGGCTAAACCAGTTTATTTTTCCCTATACTGTAATGAAAAAATCCTGTAAACATCACAGTATCTTCACAGATACTTTACTACTAAAAGGCTAAATAAGTATTTTCAAATAAGACCTGCAAAGCTAAAGAGCAGGGAATTGTGGGAGCTTTGTTTTATCACGAACTTTGCAAGCAAGAGACAAAAAACTTGCCGCAGTATACATGAAACAGGTCAGGGATGCCAATTACAATATTATACCAGTCTTTCCAGTGCTGCAAGGGATTTCTATAAAAATCTCCTTCAGAAGATAATACCTGAGTGTTTTATTAGCACTTTATCTCAAATGGCAATGCTCACTCCATTTCACTTCTTGCATTTTCATTTAAATTTCCATGGTTCAGATTTCTTTCTATTCCCCCGAGAGCATTTTGATTATAAGGATAGATTCCTTGTAGCCTGACAGGAGAAATTAAAAAAATTCAAAACATTCTAATTAAACATGGCCAGCCCAATTTGTATCTGTTAGTTGACCTGAAGTGCAACAAGATGTTTTATTCTGTGTAATCAAGCTATTAAAAAATTTCTTTTGATTAAAACATGTTGACATCAACCAGAACACATAGATGGCAGAAATAAGGATAAAAAAATCCTTCTCTTTCAGTGAAAATGTATGCTTTCCTAATAAGTTAATCAATTTAGTGATGCTTCTAGGGGAAGAGATTTCTACAAAACAGTTCAGCAAATCACCCCTTGTTCCATTCATTCAAGCCTTTCATGTGTCATTATTGCTTAGTTTTTAAAGATCATATAAATACCATTATCCTTTCATTTTAGCATAAGGAACTTTTCAAATAATAGCTAATTTCCTGGGTTTTCATTATGTATTTTTCTAGTACAAAACCCCAGTGTTAGCAGGTAAGAGAGAAGTCTACTGATAACTGTAACTTAGAATTTTCTTCTCTTCTCTCCATTTCTGAGGTGTTGATGTAACCCTGAAAAAAATTTAGTACTTGTTTCAAGTTCAGGTCCCTGAATTCTGACAGAGCTTTTTGCATGAACAGGAAATATATTCCTAATGTTCATATTCTATTCAAAATTGTACGTATAGACATTTTTATTAGTACAAATACTTATTCTATTTCCGTATCATGTATATATTTGCTTTCCCTAATTGTCAATATACCTAATAGTCCAGCCCAGAGGAACAACATTTGGGTCTTTCCAGGTCTTATTAGCCTTAATTCTGTGGTTTTAGGATGGATTCAGTAGAGAGATGGATTCAAGAGAGATGGATTCTAAAAAGAGCCTACTTCAGTTTTCTGCAGCTTCTCTCAGCTTCTACTCTGTGGGAGTATGAGATGATTCTGCTTCCATAACAGGCTGAGATTACCTCTTGTCACCAAGCAGAACTAACAGTACATCAAAGAAGGTTCCTGCATAAAATGCCCAAAAGCTGAGTCTGTGAGTTGGGAGTTTTCTTTTAAAGCAGCTACACATTTTACATGTGGGAAAAGTTCTTCAATAAATGTGTGGGGCAGAGAGAATTCTAATCAGTTAATATCAGAAGTCAAAATCACAGCAATGCCCTAAGCCAGCCTGACACTTAAACCAGAGATGCTCATGTAATTCAGTTGGCAAAAGAAAAAATTGTACATATATAAAGACAATTGTATGGTAGACTGATGCTTCAGTTGAGGCTGATAGTGTGAGAACAACAGTGAAGACAAAGGATAAGTGGATTAATAGATTCTAGGAGAATCTAGAATAGGTTTAGGAGAGACTGCAGAGGGAGAACTGGCCCTGTGTTGACAGCAACGGAGGCATTTCACACTCACATGCTATAAAATACAAACAGTGAATTGTAAAGAGCCAGAGGAAAAAAAAAAACACAACACACACACCTCCCTAATGGTAAACAATTTCTAGTACACAGATTTTAGTAATGTTGACTTTAACTGATAGCCACAATCTTGCCCACAAATAAAAGTTGTTGTCTTCTTACCTGTGATACGATAGAACAGTGTAACTCCCTCCCCCCACGCCTCTGCCTCAGCATTTTAGTGATAAAAGCATAAAGGAATTTATGTGTGTGTAGATTATATACCTTCACTAAAAGCTGAATAAAGTACTCTGGCACCTTTGATGGCAAAATGGCTGCAACAACTCAAGGTACAGAACTAATACTACTACTGCAGTAAAGAAGAAAACAAATCACAACCCTCCTCAAAGCACAGAACTTGTAGACCAGTCCTAATCCTCTCAAGCACACTAAACATAATTGCAGAACACAGAAGGCTTTTAACACATAAAGCTCATATAGCTGAGCTGGGTAAAAACAGAAGGACCTGCAAGTTCCACATGGGATATGTGTTTTTGGAGAGATTTGTTCAGAGGGAGACTGTTACTCCAGAATGAAGTATTCATTCATTTAAGATGTGGGCTGAAAGGCCACTGTTGTGTAAGATGTACTGTACAGAAGAATGAAGGGAACAACTAGGTTAGGGACTGGACTGGACAATGCAGAAATCCTGCAAGTGGATTTTATATGATATTGGTTCCGAATGGTGAAAGTCATATATGATGCCACAGAAGGTGACAGAGGATACTAAGCTTTACAAAAATCTCCTTGGTACTTGTGCTTTTCCTTAAAAGATTCTGTTTTGATATTTATTTTTTTATATTTTAATGTTTTCATTGAGAAATGCACATAAAAAAATTCTGGCATATGGATTATTTTTATTCATTCTCATTAATTGGAAATATCACTAAGAGTTCTTTCAGAGCCATTTTTAAAATCACTAAACTAATTAATTCAAATTTTGCAGAGTTTAACAGCCAGCTCCTTTTTCCTCTGGATTCATTCAAAGGTGGCAACCACAATGCTGCATTACTAAACACCACCTCACAGATTTGTGACATTGTTTTGTTCATAAATTATTGGCTGCTTGGATTAATGAAGCAAAACAGCCATCTCCTAAAGCTGTTTGTGATCAATTTTCTACCTGCATAGAAAGTTCTTTGAAAAGTACAAAGTACCTAAATAAGGCTAAGAACATTCATTTTCTCAAAACTTCTCTGAGCTATTTGGAACTAACCAGTATAAAATGAGAGGATCCTCATCCTCTGCTATTTATCCCTCCCTCTCACTTCCAGTCTGGGGATGCATTAAAGTAGGGTAAAGTGTTGTTGCACTCTGCCAGCTCACAATATATACATGGGCCCTTGCAAACAACAGTCAGACAGTCATAAATTACATCAGTGTATAGGTGGCTCTAAATTACTGCACGTTTAAAGAGGTTTAATGATGAGAGAATGACAGCCAGTTCTGTGGGAGAACCCCCATTCCTGAGCTGAAAAGACCTTGGCAAAAGAGAGAATCTCACTCTTTTCCAGTGCTTCTACACTATTTTAGGAGTCATCATTCTTCCATGCTGAGAGATCATTTTCTAAGTCCTCTGTGTTGCCATAGCAAAAGCCAGATTTTTTTTTTTCCTCTCAATGCCTGACAAAAAGAGTCTGTGCAATATTACAGAGGAAAAAGGTATAAACAACAGTTCTGAAATGACTCAGAGTATTTTCTGTGGCTTCACTTTCTGATCTCCATTAAAGTACAGTTTAGTCTTATCAAGGGTATAAAAATATGTCTTAAGTCTCAGTTGTCTTCAGACCCGGGGATTCTGAAAAGTGCTAATCTTGCCTCGTGACTCAGAAAGTTTTGTAAACTGGGAGAGGATGGCTGGTGCAGAGGAGGACATACTTTCTCAGGGGGAATTTTTAGGGGATGTGTTCCATTCACTTATAGCTGTGGTTAACCACTATAAAATCAGGATAGCAAGTAATCACAGAGAGAGTAAAGTAATCAGAAATCACAACTTTGTCTGCCTGTAAGAGCCTAAATATTGGAAAGTCATAGTTGGAACTGCCTTACATAAATATAGGATCTTACACTTTAAATTGCCCCAAATGCTTCAGAGAGTAAAAAAACCTGTGTACTTGTATATTAAGATCAGTTTTAGACTACACTTTAGACCATTGAGTCCTGCAGGTACCTGGGGCTGAACATTAGAATTTCACCCCATATTATTAATGTGCAATACAATAAGGCCTCAACCACTGTAATCAGTCACTTAGCACAGTATGTAATTAAATATTCACCATCATGGGATGTTAGTAGCACAAAAGGGGACAGAATGCTGGAGCTGACACAGAAACACTACAGCTTTTAGAATATACCAATTTGCATTCTAAATAGGCACTTGACTTTTCCTCTGTGACAGTCTCACAATTGATTAGATAAATATTTTGCAACAAGCCACCAGAATGTAGGGGCATAAATCAAAGTGTGATTTTGGAGACTGAGAAATCTTTAAACAACCACAAAAGAAATACTGTTGTTTGAAACAACCCATTGCTTCCAAAGTTGTAAAGTCTTGATCAAGCTCCACCTCTGTGAAACTTCAACTTGGCTGACCATTTTCCACAACCAATCTTTCACCCTTGTATTTTTCAGACATGAATGTCCATATGGCATAACTGGAAAGTGGAATTTCTTGATACTCTAAAACCTACTGGAAAGCACTAATTTATGGCTATGTAGGGAGCAACACAATAAAAGTAATATATGTTAAATATAAGTAGAGGTGCAAAAAATTGTTATTTAAACAGTCCCATCTCTCTCAGCCTTTCCTCACAGGAGAGATGCTCCAATCTCTTCATCATCTTGACACTCTCTCAGTGGACTAACTCCAGTAATTCCCTCTCTCTTGCACTGCAGAGTCCTCAGCTGTACATGATACTCCAGCACTCAGCAAAGAGAGGTCTTTTTGAATTGAAAACTTGAATTCTGTCTAAATTTCTACTACTTAGTAAGTTTGCACTTTAGCAAGCTTGCAATTTGTAAGCAATTTGTGTCATGTCAATTAATTACAAGAGATTTCTGATGTAATTGATTATTTCAACTAAGAGGTACTGAATGACTTAAGCAGACAGTATAAGACATTCTTATCACTTAAATGGTTTAGGAATTTGAATAGGCTACCCAAGGCATTAGTGGCTGAGTTTGTGGTTGGCAATGGTAAAGACTCATTTTTGGCAGAAAAAGAAAATGCACATTGCCATTTCCCCCCAAATACTGTAGATTTCCAACTGCTGAGTTGGGAGGGTTGTAGAGTTCTTTTTGTTTGTTTGGAGGTTTTTTTGCTGTTGTTGCTTTTGGGGGTTTTTCCCTTAAATGTCCTGACATAAATAAAACAATTGAACATCAAGTGGTTTTGTTTTTCATTATGAAAACCCTTCCTAATGGCATTTCTCACAAAGTTTTTGTCTAGAAGGAACTGGCCTGGTCTAACTCTTCTCCTAATTCAGACTGAATTGGAATTACCAACCAACACCAGTTATTCACTAAGGAAAGGGTGGTTTAAGGGTTGCAGATGGAGTGAAAAATCAGCTTAGGAGCAAAAAAATTATATATGGGTCTTTCCATGGCATACAAACATAAAAAACAATAGATGAACTTGTACAGCTTCAATTTACATTGTGTGACCTTCGCTTAGTAGGCATATTTAGGATATGACTGAGATAGCATCCTAGTAATTTATGAGTTGGTTTATGTGAAAAATGAGTTGTCTGAGAGCTGCTCCTTCTAAACACTAAAAATAAACAGGCCCACTTTTCAAGCTATGCTAAATACTGTCTTTGAATGGAAAGCTGTATTTATCTGAGAGCTGAAATCCAAGACAGAAATGGACTAAAAGAGTGTGCCGATTGTTTTCCTTACACTGAACACAACAAACAATATCTGCTTATTAGTTTGTGTTTATTTTGTGCTTATTAGTAGATATTGCATAAAAAAAATGGCAGGGCACCTGATTTTGCTTGAGAGGCATCCATCACACATAGGCCCTTGCCAATCTATCACAATGAACTAAATAATGCAGCTCTTGTTGTGAGTTTTTTAGGCAACAAGAGTGGATCACACTCATCATCAGGGCTCCCTCAGAATTCAGGGCTGCACTGATCATGCTGCTTCTCCTCTTGCTCTTGTTTGCTTCCCCCTGACCCTCACCAGCTCTGGGTGCATCATCTGGGTGATCCTTCTCATTTCCAGCCATTGTATGTGTTTGTGATTTCATTGCAACCCACCTCTAGGGAGGACTTTGGGAACAGACTCACTAAACTTTTTCTGTAATATGAATGCATAGGGTTTCCCCAATGAGAGGGAGGTGTGGAAATACAATCTGTGGAAACAAAATTCCACCTGTAGAGGAGTTCAGAATACTGGAGAGCACCTTGCAAAATCAAGCCTCTCTTTGCTATTTAATTACATATGAACCAGAAATACCAGCTTGGACTCCTCTGAATGTCACTGAATTCAAGAGGTTGACTTCCCAAATCAGGCCTTTTTATGCCACATTGACACAAGGTGGGCCAATTTTATGTCTCTCTGAATACCTTAATCTTCCACTAGTATTCCAAAGCATGAACAGAGCAATACTCATAATTAACAATTGTGTCACAGCCTATAAAAGGCTCTCTGCTCAGGAAGCTGATAACTGAGTAGGAATGAGCCAAATGCATGCTGTTAAGGGCCCATTGTTCCTACACTGAACAAATATGAACAAAAGCCAGAAAACTTGCAGGGGAAAAAAAAGTTGTAAACCCCTAATGATAGTTGATAGAAGTTTGGCACATTTAGATGTGATTTCTGATTCATACATGCATAAGTGACATATTTAATTTCTAAAGAGATTTAAACAGTAGCTTTATTTCTATGCTAGTGGTAGTCATATATCTCAGCTTTATCTATTAATACATGATTCCAAAAAAGCATCTCAGTCTTTGCCTCTAATTTAAGGCACAGCTGCTATTTTCACAGATTAGGTATTTCAGATTTTGAACGCTTGTCATGCAGAACATGACTCAGATATTCACAAACTTGACTGAGAGGAGCAGCACCACTCTCTTATAACTAAAATTAAAACTCTTCTGCACTTAAAGGAATGAAACAAAACGCTACCTACAACTTGCCTGTCCATAGTCTAATGGAAGGTACTTACAAAGTACCTGCAAATGCTCCAGTTATCCAACAAACACAAAGCTGTCTTATATCGGGTCCAGCTCAGCTGAGAACACATAAAATGACTGAGCACCCCAATCTGTGCCCTTAACTCTTTGCCCTGAAAGTAGCCACATTTATCATCTGATACTTTCAGTGTTTATGGAAATGGGAGACATTCAGTGCAGAACATCTCAACATTGCCCATTGATAACTTCACTCTCCAGCTCTTGTCTTTAGATGGAAACTGAGACACAATTGTAAACTTAGCAGCAGCTGCTCAGATCACAGTGTTCCATCCCCAGGAGCTCCCAGGAGCTCTCCATCCTCCAGTTACTCAAACAGAAAGCTGGAACACATGCCAGAGGTATGTAGTAATAGGCACAGTAGCACTTCTCTCTGTGCTTTTGGCAAACCCAAATAGTAATGCTTAGTGCTACCAATAAAGTCAGTAAACACCAGATTGGTTCACCATTACCTCCCTATTAATGTGAACTTGCTGTCCCCCTGCTTGGGGTGTCTCACTCCAAACTGAGGTACATGTGACCACTGGAATGCTTGCAATTCAGAGTAGAAGAACTTCTGAATACACAGTTTGTCATACACAGTAATAGAGTTTTACAAGCCACTTCTGAACTCAATGAGGGCTTCTCTTGATCATTTCGCTGTTGTGTAAAGCCTGGGAGGTTATAGTTACTCAATATACTTAAAATTTAATCTCAATGAATTTGGAAAGTATAGTCTAGAGGTTTTCAAAACAGGCTAGTTCTTCTGTTCACTTAAAAACTTTCATGAACAATGATGTTTGGTTAAAACTGGATGTGGATTCGTTGCCAGATGAATGGCAAGTCACAACTCTCAGAATTACTGTTACTGGTTCTCTGCAAACTTCAGATGATGTTATTTTTGCATACAAGATATTTTTCTGTAACTCAGTTCACATCTACAAATGGTAATGACATTTCTTCATTTCTCCTAATTTATATGTCTACCTTGTCTCCTAGAAACACTAGCTATTTTTTGCATTCACAGTCCCCTAATAGGCACATATTTAACCCACCCACATAAAACTCTGTAGCTTTAATTTAAAGGCAATGACAGACTCTTTTACCACGTTTTAGTTAGCTCTGGAAAGTGAGAAGGTTAGCTCCAGTGTCTGTGGTTCCACACTTGCTGGTTCATCCAGGTTGGCTTCTGTCAGCAGAGAGGGTTCATTTGTTGTTTGGGCCACTATGGACTGAAAAAGTTCAGGTCATATGCAGAGAGGCATTCCCAGAATTTCTGGAAAGGGCTGTACACATGCATTCTCTGAGCTTCAAGGGTGTGAGTTATAGCACCCAGACAGAGCCCAACTCCACTGCACAAGCTGTAGAAACTTTTAGTCCTTCCACTGCACCAGGCAAAATGAAAGCTCACACATCATGCTGAGTATGGCAGCTTCATGATTTAGCTGGTCCTACTGCAGTGAAAGATAATTACACAAGTAAGATTTACTTCAAACTTCAGAAACACTGCATTGCTCGAGTCAGCAATTTATGCTCTCTTCATTTGGAATGAGAACTACAACAATACAGCCCTATGATGGCAAACTTGATGATTGCATGCAACTGCAGCAGAAAATTTACAGAACCATATGTATATAAAACAGATGAAAAATTTATGATTATTTCACTTTGAAAATAAAGTTGGGGCATAAAATGCAGTCATGAATATAATGACAATGGTTATCTTTTTTAACACTACTATCATTAACTGGCAGAACAGACACTTGAGAGGTGCCTGTAATTTAGTTTCCATAACAGATTGATTCTTTTGTGTTTTGCATGGCTGATTCAACAAATAGAAATATCTGCAAGGTGTTTGGCCAGTTAAAGTTATTGCAGGTTGTCAATGAATTAATGGAAGGACTACTAAGACCAGATGAGTCTCTATGTCACAGCCTGAGGTCCAAACTATTGACTACCTTATTTTTCTTCCACACTCTCACCGTTACATTTGCATTAGTTCAGCTCTAGTGAAGTCTGTTGTGATGAAAAGGCTGGTGCTGACTGTCCACTGTGACTCTTCCTGCTTATAGAGCCAAGTCATAATATCCAGGGACAAAGAGATGAGAATTACATCCCCCTGTTCTACCTGGCCAAAGAGCTTCCCCCCCACACAAATGTCCTTGCCATCCCTGCAGCGGTGAGAAATCTGAGAAAAGCAAAAATGTACATCTCAGCAAAAGCCATTCAGTGATTAACTAGAAGTCATTCCTGCAAAACAGTGCACTAGAAATCCACAGTGGATATTGTGGTTGGAATTTTGGTGGATATTGGGGTTTGGATTTTTTTGTTGTTGTTGTTTTTTTGGTTTTTGGTTTTTTCAAAAGGGAAAAATGTTCTTTAGCAAGTTAAATTTCACTGTTTTTTTTTCAAGGGATGCAAAAAAAATTATCTAGACTATAAGCACACAAAACAGGATGGGATAGAGAGTACCAGAAAAGGAGGATTCCCTTTCACAGCCCTATCTCTAGAATGACTTGTAAGTTGGACATACACTCCTCTCATAAATTTTCCTTCACCCAGTTTTAAGCTGCATCAAGCTGCTGCATGTCAGCATAAACCATTGCTAGGATCTGAATTCATAAATATCAAAAGTTACTGAATCTGCAGACCTCAGGAAATTAGATTGCAT
>JAWWLV010000158.1:14154020-14164233 GCA_035041135.1 Platyrinchus mystaceus | reverse complement strand
GCAAACTGATAATACCAATCAAGCTGTGCTCGAAGTTACCCTGCAAAGTGGCAAAAATGGAGTATGGCCCTCTTCCTCCCATCAGTAAAAAATAAAAATAAAAGCTAAGGTTGCTGACAAACTAGAAGACACTGCTGCTGAATTTAAATGCATTTTCATGTCCATTTTCTATCAAGAACAACTTGGAGAGAACCTCAGGCATTCCTCACTGAGCCACTAAACACAAAGGATATACACCAACAACATTGAAAAAAAGGGAAAAAAAAATCATAAAGTTGCAATCCTGACAGAAGAAAATATAGTCTAAAAACAGTTCAGGTGCTTTCCAAGGAATAAAAATTCAGTTACTTGACATCCTAATAATCAGCTCTTTCCTCATCTACTTGTGTAGGTTTAACAGCAAAATCAAGCCGTATGTCCTTCACTCTGTTATCCCCTAAAAAGATACTTTAATCACTCTTTATTCCACATTTGGTACACTACACACATAGGCACAAGGAGATTAGTAAAATCAAATCTCTTTGTCTCTTAATATATGCAGCAGTGCAAATAAAAAATAGAGAAATGGGAGGAAAACACAAGAAATGGGAAAAGCTGAGATGAGAATCTCAGACCAGGCAGAAAAATCCTCAAGGACTTATAAAAAACAATCCACTTCAATGAGCCAATCTGTGGAGTCAACTGCATAAAGTGAATGAGTCAATCAAAACCCAGCAGAAGGTTGTGCAGCAACAATAAAAGATTTCCTCATCTGCTTCTCTGTTTGCCTGTACACTGATATCTTCCTCCAAAATTTAAAAGAGAGTAAGGAAAACGGAAGGGGAGGACAGAAAGACAATCAGCTCTTTGCTCAGCAGTAGTAGCAGAGGCAGAAGCAGATGTTACTTCAGGCATCAATCTGCCACCTTTACCTTCTCGTGTCCTTCTGTGGCATATGTGCAAGCAACACCTTCTGCAGCCATAAAGTTTGTTTCAAAGTAGTTCAATTTTCCTGGGGGGTTCAAGTGTGTTTTGTATTTTCTTCTGTGACTCAGCCAAGCTCATCTCTCCTCTGATTTCTATCACAGCGTGCAGGGCACGTTCTGTGCACACCAGCACTCATGCAACAGAATAACAGAATAATTATTCCAAACACCGAATTCCATTGTTGTGACAGAACTTCTGTGGTGTTAGCAGTGAAATTTCACACTTTCCACAGCACTTTACTTGAATCATTCTCAGAAATGAGCATCATTTCACTACCAAACCTGTTGAATTCGAATAATTAGATGGATCACAACAGCTGAACTCCAGGCAGACACCAACTGTAAAAAGCAACACTTCTTTTTCACCACTGTGTCAAAAGCCACACAGCTTTAAGTTTTGGCCAAGTTCTAATATAACACTAAAATTAAAAGCCCTGATTCTTACTGGTTTGATTAATATGTGTGTGTGTATATATATATACATATATACACACAGTATATGTATTTATTTGTAAAAATCTTTTCAAATCAGGTTAATAACCCTAAAAAAACAGGTGCTCTAAGAACAAATTAGTCCTTGCTCAGCCACACACATCACTGAGCAATACAATTTGCAAAAGTGCTGAGCACAACAGGCCCTTTTGACTTAACTGTTTTTATATAGCTCAGACCTGCTCCAGCAGAAAGCAAAATAACCCATTGTAAGGAACTTCTATGAGGAACTTCTCTCCATAAATTTGTTTAACTTCCTTCTTGTGCCATTCATCACTCAGATGAGCTTTCTTACTTGTCTGGAACATCTCAAAATCTAACAAGTTGAAACCTAAAAGAGTGGGGTGCTTTTCATGACTGTATTTCTTTTACCTCAACTTCATTGCCTTAACATTTTCTACTGCAGTACCAGCCTTGCCATTTTCTCTACAGTAACTCTGGCCACCAGGGAATGTCATTAGTTAGAGCAGTCAGTTTTCCCCTTCCCTACAGAAATCAAATGTGTCATCTGTGCAGTGCTCTGGGTCTCTAATCCAACAGTCACAGTCTTCATATCCCTTTCAAACCGAGCAGGTTCTGCTCCTAACACTGAATCTGTGACAGGGAGTTGGTTTATTGTTAATTACAATTTCTCAGGTTTTTGAGCCGAAGAAAATTAATATGGATGTTAGGCAAAGAGAAAGCCTGTTGTAAAATTGTACTATTCCAGCATGTGAAAAGCATTTAAAGCCTCCCATAAAGGGAGATACTGAGGATTTAGCTCTGACAAAAATCAGGTTACATGTTAGGGTGAAATTTTTGAAACTCTTGCTGTGAATACCTTCTGGGATTTGGGGATTTTTTTTCTCTTTGAAACAACAGAACTCAGCTTGTTAGGGCTTATTAAACCCATCCTACAAATTATTTGATATTTACCAAACATGTCATGCTTCTTTTCCTAAGGAACACAGATATGCCTGTTGGCCCAGCTGAGAACAATAGACATCCATTTGGATGAAACTCCTTATTTTATACTTTTTGATATTCTATATCTACTTTTTCCCCTTATAAATCCTGTTCAAATGATCTGCTGGTAGATTTTTTTTGTCGTTGCATTTTTAAAGGGCTTACCTTGTCACTCATTAGAACCCTTCCAGTGCAGCTCTGCCCAAGGGTTCTAACCTACATAGCATTCCTGCCATCACTCAGGCACAGAAATCCTGCACTCTCCTCACGAAAGACAGATCAAACAGTTTGGGCCAAAGCTCCAGCTGGTGTAAAACTGCAGGGCACCGATATTTAAAAGAAATCTTTAAAGTAGGACTTTCTTCCCAAAATGTGCATTACTCACAGCTGAGAACACAAACAGCAATGTGTTTGGAACTTTTCTACTCTCTAAACCAGGTGCTAAAAGCACAGCATGTGCACTACACTCAGCCACCACCACATTCTCCGAGGTGACTTATTGATTTTGAGGTTTCACTGCAAACCATGAACTTTCACACAATCTCAGCTACACCTGACCTATATGATGTTGATGTTCCATGAACTTCTGTTCCATAGTTAAATTCACCTTAGAAGCAAAGATGCAGAATTTAGCACAGCACAAATTTTGAAGTCTAATCTTGCCTAAACCAAGATATCATTTTGTCAGTGAAGATTATAACATTTATGCACTTTTCACTTGTCATAACAGATTTACTGCTTATTTTCTACAGGCTTTCCTGAGGAAAAGCATATCCTTGCCATTCTAATGTCACAGTACAGTTTAATAGCTTAAATACAGTATAGCTTAATATTTTAAGTTTTGCTCATGTGAAGATGGCACAAGTAGCTGAACTACAGATTTTGACAAACTTCTCACTGGTACCAGTTCTGCAATGAATTTTAGGGAAGAAGCACAGGTTAGTGAGTAGATCAGGAGCCAAGTAGAAGCCAAGTTCTGAATGTGGCCTGCTAGTGGTCCTAGGAAACATTCAGGCTCTACTACAAAAGCTTCTCTGTTTTTTTTTGCATTTTAGATTTAAATGGACATGATAAAATCTTATGTACATCTGTTTTCAGATCCTAACATTAAATGTTGAGTACCAGAAACTCTCCAGGTTGTTACCAAAGGTTAGAATGATTCACCTCAGCAAAACTGAAGGTGTTTAGTGGGTTGTTTTGCATGAGAAAAGAGCATTAAAAGGAGAGAATATAACATGAGTACTTCAGTGAAAATGTATATTAAACAGATGTAAAAATTAGTTAGATTAGGACTACTGAAAGAGAATTAAATCATCTCTCATAATTGCTACTTAAAAATGATGAAATTATTTATGATGGAGCTGGATGGCAAGCAGATCAAGGAAACATGGGAAAAGGCATTACAGTGCCCAATAACCACAAGCCTGGATATGAAACACCAGCAGTCAAGTTTTGAGCCATGACCCAAAATTCCCAGGAGGTCAGAATGGAAAAAAACCAAAACAAAACAACAAACTAAGTGAATGAGAGACATTTCTGTGTAAATGTCAGATACGTTAAGGTACCTTTTAGATTTTGAGTTGTTAAGTTCTCCACATACACATAAGCAATGCAATTTATCTCAAAATTCAAACTTTAATGCCTCTTCCAATTACAACTTTTTTAAAAAAAAAATATCCTAGTTGTTCGGTCAGAGCACCACCCCAAATCAAATTATCCATATTTAAAGCTCAAGGCTTTAATAAAGTGGCATATGAAACAGCCTTACTTTTCTCTTCTTATCAGTTTTCCAAGTGATTGTCTAATTCTACTGGAAATGTGAGGCAACCTATTAATTGGGAATAAACCAAGGCTGTGCTGAACTGAGGGGTTATGGCTCCATGTTTCTGTAGGCTGATTGCATTGGCTCACACAGTGGTGCATTGTTCCAGCACCTGACATTCAGCAAAGGATGAAAAACATAAAAAAGTCAAACTCCTATTGCACAGGCAGCTTCGTGGAGCAGAGCAGATCCTGAGCAAGTATTTCATGTGCATAGTTCTGTTGTGCACTTTACCATCAAGCTCTATTTTCCATTGCTGCACTTTGCCTTTCACACAGATGGATATTTTATGGAATTTGCTAAGGACGTTGCAAGGCCAGAACAGAGCATGGACATGAATCTAATTTGGTTTGTGTTGATGGTGCCAAATGTTTGAGCAAAAACTTTCTTTTTTTTTTTTCTTTTTGTCTTTCTTTCTTTCCAGATTGTGTTTCTTCATGTCCATTTAGAATAAATAATTTCTTTTCTTTACATATCTCATCTGGTATGCAGCTCTGAACTACTGTCTGACTCTAGATTTGCACCATAAGCCTTTCTGGATCGGAAAATCTTCCAATAAAAGCTCATAAAAATTTCTACCAGCCTCAGGCTTTATTCCACACACAATAGTCAGTCTGATGTTAGGAATATTTATGCCACTATTTATATAAAATCTGAGAAAAATAGAAATGAGCACTTCCAGTACAAGAGATCTGATTTCTTTGGACCTCCTTAAGTAAAACTTGGTTTCAGCTCATCTTAAGCTTTAAGTTCACCTAAAATTCGAAGCAGTCAGGGATAGCAAATTCCAAAATATGCCAGAATGGAAAGTCTTAGTTCTGTTCTGCTAAACAGTTATGATATCAGTAGAGCCTTTACTGGGGTGGAATCTGATGAAGACATTTCTTATCATAATCAAATCAACTGATTGTGCAATTCTAACACGCTCAAATACCTGAATAGCTCCGGTCTGCTAAATCACAAAATTTCAAACAGATATGAATTCCTTTTCCAGCTGTAAAAAACTCTGCTCACATGTGACTAGAAATACAGTCAGCCTTCCACACCCCTCAAATGGACTATGACATGTCTTGCCTTCTCTAAGGCAACATTATAAAGCCACCCACCTGCATTCAGCAGTATTGTTTGTCCTGTGGCCTAAGTCACAGATGAGTCATTCCAAAGCATCTCCTGTTTTAGGAAGGCAGTGGCTGTCCTGGCAAAAGAAATAAAGTAGCCAGCAGAAGTCATAGCAAGAACCATTGCAGACCCTGTTACAGCCAGTTCATGCTTGTCAATGTTGGTAACAACTGCAGCAAAATAAAGGGAGACAATACCAGATGGATTTGACAATCCTTTCCATCAGGGCAGCTGAAAGGCTGCTCTTCTCTTTCTCTAAATGTCATTTTAAAGTTGCTACAGGTTACAAGCACTTTGATAAGAACATGCAATTTGCTTAAATGCTTATTAATGGACAAGGAAATCCAGACCTATTTATGAGAATGAAGGTAAGAAATCAAGTATATAAAATCTGAGGCTATTCAAAAGGGTCACACTACTCTGACTTGGTCCAAGGTTTCACACCTTTCATGTATAATAGTTTGATTCAGTGACACAAACTTTATAAATCTTGCAGCTCAAAATGAATTTGCAAAAATAATACTACAAAGACAGATACACCTCTGCTAGCTAATACCTCAACAGACATGCCTTATTTAAAATAATCTGACATTGGAGTGTTAGTTTCATGCCTTTGTAAATGTCATCAGTCATCTTCTTTCTACTTTTAAATAAACTCAGTTTCTTCTAGTAGTATCAATGCTTTAAAACCAGGAAACCAAACCATATTATTTTAAAATCCCAAAGAATCATTTGTATTATCCCAAAATGTCCTGTTTTAAAAATTACTTAAAAAGTTTTCAGTTTGCATTCAAAAATCTTGAAACTCTGAGCGCACACTCCAGGTCATATTTCCGAAACGAAGAAGTGTGCATGGAAAACATCCAGCCCGTGGATCCTCACCAGGACATGTGTATAAGGCAGGTGCTAAGCTGTCAAAGTCTAAGATTCCTACAGTGACACCTCAGCAGAAATGTAGGTGCCTGGAAGGTTGTACAGGTGTGGAGACTCCATATGCACACAGCTCAGATGGAGAGAAAGGGGCCCGTGCCCATCATCATACCTACGTGACCTAAATGTGCTTTGGAGTTGGCAAGTTCCCTCCCTCACATAAACTTGTTTAGTCCTGTGACCTCCATTTCACTCTACTGCTGTAGAAGATACCCTCCAATTTCAAATATAATTTCCATCCAGATTTTCTGACATTGGTTTCTCATCTGTCATCAGTGTTTGGTGTTACTTGTGTCCTCTTCCTTTATATTTACAGCATGAAACTTCTTTGGTTCAATTTCCATCGCATGAAATATAAATGTGGTCACAAATAAGAAGTTTAATCTAAGGTCAACAGAGAAGCAGGCAGGGGAAACAATATTTCTGAAGACTGTATGAAACAAATCAAATGGATCAGCTCACATAAACATCATATTTAGCTTATTTCAGTGCCCCTTCGCAATTAACCCTTTAGAAAATAGTCAAATGCATCACTTAAATCACTCAACAGATGTAGGTCTCAGAAACAGAACTTTCTATAGATCCTCAGTGTTTGCACTGGGCAAAGCATTGTCAGATTTCACTGTCTTTTAGCTGGTATAAATGCTTCCAAAAATGAGGGAAAATGTTGCTTTGTGTCCAATATTGATGTCTGCTCCTATGAAGAGAATCATTCCTCAAAGTAGAATTAGAGTAGATGTATATTAAACAATATCAATGCAAAGCTTCCTTCCCTCATATAGGGAACATAAACAATGCTGATTATACTGCAGTGTAGCAGAGCACAGAAGGAAAAACTCTTCTTCAGAGGAATCTGTTCTCGGCACATACAATGCCAAGTAATAAGAAATGCTCGATTTTTTTCCCGTCACCTCTTGTTCTCTCTTTTGTTGTTTTTCTTCTTGCTGTTCTTCCTACTTTTTAAGTCTCCTTAGGCATCAGTAGAAGAAAATATTACCCATAAAATTCGAAGTGGCCACAGCAATTGCAGAGCAATGCCAGCTGCAAGATCTAGGTCTGGAGGCCAGGCTGTTCCTCACTTTTCGAGCCATTTAACTCTAGTGAGCAAGCACACCAAATGTGCAAGCAAGCACACCAAATGCACTGCAATATGTTAATCTAGCCACTGCCCTGATTTAATTGGCCCAGAAAATTGCTTGAGGTGTTTGTGACTGCAATTAAGGCTAAGAGAGTCTGGAAATAGTCTTTGGTGGCGGAGGTATTTTTTTTTTATTATTATTATTTTTAAGAAACCAAACCCTCCTCTCTCAGCTAAAACTCATGGGTTTAATTAGAGATTAATTAAAGTTACTTGCTGCTACTTAGTTGAATTATGTCTTAGTAGACATATTTTAAGTGGCAGGTTTAAAATTTAGCCTTCTCTCTCTCTCCTTTTTCTCTGCTTCCAACAATCAGAACTTCCCCAATCACTAAACTCATTCAGTTCAAGTTAGAATAATTGTACATCTCTGCCCTCATCCTCACAACTTGTGGGTACCTCCTATAGTTTGGCTTAATCAGATGAAATTAATTTTAAGAAAGCAATGACCCTTTCCTGCCACTGTTACCATGTTTTGGCTTGTGACCCTGAAGTTGGACATAACAGTTGCCAGCACTGGAAATACCCAGCTACATGTACAGAGCTAAAAATAAGGAGGTGGCAGCACCACAGAAACAGGTAAATTAGCTGGTTTGGTCCACAAATCGAAGCTAAAACCTTATATGAAAAGGTAACAGTAATTTGTGTAGCAGCTACAGGCAAGACATGGGGGTCCATTTCCATACAGACACCCAAACAGACAACAGATTTTTCAGAAATGCTCAGCCCATAAAGCTCTGCACAGGTCATGGCTGAGAGGCTCAAGGCTTGTCCACAGGCATCTAATGCTTGTTTTGCAAGACACCCATGCAACGTGGAAAAATAGGTCACACTCCTCCAAAAAATTCAATGTAATACACACTGAGTGTTACACCTGACAGTTCATCTAAATGAGCAAATTCTCAACAACACTGCCTTTAGTTTGAGTTATCCATTTCTGGGTTGGCTATTTTTCTAGACAACAGCAGAAGGCACAATTTCAGGACTTACATGGTTCATTTTCATTATGTTGGAACACCACCATGTTCTTATTGTCTGATTATTTGGGTGTAGTAGGGCCAGCAGAATGTTGTTCTGTTGGTTTTGTTGGTTATTTTTGGGAGAGCTTGTTTTGTTTTAATCAGACTGTTCTCCAATCCTGTTGTCACAGCAACAGTGGACATAACTAGCTGACACAATTTTTTCCTCCAAACCTTCAGTGTTATTCAGCCTGCAGATTGAATTTAATAAGCCAATTTAACAGCCTACCTGAATCTAATTGCAAGTTTTCCTAATAGTATGACATTATCCTTTTCAGTGCATTCTGAAAGATTTCAGTAATTTTTTTTCCTATAGACTAGAATAGTGGGTTTTCTTTGCTTAAATACGTGTTAGGTGCTTTTCTCCCCTTCAATTTCAGATAAGTATTCATGGCTGTAAATTTAGATCACTTATTGCCATTTTAAAAAACTTTTCAGGATGGAAACACTCAGAGCTCTTCTGTGTTTTACAGTGACAAGGCTGGATTTCCACTACTATACAGTAAGGACATATGACTTTGGAGTTTTCTTTAAGGAAAACAAGCCATTCAATCTACCAGATTTCCCACTGACTTTATAGATTCAACTTGTATTCTAATTAGGAATATATTCACCTTGAAACAAAAAAACTTAGTGCACTTCTTGAAAAGAACAATGCAGTTTGGAGCTGTCCAGCCCATGCTGCTATGCCAATATACTCTGAATTAACACATCTCTCTTTAAAAGTCCCTGGCACTGGGTGGTAACAGCTGCACAGCATTCTCAAAGATAACCACGACACTGAGGTGCAGGGCTGCTGTAATTGAGGCAGATGAATCATTCCCTGCTACTCTCACAGAGCTCTTCATAACCACACAAGATTGGAAAGCAACAGTCAGTAGGAGAACCCTTATTTTACAGTCTCGTAATTTTTACAGAAACAATTTTTCCATAGTGAAAACCATAATAAATGACACTGAATTCCTTTGCCTGTAAAAGAAGTACATGTTGAATAAATAGAATATTTTAACTTGGATGCATCAACCATGGATCCTTTCTGATCTCAATCTAAAAATCCTAATCTCTGCAAATTTGGAAATTAGTAATCTCAACTGTAAAATATAAATAAGATTCTCAAGCAACACTAAGAAATAACTTGAGATACAATGATGCAAAGTTAAGGAGAAGGCAATAGAGCAAGTTTTCAGGTGACATGCAGCAGGCTGGTGGCAGTGGTGATAAGCTGAGTTATATGAGCTGCAGATCTGATCACTTCACTGTACAGCACTGCAGTGGACATGCAGTGTAATATTTCAGACAAGCATTTCAGTGCTGGCAAAGAAAGAGGCTGTTGTAGGGTACATGACTGTAGTGTGCTGAGCACTCTACTGTAGCACCACAAATACAGCCCAGGAGACAGAGCTGGAGTGCCCCAATTACAAGTACTGCAGTAACTCACAGTGATGAGTTAGTGATAGAGCTGGACTGCAGATGAATTAAGCATTTTAAGAGGGACTTTCAGTCACAATCCATCTAGAAGATTGAAATAACTCTTCTCATATATTCACCCAATTCAGCAGTTCAATGTCTGTTTATTGTGTGAACTAGTTTTATTTTGCACTGAATATAATTTATGCACACTTAAATAACATAAATCTATGCTCTGTCCACTGGTGTAAACTGGTATCAGAAAACTGGAAGTGCCAGAGATAAGGGAGACAACAACAAAGAGAAAAAAATCATCTCATCATTTTCAGTTCTGTGGATTTAATTACATCTCCAACATTAACTTGATTTAAGCCAC
>JAWWLV010000158.1:14131940-14153920 GCA_035041135.1 Platyrinchus mystaceus | reverse complement strand
CAGTAACGTTCCAGTTCATTTTATACACAAAGTAGTTCCTATAGTCACTCACTAGATGTGTGTTCGTTACTACTTCTATAAACCTTAATATTTTGTTTCCTCTTCAAACAAAACTGGTTGGTAACTCAATCAAATTAATGTGTTATTTACCCTCTAGCTTTTCCTGAATGGCTACACATAAAGTGTGTGGACCTGTGTTTGTGTTTGTATATAGGGTTATAGAAGGGACTACAGCTTAGGGCTTAAAAACTGCTGAAAACTCAAGAAGTTATTAAAAGCTTTGCTTAAATTTGTCCCACCAAAAAGGCAACTTCCAAATTTGGTGTGCAGAGTAATATATTGGAATTTTGTGGTAATAAGGAAAGTAGCAAACAGGGTGGTCTCAAACCAGTTTATCATTCAAGGCCTAAATCAATTGGCGATATTTTCTTGCAAGTTTCTTTTTTGAGAGGCTTGTGAATTTTTTTTCTACCCATGACATTTTTTTTGGTTTTCAAATCTGCAGCCTATTTGATCTAATAAACATTTAGTCACGTAGAGCCATTACACTGTGAGCATGTAAAGTTTTGTTTTACTAAACTCCTAGTATTGAAATGTATTTGAAAGGCGTTTTTTGTAAATTTATGAGAAAAATATGTAATATACACTTTTCCCATTAGAGTAAGAGTAGACTATGAGTTTGCTAGCTGGAGCCTGCAATGATAGAATGCTGCCCTGAACAAAAGGAATAATGGCCTTGATCAGAAACAGCCAAAAATCCTATGAGACTTCTGCCCTTTCAAGAAAAAAAATGATTATGCCATATACCTCTAAAGCATCAGAATTTGACAACAAGTAGTATCAGGTCACTCTTAAGAATAAGACTGGAAGTGGTGCTTTGTGCCAGCAGTTTTCAAAAGTAAAAATTGCCTTTTAACACACAATACTCTTTTCAAGTCAGAAAGCACATTGTATTCCTGGAGTATTAGATGGTTTGATACGAGAGATGTGTGAAGTCATTCTAAGGGTATCTACTGTGCAGTCAAAACAAATCACAGAGGGCTTTGTACAGAAGTTCAGGTTTCTTTTAAATTAACCAGTTCAGACACTAAGAGCTCTCAGGCTTGTAGGGGGAAAAAAACAAGACAAAGAAAAACCCAACTTAACCTGGTTTTGGACAGTTTTTTTGCAGCCTGTGGTGAACCTGGTGCTGCTGGGGTGAGACTCAAAATGCCTGAGCAAGTTGTATCACACAGGTTTGACTCTGGGTGCTGTTTCTTGGTCTTCCCTGCTTTTCTGTGTTGGACTACTGGAGAACAGAGCTCTTGAAAAGTTGATTTAGTTTACAGAATAGTGTATGGATCTCTGCTGTTGCAGAGAATTAATTCAAATCAATATGACTGTGATGGATCTTAATGATGTTTCACAGTGTGTGCATGTGTACACTTAGGAATTAATTTGAGGTAATTGAATGGATTTGTATAATTTAATTTTTAAATAAGACCTGATTCCCCATACTAGTGATTTTTGTATCTGTTTTTTTTGTCAGAGTCCACAGTTAAGGCTCTTCAGCTTTGTGTGCTATTACCTTCTTAGTTATCCAATTAAATAAACACTAATCATCTTATTTAACAAACTAGATTAGAGTGTATGTACTGGCCTGAGTTTGTGACAGACTCAGATATTTAGGATGAACAATGTGCTGTGTTAAAGTAAGCAATGGACTACATATCATCTGCATAATGACAGGAAAGTCATACTTCCAGAAAAACAGAACAACAACAATTAATAAAACTAAGCTAAACAGAAAGAAGTAAGAATTCACTTGTAACAGGACAATACCCAGAGGGCTTATACAGAGGTTGTTTGAGTCCAAGTTGCAGTATTGAACTTAATAATCAGAGCTTTCATAAATTCAAACTAAAGGTGTATAAAAAAATTCAGAGAACTAACCAGACCCAGTACTTATTTATAATAAAACACAAGTAAAAATTTTGAAGTTAAACTTTTATACCTTTTTTTTTTTAAACTTAAATCAATTCAACTGGAAAAAAAAAGTGGACTCAATATTTTTCTTAAAAAAGAGATACAAGCTCAAAAAATATTTTTTTTAACTGAGTTAAAACATCTCATATCTAGCCAGAACATTTTTTTTCTTGGTTTGTTGTCTCATAAAAAAATCCCCAAACAAACAATTAATATTTTTTAGTCAAACTGACCAAAACTTATTTCAATTCAGTTTTTCAAACACATTTAGCCAACTTAAATCTCATTGTTAAGAGGTGTCTAAAGATTTATTTGTATAAAAATCCTTGGGAAAGTAACTTTTTAGCAATGAAGCTTTAGGAGATCAAAACTCTGTCTCTGAGGTTTACCATAGGGCCTTTGCACAGTACTGGTCAATCAAAGAGGTCAAACTCTCCCATATGATGCATCTAATATTAGATTTTTAAATCTATATTTAGAGACCAAAATCTTTGGCCTGATTTTTAACAAGATGAGCAGTTCTTACCTAACTGCAGAAACTGAAGTTCAAACAATTTGCCTTACACTCTCTTCACTCTCAATGTCAAGAAAATGAGAAATAAATGTAAATGTAAAATGGGAAATAGAAGACTTCTGAGCTTCCCAAATGCACTGTGAGGATAAAATGTCAAGTCTGATGAATCCTACTATGATGTACATTGTGAAACATTTATCAATAATATATCAGGAAAGGATTAGAGGCAATGTCACTGTAACAAAGTGGATTAAAATAGTTCTAACTGCTTTGAAAAACACCTTTCCTTCTCCATCTGCACTATCTGCTCATACCCAACTAACTACCCTCTCTCATGTATATATCATTATTCTTAGCAAGTAACAGAACTACAGACAAAATATTACTGCCTTTCATAATATTTCTTGCATTAATTGACTAAAACTCAGGGAAATGTCACTGCTCTGGGGCAGAGCTGTGGAGCTGTGAGCTAAAACAATCCCACTGGCTTCACTAATGACAATGTGATTAAAGCTACAGTTCCTCGGGATCACTATTAAAATCTGTCTATTTGTCCATCACATCCATGCACTTTTTTGTTCTAAAAGATGTCCTTTTGATATCTAAGATCTTATCTAGGAAACAGCAACCGACCCCTGTAAACAGCCACAGCTTCTGCAGCATCACCACTCACCTCGTGAGTTTGGACTGGGAAACACTCACCAGTACCTGCTGTCTCTGGTGTGAACCTCTCTTTGTTTCTAGTAGTTGAGCTATAACTAACCCTGTAAAAGAGAGCAATTAAGAACAAGTTATCAGGGTACTAAAGATGACATGTGAGTGTCAAGGCTACTGATTATTAACCGAAGTGAGAAATTGGCAGGTAGGATTAAACAACAGATATATGGCGACCTTAAAGTTAATAAATTTCCTTCTCTCCTTCCCACCCTTGTTCTAAGCTGCTGCAAATGATGTGAAGTAATGGTTTTGACAGACTGATCTTCCCCCTAGACCAGATGTGTGGGTCTCCCTCAGGTTCTTTAAGCAGAGTGAAGGCAGATTTTTGTCTTCCCGTGCCCGCTGTAGCAGCTGTACACACACATCATTAACATAAGAATGGTGGTAAGTATGTACTATTAAAACTGGGTGGGGGAAGCAGTGTTTTCTGTACCCTTTATATCTCATTGCATTTTATATACTGTGAGTAGGTGCTAAATTGGGAATGAATAAATGTATTTCAAACCAGCTCTTGGCGTCCAATGTGTGCTTGTTCTCTTAGAGATGAACCAAATTTTTAGATTGACAATTTTTGCATCTATTCAGTGCCAAGGCAAGTGCATTGTTTAATATGAATTTGAGAAAGATTTAGCAGGAAAAGAGATTTTTTCAGGGAAAAAAAATAAAATCCATATTCTTAAAATGCTTTTTATTGCAGTTTTCATTTAGAAAGAGCTCAGGCTATGGCATGTAGCATCTGTTAACTTTGTACTAGTATGTCAACACGTTGAATTTTTCTTTCAGAAGGATTATGAGTTACTTTTCTCTTTGAGGTCTTTAACAACTTTAAATTCAACTGCCCTCCTTAGGTTTCTCTTGATACTTCCTTTCACTACAGATGTCACTACCAAGAATTTACTGAGTCACTCTCCGTAGATGGTGAGTGCAGGATTATTTTTTTATGAAGGGGAGAACCGAGACAGTTGATCTTCTACATATTTAAGAATTTATTTGATGTCAAACGGAGAATTTGCAAAAAGTGTACTTTGCCAGGCCGAGAAACCATCCCAAGATAAGGTCTATTCTGTCTGCTGCTCATTAGGGATACAGATATTGTCCCTGCTCTTCTGAAGCACTAAGACATAAAATTGAACAGGAAAACTGGCAGCTCATCAGTTTCCTTGGTTTCTTCCTTTTCATATACACACAGGCACATATAAAGCATTTGCTGTATGCCTATATATTTATGTACATATATATATATATAACTTCATGGATATTTTTATACAGATAGATTTATTTTTATATATATGTATGTATAAATAAGTGCTTCTTTCCTGCACCAGCTGCCACCTCTGAAGCATAAGCCTGGCCAGGAAATCAGACAAATGTTTTTTGAAGCAGATACATCTTCTATTTCCATAGTGTGTTGGCAGGAGGTGGTAGTAAGGATTAAGAAACTGGTTCTATTCTTGCTAAGATCCAACTGGCTGGGAGAATGCTTTGGGGCATTGTGGATGTGATACATTGGTAGTTCCTGAACTGAAGGGAAAAAAGGAATTTGTATGTGAATATCTGAAATCTGTCTATTCCAAGCTTATCACACAGCTACCTGGGCTTCCTCTTTGCAAGGATGCTGCAAATCATGTCTATCAGCTCTGAGCCAAAATATGACAGGCCTTTCTTTACACTGCCTCCCTGACATGTGTCCTGCACATCCAGGCTCTTTGCAGCTTCTTCAAAATTCAGAAGGTCAAGTTTTTGCTCTCAGGTGTCAGCACACAACTCTCATTACCTTGATTTTAATCTTACTATGGTTTAACTTCCGCATAACCCCTTTGCAAGTACAAAGTGCCAGAGACAAGGAAATTAAAAGTTAGACAGAGCCTTTTAGGCAAGCAGCAATAAATTCATTAAATTGCATTTCCTATACTAAGATAGGGAAATCAGGAGGAACAATAGACTCTGATTTCTTATTAATATCCTCATTTCCATTCTACAGGGGAACTGGGTACACGGGAATTTTCAGTAACTCAGTAAACATAAAGACCCACTTAGATGTGCTAATATTCCACCCCCCTCAGACTAAATGCTGATCTAGCACACTCAGGTTCATTCAAGACCATGGCTTGGTCTTTAGTCTGAGCCTTCCACTAACTGAAGTACAAAACCCCAGAAACATGAAGTATCTTCCATTCAACAGGTCACATATATCTGGCCCATGTCTAATTTGACAAATAACTCAAGGAGGAAGGAGTGCAATTTTTGAAAGAAGCAGAGGAAAGGCAAAATAGAAAATGTTCTACCTCTCTCCCCCATCTGGAAGCCCATCTCTCCAAATCAATCCTGCTATTAATTAAAAGTAAAGACTGGCCAGTCACTGGGTGGATCAGCTGTGTGCAGACAGTTCTACCAGCACATGTAAAGAGCTTGCTTCTTCAAAGACTGTTACTAAAGCTCTGTTCACATCTCTACCAAGACCCAAAGCCCAGGATAACCACAGGAGCCTGAGCCAGCGCCCCTACTCCCACTGAGATCTACCCACGTTCACCTTTGTGGACAGCTAGAACTCACTTTGAATCATTCCAGGGAATCTGATGCTAACCTCCATCACATGACTTTGCCCAAAAACATATGGGCACGTTTGAGACAGCACAGCATGTCAAGGGCCATCCAGCTGGCAGGTAAGAGCCACTCTGAGGGCCACCTTAGTTCAGCCCCAGGTGACAGTCAGTCGGATCACCCAGTGCTGCAGTGCTTCTGCAGGCAAGCAATCACATGAACAAGTGGCACAATTTGGCATCCAACACCACTGTGTGGGGGTTCCTGCTCACCACACTTCAGCAGCACTGAAGTTCAGCTACGCTGGCTCCAAATTTGCAGCGCTGTAAATTGAAAACAGCACCGGGTACTGTCACAACTAATCCTTGTTGACAGTGATCAGAATTAATGCACGGACCATTATTGTCTGAGCTAAACAGACAGCATCCATAACTGAGAACCAAAACAATTTCCCATGTACAACAGAGTGGGCAAAATGGGAAGGACAGGCATAATGACTAGTGGTGAGTGGGTTACACATATGTATTCATTTGTCACAGCTTTCAAATGTCATAACAAAATAGAAGACATTGACGTTTTCCCAAGAGCATATAGAAAGTTCTTAGTCTCCAATTACTGCAGAGTTAAGCTAAAAATAGGGAGAGTTTTTTTTCTTTTTCAGTTAACTTTGAACTGCTTCTGAAAATGGACAGGCATCAGTTTTCAGAGCTGACTGCACTTTATTTATTTTATTTTTGTTTAGTTCACAGAAAATGTACATAGGCAGGTGCTCTCAGAGTTACCATGGCCTTTTTACTGCAGGTAGGAAAAATGTCCCTCCATCTACCACCAGTTAAAATTGACACCAAGTCAATTCTTTTCTGCTGAGAAAAAAAAAATGGTGGTAGCTTGAAAACAAACTACAACTTAAAATTTCCTGCACAGTGAGCAGTGCTCTGTAGAGAAAGAACATGTTCAAGAAATCAGAAGCATGTAGAGTTCAAACAAAACCTCCAGCTATGTCTACCTTCGACAGAAACTGATAGGATGAAACAGAACTATGCAGTTCCTCAAGTTTACGTGGACAATAGAGAAATTTCCTTCCTTCCTTCCTTCTCTGTAGTTGTTTTTTTTTTAATTTTTTTTTCCCTCAGAGTATATTGTTCATGAAGACTGGAAAAGCTTTAGCAGGATGGGGTGGGGAGTTCTTTGGTTTGGGATTTATTAAATAATTTATTTATTAATGCTTCTAGTTAACAGCTCCTTAATAAAAAAATATGGGGAAAAAAAATCATCCCAGGCATTAAGGACCAGAAATAAGAAACCGAAGTGCTGGAGTCAGACATTCATTCTTGAACCAAGGAATTCTGAACCTTATTTTTTCACACCTTGTAGGACCACTGTATAGGATCATGTTAACTACACAGCCAAGACTGAGACAGCTCTTTCAGCAACTCATAGACCCAAGTGATACAGAATAGAGCGTTTCATGCAAATAAAAGGACACTCAGAGGTCAAACAACTCTATATGGAAAGATAATGCAAATATGCAGTTTACTAGCCTGTATCCATGTCCTCTGGATAGCCCCGTGCAACGTAATTGGATCCTGGAAAATCAAGACCCATTACTGCTGGGGATACAATGAGAAGGCAGAAACTAAAAAGTGACCTGCTAAAGGCAATTTTAGAAGCACAGCTTGTATTCAAAAACTCACATGAAGTTACAAGTTGAGTTTCAGACAGAGGCTGTGCAGATCATGACAGTATTTGCTAACTGGTACATCTCAACCTTTTGGTGACCTTCTGCAATATGCATTCTGATGAAATTAAAACCATTACAGAAAATATTACATAAACTTTGAAACACTCTCAAAAGCACTGCAGGCACACCCTGGTCAGGTAAAGAGAGAAACCGGAGTCTGCATTTTAAATTCCTGTTCCCTTAAAGCAGCAGAGATACAACCTTGTATTATCTTTAAAGACTGCAATAAAACACATTTTGAAAGGCAATCCTTCAAGGGGACACTAAAGCAATGAAATGTTGGCAGAAGTAATTATGCAGAAACATTTTTGCAAATAATGAGAAATATCTACTTTCATTTTGCCATTTCTTGGCATGGATATTTATAAGAAAATCCTGTTTATGTCATTGCAATTTCTGTGTGTGATTCACTGGTTAGAACAGAACTTGCAGAAGAAATGAAAAATTGCTCATTTAAGTTTCAGGTATTTTATGTTCAATTAAAACTTTGTTTCACGACTTTGGTTTTAGTCCCTCTCCTACCAAAGCATCTTTCCTCATCACTTCTATGCTATTATAAACATGCAAAAAAAAATTTGCTTTGCTCCCTGGTGTTGGACATTACAGATGAAATATTCCAAAATGGTTTTCTCAAGCTGATAATTTACTTTGCCTTTTAACAAATTGACAGTTACAACAACTTCTGCTTTTACAGCCACCTCTTTTCTACAGAATAGACCTCTCAGAACACCCATGGAAAACATGCTGGCAGAGTCCAGACAATTTATTTTCCTCCATCTGAATATTGTCAACTATGAAATTGTTGAATCCCTTCAATCACTAACCAAGTTTCACATTTACTTTCTGGCTGTCAGTTCTATACTCCTTACAAAGGCCTTGTTTGGATATTAACATTTCTGCTTGAGGCATCAAGGAAATTTAAATTCGCAGATATAAATCTTCTAGAAGATTTCTTAATGAAAAGCCCAGCCAAAGGAGCTGACTACTGAACTACCACCTAGACAGCAATATCCTTTGGAGTGCCAAGTATGCCACGGTAAAGAATGTTGTGAACCCTATGACTTTTTGAGACTGTAAATGAGACTGACTGTTCCTCTGCCCTTGTTAAAGGAAATTGTCCACACTCTGGACAGGCACAATACAGAATGGGGATTCATATGGAGAGAGGGAATATATTCCTGCAGCTTCCAGATTGAATGACAGATTTTTACACCTACATGCTGAGAACGGTGGCCCAAATTCCTGATTCCAGCAGAAGCGAGGACATTGATGAGTTTATTTTAGTGATTAGAGTTGCTTCTTACGTTACTAAAAATATATCTTAGAGGTATTGCAGGTTACTTGAAAGTGTGATTTTAACATGTATTTTATTCTCCAGAGCTTTAATTAGTCTGCAGCAGTCATTCTTGTTCTTTCACTTAAAAAAGTAAAGTCATCAACAACGTAGGTTAAACAAATCCATGAATCAGGTCTTGGAATAGTCTTGACAGGAGCCCATAAAATATCAAGCAATGATGTTTATGCACTTTACAATGTTTTACTGGGTAATGGCTGCTCTAACCTAAATTCACGGCTTAAAATCCAGTTAGAAGTGTGGAACTACCCTTCTCTTTAGAGGACTGAAGACCATTTTTTGTGATGGTGTTTTTGTTTTTTTTTCCCAAGCCCAGCCAAAGATGCTAGATGCTGTGGGTCTGTATTTTTCATGGCAGCATTCACCCGAGGTGTAGGTATCTGATATTTAATTACTGCTCCTAAAAGGAAGAGCGTTCACACCCCCACTTCTCAGTTAGAAACTGCTCTATGCAACCACTCCTAATGCTGCCACTTATCCTTTATCATGTTTGTTTACATACATAATGCCCTTCTCTTCCCGATTTAATCTGATTTTATCTCCCTTGTACACAGGCTAGAAGAGCCTGTCTCACACAGGCAGCACCTCTGCTATTTGCTGCAGGCTGGAGAACCCTTTTCACCTGAAAGCTACCTGGCATTCACAGTGGCTGATGCTCAGTCCTCCATCCCCAGGCAGAACTCTAAATTCATAAATTACAGTCTCCTGGCACCCCTGCAGTGTGCCACCAGGGACAATCAATGAATAACAGAAAAGTCAGTATTTCTTCGGACTGGGGCTGTAATTTCCTGTCAGAAACTCCAGGTTTACATGCAATGGGTATACAAGAAATGAAGTGTAAAGGGAAAAATCAAAATATATTTTAAAAATCCTATGTGAACACTTGACTAATTCTCAAACAAGGTTTCCCAGGTATTATCCCACACAGAGAAAACAGTAAGGAGTCAAGCAGGTACAGATTAAGAGTCTCCTGATCTCTCAGAACCAATTTTTGCAGTTGATACAGCCATTCCATAAAACCCTTATTTAACCATTATCATGTCAGCATAAGCCAAGTTTGCTTGCAATACACCAAATCAATTTAGACACAGAGGGTGGCTGGGAGAGCCTGGGCTGCTGCTCCTCCCTCCCAAACACAGCATGAATTATGCACACACTGCCTAATGGTCCAGCAGGTCCTTCTCTCCCTTGGCTCCAGGCCTTTCTCCTGATTGCTCTTCCACAGAATTATCTCTCTGTACACACACATGGACAGAGAAAGCCCATGAGTTTACTGAACCTTTCTACAACCTCTGCTTCTAAGAGTAACACAGAGTTTGCACTGTAGTCGTGGTTGAATTGGTCTGCTCTGCTTTGCTGCTCTTATCATCCTGATCAGCCCAAGGATACCCTGGCTGAGGCTGTGCTGTTCAACATCCCAAACCTTTTAACATGGTAATGCAATATATTCTATCTACAAGGTTTCTCATTATTATGGAGCACCATCTCAATAATAATTCGATGAAGGGATTTTTTGCTGCTCATCTGTGACAGAGAAGACTACAGAACAAACTAGTGGACAACTTATGGTCAAAAAATACCATATGTATATCAAATAACTGAGTTCACCTACTATAGCATGCAAAGTCTCAAGAAAATACATACTTTGGGCCTAACAGGGCAATGGTGCTGCCATTGGGATGCTTGTTCAGGAAAAAAGAAAACAAAATTTTCACAAGATATATGTCAGCTGAATTTTTAAGAGCTTTCAATGAGAATTAATAACATACCTGCATTAGTGATTCTAAGTACTCTTCCAGGTTTACAAGAGAATCAATTTGGAAATAAAAGTATCTGGTTTATGTGTTAAAGAGTTATTTATTTGCTTGGAAGAATATATTTTTAATGGTACAGATGCATTTGACATTTCCTGGTAGGAACACTATTTATCTTTTAAAAGATCAAAAAAATAAACAAATCACATTTACGTGCCTGTTTACCAAACCATAATCTGGAGTTTTACAAGGGTAGGGGAAGAGATGTATTGCTCTGTGGCATGACTCAGGCACTTCAGTGAACACTTACAACTGCTGTTTAATGAGTGTTCAAAATGTCCTTCCAGACCTGCAGGGAGCACTGGAAATTTTGATGGAATCTGATCTCTCTCCACAGACAAAGAAATTTCCAATGAACGGTTTAGGATTTTACCCCGAACAACAGACATTTAGGAAAAGTGGAATATGTATGAAGACTTACTTCCCAATTTCTGAAATAAAACCTCTATGAAACTGGGATTTGTTTTCCTTTAGAACTTTTTGGTTTGCCTATTGCCTTGTGCATCTTCTGTTTCAAATTTCAGATAACTCAAAATTTTGACTCATCTGGGCCAGGGGAGGTGTGAGGTAAGAGCAGAGCACATGCAGCACACTGTGTTCTCAGCACAGAGAGAGCATTCCTACCTCTTCTTTCACATCTGCCACATTTCTGCTCATCTGGCACAGGGATTGCAGGTTGCAGCTACTTTCAGATGAAACAGCATTTTGGGCAGGGACTGCACGTGTGTGTTTTGTTGTGTCAGGAATTTGGGAAGTAAAACTATAAAAAAAATAGATACAATGGGTCCTATGGTTATATTTCCTTCCACCAAAAATATCTCTGCCATTGTAAAGTATCTGGTAAAATAGGGCATGACAAAAAATATATAGGAAAATTTATATTGCAATGAGAAAATTAACAAATAAAAAAAAGTTTGCAACCCCCCAACAAACCAATCAATGAAAGAAACAAAAAAGTCACACCATTAAACCAATAACTTAGCTTAGTGTCATCCCAAACAACTAACAAATAAGCATCCAGTCTTGCCAAAAATGATCAGTGTTTTGTTTTCAAGACACACAACTCTGGACTCTTGATCTATAACTAAACTAAATTACTGGCCAAGCCAAAAACCATGCCCAAGGTGTCTGAAATACTCTGAAGTACTAATTACAGATTAGTAAAATATGCTCTTATAACAGTCTCTTGCAGACAGGCACCCATATGTTTAAATGCACTCAAAAGGAGGTGGAGTAGAATCACACTCTTCCTTCAAAGGTGGACTAATTATGTTCAAGATATTAAAGGTTGAAGAAAATAAATGGCATTTGTGCAAGACTCAAAGGACTTCCCAAAAGCAGTAAAGCATGTTGTTTCTTCAAGCCATATTATTCTTCCCTTCACAAAAATTACATTTCTACAGCAACCAATCAGTCACAACAGGACAAACTCCTCTTGTCATTGCCACATCAGGCAGCAAAAATGAAAAGATGCATCACTAATGCAACAATAGATTTCATTAAGGTTATGCTCTTAGCAATGTCAGGAGCACAGGATGAAGCATCAGAAAACAAATGAGGAAACCAATTAAAAATATTCAGCAATTTATTGAAATAATACTACACTACTCTTTCAGCAGCAAAAGATCAACACTCTAGCAAATTTACTAAGCACTGAAAAGCAAAATAAAAACAAGAGAAAATGAGAACTGTGACATATTAGTGTATGGTTAATGGTTTAGATAACCTTATTTTCTTGGGAAACCTGTTTCAGTAATCATCAATCACTTCTTTTTTTCCCATTTGTTTAATTTTTTAATGACCCTATGCAAAGCGTGTGATCGTTGTCCTTCATCTTAAAGCAAGTCAAGTTTTCCAACTTTCTTTCAGCTACTGAAGCAAGAAGTGCTAATACAAAAAAAGTGGCAACACATTGCTTAGTAATGTCTTAGAACAACTTGTCTTTATGACACAATCCCCTCAGTAGTGAGCAGGATGTGACAGAAGGATGGTGACACTGCAGCAGACCGATCGCTTGGGGTAAAGCTGAGGCTCCATTGGGTGAAAACGTCAGCAGCAGTGACAGCAAAAGCATCCTTTGTGCCCACTGAGCCTAAAAGGGAATATGGCATCTGCTTTCCCTGTGAGTTACAACTGCCCGTGCCTACAAGCAAACTGTTTTCCATGGAGATCACCTTCCCAGCCTGTCACAGCTGATGGCTCTCACCTTGCTCTTATCTGGCTGCAGCCCAGCTAGAAGCAGTCTAGGACTGTGGGAATGCATATATATCCCTAATTTGTGCATATAATGCCTTCAAAACTCAGCCTCCCTTGCACAAATGGACAGATCCCTCTTTACAAATACAAATGATAATTTTTTTGAGGGCTATCAGCAGTGCAATTATCCCTTTGGTGGAAAGCAAACTGAACAAGATAAAAGAAATGCCTATATTTTGAAAAAAAAGTAACATTGCAGGGAATGATAAAATGCACCCAATTTATTCAGAATAAAACATTTTAGTTACAAAACTGGTAAGTCTTTATCTTCACAAACTGACTTTGCTTGGCAATAAATTTGAAGTGGAATAGAAAAAGAGTTCAATTTTGCAGACATACCAGCTACAATATAACCCAACAATGTAACTGTACCACAGGTATTCAATTTCATTTTTTTGCAGTCCAAACACCGTATTTTTTGTTTTCCATTTCAATACAGACAGACAGTGATGGATTATTACAATTGTAAGTCCACACTACACATCCTGTGTGGTAGCACGCGATAAAGATTTTTTTTTCTTTTTTTTTTTTTTTCGGTATATGTGCAGCTCCATGGCCAATTATTTGTGTCAAAATGACAGTACAGTGAGTTTCCAGAGCATTACCTATGCTGCAAAATCCTCTGGTACAAGTGATTTTTATGCTCTTTGAAATCTTGTGGTTGGTTTAGGCATATGGCAAAAATGCATGACTGAAAAATGCTTTCAGAGATTTATAATCTATTACTTGGCTTCTGAGGCACATCTCAGTGGCAGAAATAGGACATCTGATGCCCTTCAGCTACTCTGTGATCACACAGAGCTCCTGCCTGAACATATCCATGAGGCTCAGAAGTGACTTCCTTAAATTAAAGAGCAAGCAGAATTAATATGGACTCTGCCTCTTCTGCCTTGTCTAGTGATGAAATGGAGAATTTCTTTGACTTCAACTCTCTGTGGACAACTAACCAGCAGTACAACTGGCTGTGGCTTCATCACAGTGGTGTTTGTGTCGCTGGGCCACACAATGAAAACTGAAATTACACCTTTCAGCATTTGTTCCGTCCCTCCCTCACGTGCTTTTTTGACTTTATATCTTCTCTGTGAAAGTGAATACACAGGATAAAATTAACTAGACTGACTAAGACTTCACCACTGGCAAACGTTCTAAAACAGTAAGATTTGATGGGATTAAAAAAATAAAATTAAATATCCAAACCAGAAGTTCTGCCTTTCAGCCATTATAGCAGCAACACTCTTTCATTTTAAGTCTTTCTCTGTGTCTAATTATTTCAGTGTCAACATACTTCAGACACAAACTAAAAGTTTACACACACATGCATTAGCATTACTTAGACATTTTAGTACCAGTGCTCATGCAACAGCAACAGGAAAAATATTTATATTCAAATTCAAATGCTTGTATAAGAGACACTGAAATATAATCACACCCTAGCACAGACATTCATTAGCAATTACATTTTTTACAGTTTTCTAAAATGCAAGTCATGAAAATCAAAAGCACATAATTAAGAGCAACATTTAAACAAGAGTTTTATTTATATCTAGTCAACATTTCAGACAGAGATAATTGCAGACCTTAATAAATGTGATTTGATTTATTAAAGATGTATAGAACGAGCATGGTGGATATGCAAAGTTGGTTCAATCCCTTTCAAAAGAAGAACATGTATTAAAAATCAATTAGGGAAGGGATGGGTTGGTACAGGGGGCCAATAAAGAGATGCATCAGTAAAGAACTAGTAATTAAAAATAATATTCCTTTTCATTTAGTTCCTTAATTATTAAGTTTTTCATAAATAAATACTGCTCTATTTTAATCAAATGCATTTATATATTGCAAGTATTCCATAAATCGTGAAAATTATAATACATCATGGGAATTTGAATTACTTGGTTTTGCTATGCTCTAACTCTGTTTAGTTTGGATACACTGAATATTTCCTTGTTTTTTCACTATCTGCCATGAGCACTTTTAAAGAGGGGCACGGTGAAAGATAAACAGAAATACATTTCACTGAAGATTCCTACAAACACCTCACAAAATACTTTTTAATTAAACAAGCTCCAGATGGCTGAATTCTGACCAGAAAAGCTCTCATTTCAGGGTTTTGTCTCTACCAAACCCAGTCAGGAAAATGAGCCATCTTTGCTCTTAGAAAGTGGCCATAAATATAAGTTTTCACCACACAACCCTAAAGGGTATGTGGTGGTACCACCACCACCCCACACACACCTTGGGCTGCACCCACCACGATCTCACAAATGCTGGTTTGGCCTCGACCTTGAGGAGCAGCACCTGGGCTGAGCTCCTCTTGAGCTCACCAGAAACACTGTCTGCTCCCAGCAATTTGTGCTGCCTAACGAGCTCCTGCTTTTGGAGCAGCCTTGGAAACTTGTTTTTCTCGCCTGAACAGCAACCCAAGTGCGGCGACGTTTTTTGTTATTGAACTTTCAAAGGAAGTTATCAACCCAGAACTGCAGCCAGGATGGAAAATTACTGTGGCTAAAAGCAAGTCTCTTGTGACCCTACAAATAACAGTCCTGAGAGACCCTTTGAGCTCTCCTGGACCACGGCAGGTGTGACCAGCATCTCTTAGCGGGGCCTCTCAGAGCCAGTGAACTCTGAACTTCGCTGTCCTTGGAGGCCAAATGACAACGATGGAGCCTGGGCTGAAACCCCCACGCCCCAAGGCTCAACCCTTTGTTGAGAAGATGGAAAGGCATCTGATGAGAGCCCTTCACTGAACTGAAGGGGAATTTATCACAGGATATACCTGTACATACTCCTTTATGACTGTGTGTGTGCGAGTGTGAATATACTATAGCAAATGTGCCGCTAATGTTGGTCTCCTAAATTCTTAAATATGTTAGATTCATAAGTAAGTTAGGCCTGTGAATTACTGTTGTGCATATAGCAAATTCTATAGAATCTTCAGTTAAATTGTTTATATTAATCTATCAATTAAGTGCTGTTAATTTTAAGTGCTGTTAAAACCTTTAGGCCTAAACTGTCAGTCAAGTCTGAGGCAAAGTTTGGCAAGGGGATCCACTGAACCTCATGACTCAACAGGAAAGTCTCCCTTATTCCTTTTTATCCTTATCCTTTCCCATCCTTACCCTTTTTTCATCCTTTTTGCTGTTTTAGATTGATTGATTTTACATTTTAGTCCATTTTTTCTCCATATCCTTTAACCAACTGGTAAATAGCAGAATGAGCTTTTCCCTTTTCTTTTTCCACTCTCCATTTCCAAAGGCATCACTGAATCTTTATCAATCTAGGATCTACATATCTATAAATTATATCCCTTTGCTAGCTATGAAAGCCCCACCACTGGCAGATGTATATCAATGTAATATAAAATACTGTTGCTGAATACACAGAATTTAAAAAACAGAAAAGCCCAAAAGCAAGACATCGGCTCTTTTTCTCATTGGTAAGCAAAAGCAAACAATATTTCTAAAAAAACCCATGTCTGAATACATATGAGCAGATTTTTTTTTTTTTTCAGAAAGTAAATGTCATTTTTACAAAGTGATTTTTCATAGGTTTGCACAGGTTGTTTCTTCAAATTCATGCTCTCTGGCCAAGTTTGACAAATTCCTTGATGCTGTAATTTTTCAACACTACGTTTATCGAATGTAGAGGTCAATGGTTAGAGGGATGAATAACCTTGATCAGTTTTTCACTGCTGTCAAATAGCAGAGTAGATGGGGTTTCTAAACTCCAGTGATTATCCAAGAACTGTAACCCAAACTGACTCTTCCTCCTCCACCACAGAGTAAAAAAAAAAAAAAAAAAAAAAAAAAGAGTAGGAGGTTGTAACACTAACTTGGTATTTTTCAAGCTCACAATTTTCTGGGGAGAAAAGGGAAATTGAGGAAAGGAGAACAACTCTTTTTTTTTTTTTTTTGTTACTTTTATCATGAGGTTGGAAATGCTGAGTCACTTCCACTCTCTATATCTGCGGCTGCAAACAGAACACATGGTATGTGCTAAGAATTTCACAAGGAAGACACTGGGAGTTTTTATACTGGCAGATGCTGAAGCACCTCATTTTACTCATATTAGTCATGAAATTTGGAATGGACAAGCTGGAATAGCAATGCTGGCTACAGGCCTCTGATCTTATATCCAGAGAGAGTCTAGTCACAAAGGTCTGGCATGGTCCCAAAGGCAAGAATCGTGTGACAAGAATCAAAGCTTCTTAATTTAGGCTTGGTACCAAGTTAATTTGGCTAGATTTTATCTGGTCCTGGTCAGAAAAGACCATGCAGCGCTGTTTTATGTGAATTTATAAGCTTGGATCTCACCTAGCTTGAACATCTCTGCATTGAACTAATTTTCGTTGCACATGCTTCCACCAGAGTCTGTCTGATTACTTTCTGGAAGCAAACAGGAATTGGAAAAGTGCTACCAGCTGAGAAAAGCCAAGGATGGAGCAGTTCTAACAGCACTGCTCTGTCAGATGCCTGCAGAGTCACAGCAAAACACAGTCCAGCCATCTTTTGGACATGTACATGGCCTATTTTCTTCTTAAACCCATCAGCAGGCTGAGTTCTGGCACGAACTTTGAAGAGAACAGAATCTCAAAAACTGTTCCAAGCATTTTACAAAACGAGAGCCTTTGGTGGGATGGTTTCCATCAGAGCTCCTTCATGCTGATACTTCATTGCACTTCTGCAGTACTATTTCAGACTCTTTCTTAGTCAAATGTTTGGTCTGGTAGTGTGGAAGACAAGACAACTCTACTGGTCTCTACAGCAAGATGATGGTTGTGCCACTTGTTATTCTTTTTTAATTTCTTTTCTATTTATTTTCAATAGCATTTTACTATTTTGCCAGGAAGGTAGAAACCACCACCAAGATAAGAATTTCTCAGTGTATTTATAACTACTATGCAGATTCTCTGAAAATACTCAGTTCTTTGAGATAACTCAAGTTAATCAAAGAGATAAGAGAAACAGGGTTGATACTGAGCTATTCTGAAGGTTGGGGAAAATGAAACAGATATAATCAAAGAACAAACATTGCCTGCTGTTATTCTGGCTTCTTCTGCTGGTGTGTCTCTCATGGATTATCACTGAAATGCATGGTAAAGGTATATGTTCTGTAGTTACTTGAAATTTTCTAATTAAATCTGATTGTTAAAAATAGAAATAAGTACTGAACAATAATATAGCTGTATCTGACTCTACTGAACAGTACTAATTGCTCATTCTTCTTCTCTTCACCACAAGGGGAGTTCTTAGAGAAGACTAGGTCATGAGGCTGATTCTGGGAGAACATCCAGATACTGAAATTATAAAACTGTGACTAAAAAAATATAAATCAAATTGTTGAAAAGAAAAAAATCCTTGGTTTAGTGACTTCTAAATAAAAGGTACAATAAATTTGGAGTCAGAAACACCTCTTTTTTCATCAGTCATTTGTTAAGTGTTTCTGTTTACGTAAACAAGCACATATAAATTATATGGGATAAACAAGCAGGTAACAGTGACTCAATTCTTGTTCTAGAGATCTGAGCATTGCTGAAAGTACTCTTACCTTTAATTCTTCTCCTGCAGTTATTGATGCCACCAAGAATGCGAGAGCTACCAACAAACATCGGCATCCCATCTATAAAGACCTGAGCTATGCAATGTAAGAAAAGCTGCTGTATGTGGCTCCCAGAAATGGTCCACATTAATTGCTTGCAGGAGGGGAATAATAAGCATTTTTTCACATCACATCCTCTGTTACAGAGTACTGTGGTGTACCAGGTTCACAGCACCCACAGGACATGGCATTCTATGGGGTCATTATCAGATTCAACAAAGAAGACAAATGTAAGGTGAAACTAATGGAGCTTTTTTAGGGTAATGAAATGGAAGCTGTAACTCCACGTCTGATGGTGCTCAGGGATTTTTTTTCTCCATCCTGGTGTACCAAGAGAACCAGGTGTGAAGTGACCATTGACAAAATTAGTTTGGAAATACTTCTGTCATAACAATGACGTTATGAAATAATATTCTAATAACAGTATCAAATAAAGACATCTAACTAGCTTAAGCTGAGGTCTGATAAAGTTGTCATCTGTGCTAGCAAAGGACTAGACTTGACAATGACCATGGCCCTTCAGTCTTACATTCTCCTTTGGAAGAATCATCCAACCATAAGAAAAAAGCAGCAGTTGGAACAAACCAGCCATAAGAAAGTGGGACTCTATGGGTGAGACACTGGAAGAACCATCTCTAGCAGAAACACTGTCATATTTCATAAGTTTTCATGAATATTCAGTATGGTAAGAAATTCAGTAAGGAATTACTCAGTGGTGCTCTGGGAATAGCAGAAATAGTTCTGTAAGTATTCCAGGAGAAGAACAATTTGGCATACATTACATAAAAGAAACTTCAAGTAATCTTTTAGTCTGAAAGTACTGGCAGACTTCCAAGGATCAAATATTTGGGTAAAACTGTGTGCCTGGGGACTGATCAAGGGTATACTTTTAATGATAAAATCTGACTGTTGTGAAGACTAATTATCATAGACTAAAAAATAAAAATGCAAGGATTGCCAGGCTGTGAACGAAGAAGCTGAAGATTTATCTGCTTATGCAAAGGGCATTATTCTTACTTTTCTGGACATTAAGTTAGGAAAAATATTGCTGTATACTTGCAAGGAGATAAAATAAGAACTCTGATGCAGGCTGTATAATTATAATGCTACTTGACACATGACTACACTGCACTCTGAGAGCTGTTACTGACAGAAGTGACATCATGAGAAAACCATCATGTTCTTCTTAGAGAGTCTGGCTTTCTAGTTTTTAAGAAAGAATACAATGGTATTAAGACACACATCTTACTAAGAAATAGAAAAGATTTTTGCCTTTATGCTATAAATACAGCATCATCATTTTTAACCTCCAAGCTTTTCCAGCAAATCAGTTAATGGTTGCCTTTTTAAGGAATAGTGAGACAAAATTGCAAGGAGTTTTCCAGTCAGAATGATCCTGGTACCCAAAGGACTTCAACTCTACATTTTTTCTTTAAGAAAGGAAAAAAGAAAGGGCATAATATTTGCCTTATTCTAGAATGTAAGGGATTTAAGCCTGCTCCTCTTCAATTCTCAGCAGTAACCAAAACAACACTAAATACACACTAAATCTTGAAACTTATCTCTTCTGGAAAGAATCAAGGTCCAGGCAAAACAGTCCCAGTAAAATGTCCCTGATCAACGCCTGACAGACTCCTCTGGCAATGTACACTGAGCATCCCTCAACAGAAAGATTTAGCCAAGTGTGGATCCTTCCATAGCTGGAAAAAGAGATGGAACTGGACCCCTTGAAAAGAATCAAGGCTGGCACATGTGGTAGCCACGAAAGGTCACAGGACAGACGACAGAATGAAATCGGACGTGAAGTTGAATTATACATGAGATTAAAGTAATCTTGGTGTTATAATAAGAACTGCTGTGCAGTGTCAGGCCAAAGGGCCAAACAGCTGTGAGAGTTGCCAATGGGGCACGTCCAGGGCAGAGCATGGCAGTGACAATATCTTTGATGTGTGGTCATGATCACTGCATGTCTGAGCAGCAGATTGCATGTGGAGCTAAAAAAGTTAATGGGTATGGGATTAATTCTTTCCTAAGGTTAAAACAGGCATGTAACATCCCCCAAGCCCTCAAATCGCTGCCTTTCTCTCATGCTTCATAATTACAAACCCAACTAAAACACAACCTGCAGGTTAGAAGACTCTTAAATGATCTGTCACATTGTGTTTGTGACATATGGCACTATAATATGGCACTTGTAGTGAGGACATCACAGAAAGGTGGATAACACTGGCTCCTGGTGGAGGGGAACCTTTAAAATTAAGCAGCCTTGAGAACTGGGCAAAGAATTTTGAATTAAAATTCCACAGATTTGCAACATCACCAGACAAAAAAAAAAGACAAGAAAAAAGAAAAGGTAGATAATGTAGATGTTTAGTACTCAAAAGGACAGATGGCAGATGTCACTTTAGTGTGTTCTGATATAGTGGTAGCACAGGAGACCAACTCCTTCTCCTCACAAAACTCTACATCATAGGCAAGGTGGAAAAAAATGGACATTTGATAAAAAACTGATAGATGGATTTTATTATTTTATTAAAAATTTTTTGAGTATATCAAGATTTATCACAAACCACCTCTCAGTGTTGGCAAAGGGTGGAAGAATCACTCTGCCTTTTGAAAGAGTCTGGACTCAGAAAGTGGACTGAGATTCTATTAGAATGAAATATATTGATTTCTTAATCCATAACATCTTTTCATTTTGAAAATATCCCTCCTTTTCATTAAGTTTTCCCCTTATGTTTTTGCTTTTCAAATAGTGAGGAAAAACATATTTTAGGGGAAATCCTTTGGTCTTGGTTCTTTATCAAATTACATGACATTTAGACGTGCTTGGTAGACAAATATCTGTAATTTTGATAGTTCTGTTGAGAAGATGAGGCCCAAATCTAGGCCAAAGTGTATTGTTTGTATAATCAATAGTTACTGTGTTTCCCATGAGGTTTATGTTTGGATCTATAAACTGTGTTTAGTGACAAATTAATACATTAATTAACATATGTCTTAACTGTTGGGCTATCACAGTAGTTCTCCCCTTGCCACAACTATTGATAAACAAAACAATGAGACATTAAAAAATTCAAAGTAGAGAAAAAAATTAAGAATATCAGTCCTCAAAGTAGACTTTGCCTCCCTAATATAATGCCCTACTCATGGGGCCTTTACAATCAAAGAATAACAATGTCAAAGAAAATTACTACATATGTGAACATCAGATGCTGAAAAGAAAACTGATTGATAAGAACAATATTGAGACTTAAAACCACCTAATCACAATCAGTAACTTTTAGTCTGTAATCTACCTGCACAACCAAATGCATATGAAAAAAAAAAAAAAAAAAAAGACAAAATTGCAGTAGTTCATTCACAGGAATATAAAGCTGAAAATCAAAATGCTTGATGGCAAAGGCTTCAGTGCACATTTCTTTAAATATTAAATAGCTGAAAATTAAAGTATCCAAAGTCCAGACAAAGGGGTATTAC
>JAWWLV010000158.1:14108478-14131840 GCA_035041135.1 Platyrinchus mystaceus | reverse complement strand
AGTGAGAAACGCTGAGTTATACCTCTGATGAGTGACACCAACAGAAATACAGCTAAAAATTCATCCTTTTGTTGTACTAATAAATGTAGAAATTTCAAATGCAACCATTTTACTCTAATTAACAAAACCCATTGACGCCTGCGTGAAATCCTTTTATCTTCCCTGTGCTGACAACTCCAAATATGGCACATAAACAATGTCATCATCTTTTTTTTTTCCTAAACAGAGCTCTTTTTAAACAAGCTGCCTCAGAGGCTGAAGGGCATGGAGTTCAGTGTGGACAACAAAACTTCCCAAATGCCAGGACATGCTGGCAACAATATCTGGGAGAACTAACAGTGAGATAGGAAGACAAATCTGCACGCACTTTGGTCACATTGAACAGCACAAGTGATCACAGATAGCTTGCAACTGCTACTCCTCTGAGCATCAGGTTTGTCCTCTCCACCACTAAAAGGACAAAAATTAAATCCAGGAGTAAACTGTAAAGGGTAAAGTGTGTGGGATTTGTGACAGCCAGAAAACAGCTGGTTCGAAGAGCAAAAATTGGTGTAAGTTCTATGGCACTTTCTGGAAGAAGAATTCATAGCTGCCAATTACCTTTGATTGTCTTAATAACCTGAAAGTGTTCGAGCTTGGGACTAAAAAATTTAAGTAAATCAGGAATGGAAGTGCTATTCAGAGCAATAAGACACAACAAAAAACGTGTCCTTTGCAAGAACATCCCCTTCAGAAAAGGCAAAAAGGGAATCAGAGATACACAAATTGATTTCATGATCATTATTTAATGCAGACAGACATGAGGGCCCTTTGAAGCTGCAAATGATTCTAATCAAGCTATAATTACCTGTTTTCATCCTAAATCAATTCCCCTCATAGGCTTTAGCTGAAATCAGTGAGGTAATAAACGTCAGACCTGTAAAGTCAACACGAGAGAAAGTTCATAAGCATCTGTTCCTTAAAAATATTTATGTACAAACTTGGGCATTTTTTCCTTGAAAGCCTGGTGATGGATGTGTCAAGGTTCATAGCTGTGCCTGACAAGGGTGGACACTAAAGCATAAGAAACAGAGCCCTTGTAGATGAAAGGCAAACAGTTAGCCAAGCCCAACCTCCTGGAAATTATTATACCTCGTGTCCAAAGACAGGGACAGTTTACTTTGTTATCATATTAAAAGGTTGGTAAAGCTACTGAATGGTATCCAGTTTCTGCAGGGAAAGCACAGCAGATTGACAGATCCTGGGTTCTAACAGAAGCTTGCAGAGCAATGTGACAATGCAGAGAGGCAAACTTCACACTTGGTGTACGATAACTCCTCTTGAGGAATAAATCAGAATAATTGAGGGGTATTGTTTACTGTAAAAAAAAACCCCAAAACAAAAAACCAAACCCAAAAAACCCTCTTAATATTGACCAGGGTAAACATTTTTTATCTAATTGAAATTGAGCATGTAGATGGGCACCAGGATGCAGAGCAGAACCCGCAGCAGGTCCCCTCTAGCTCTTTTATAATCTGCAGGCACAGTTTTAAATGACCTTGTTTATAACCATAGCTGCCTTCCCAGCAGAGGAATTTAGAGTTCTGTTGGTTTCCCTGGCAACTATTAGTAATGCAAGAAAGACACAACATGGAAAAATTACATTTTACCCGATCTTATTTCCAATAACTGTTATTTCCCCTCTCATATCAAAGGGAATTTTACAATAGAATTTTTGCTCCCATGTCAAGGGTGGCAGCAGTAACAGACAATGCAACACTCTACCACGGTAAAGGCCTTTTCATACCTCTTTAACCATCACATCTGATTCTGCCTAGACTGGTACGAAACAAAGCCTAACCTTTTCAAGAAGCTTTCTGCTTTTTCATCTATGTGGGTTAGCTCTGTTGTGTTTCTGGGGAGACCAAGGTTGAGCAAAACACAGATACTTCCCCGTGTTCAGCTCTTAACCTTTTTCTCAACACACTCCCCTTCTGTAACACGTGGCATTTCAGCAATGGTGTGACACAAGCACACTCCAGAAGTCAGTTCAGCCTAATTCAGCAGGACTGAGGTGGTGTCTTCTCTGTTTATTCATCCTCATTATTATTCTAACACCAACTGAATTCAGTTTCTGCAGAAGACCCACACTTATATCTTCTTTTCCCCCCAGCACTTGTCCTCCCAGCCTGCCTTTGCTGCTTATACAGATTCACCTTCTCGACACGGGTGTCACACTCAAAAGGGAAACGAGCTGCTGAGTTGTGAAATCTGTGCTGGTTTATCCTCTCTTTGGCACAGTCAGCATTTATAGGGACAAGGAATACTTGGTCACATTGTAAAGCTTCCACCACAACTCAGGAAGGAGCAGAATACCTTGAAACTTATAGATGAAAGGAAACCATTATGTGACAACCACAGCTGTGAAGAGCAGGGCAAATCCATCCCCCAAATAAACAAATAAACCCAGAAATTGTCAGAGAGGAAGAGGACAGAGTTGAAGATAATAGGGAATGTGAAGATTAAGTGAGTCTCTAGAGGAAATGGAATTTCAGCCCTTCACTGACAGATCTGGAGGGGGAAAAAATGGTATTTATATTTCTGAAAGCCTGTGTTTACAGCAAGATGAAAGGGATAGAATATGGAACTAAAGTAAACTTTTTTGTGGGGGGAACAGAGGTAACAATAACATACAGAAATTCATAAGATTTTTATAAAATATTACAATCTCTATATAATTTTTCAGCTATAAACTAGATATTTACATTTCAATATTCCCTCTAGAACTTCAAAACCATTTTCATATTTTTACAGAATATACAGACAATTCTTTACTCAATTTTTTCAGGGACAAAAAACCAAATGAAGACTGTAACCTATTTAAAACCCTGTGTCTTCACCCACAGGCTTTTCTGTCTGTGCAAGCCCACCCCATTAACATAATTTTATCTCCAGACTAATTGAGTCAAGCCAGATGCAGTCGACAACAGGGCAATACACCTACTCTTTCCAGGCATTTTTAGTGAATTGGATGCACGAAGCCTGGAATATTATTAGCATTCTTTAATGAAATGCACCAAGGACAACTGTGTCTTAGTGGTATAACTCAGCTGCTCCAATTTTCAAAAAGTAAATCCAGAGAGAGCATAAAATTACTTCACGAAAACAGAGCGAGAACAGAAGAGGGAAGAAACAGATTGTACCAAACTGGCCCTCTGTGTGCCAAGCGAAGTGACAACCAAATCCTGTGAGTGCATTGCCACTCTCAGAAAGGGCATTTGCTTTGTCTCCTCTTCTAACTTGGGGATCTGCAGTTCTCTTCATAGAGATACAGTGCAGTGCAGGCTGGTGCAGAGATGTCTGAGCAACAGGCAAGCCCTGTTTTCTGCAGGATGAATGCAGCAGTGAGGTGCTAATTAGCACAGCCAGCCCCAGCACAGGGCTAGTTCCACTGTCAGACCCCTCTTTGTGCCAGGCAGAAGTACCAACTGACTGTTAGGTTGGACTCTTCACCCAGCATCAAACTGTGCTATACAAGCCTCTGCTATGTAGAACTTCTGAACAGACATTGTGCTATTTGTTATTTCTCTTTAAAAAGACCCACCACTGGCAACCAAGATCCTGGGAAATACTCCCATCTTTCACCTTCCTTTTCTTGGAACAATATCTGACTTTAACGTTCAGTGAAAAAGCAGCCTTGAAACATAATCTGAGTGGATTGAAAGCCAAAGGTACACACCTATCAATCATTCAATCCACAGAATTTGAACATTTGTATATGAGTCTGTATTGCAACTCCTGTAAATCTGACCTTTAGAGAAGAAGGGTGTAGTGTAGACATTATTCCCAGCACGTTTTGGAACTTTACTGGTATGAAAATACTGTTTAGTAGCTTCAGTAACCCTGCTGTCATCTCAGAGACACAGCCAGTCTTACATCAGTGGGGAGCACACACAGAACATAACATGGATATCTATTACTCCTTCCTCTAACTACTTCCTAAACTAGACCAGTGAGGTTCCAAGGGTTGTGGACAATTGCCTCATGAAGACAGATTTGGGGTAATTCCTACTGTCTTAACCCAGCAAGCAGAAATGACTGTACCGATGATCAGATGGGATTTGAGCTTTAGCTCTCACTAAGAAGTGGTGCCCTCTTAACAGATGTAATTTGCAGGTCAAAAGTGATGACAACTGCACTTTTGTGCCCTCTAACTGTATAACAATTCATTATATTTAGGTTTCTGATTACACTTATTCACATGTCCATATGACAAGCTCCATTTAAAAGTTATTGTGATAAGAAAAAGGAACCAAGCCGCGGAAAATTTCTCAGCATTTTGGTATTACCCACAGGGCCACATCATTTCATTAGGACAGTGCTGCCCAAGCAGAGGAGAATCCTCATTTTGATGAACTAAGATAACTAACTAAAGAAGCTCTGATGAATTTTCACTCAATGACAACAATTCCTCACAGTCTGTTCTCCACATGTGCCTCTCTTCTATGGCAATTGTGGCTTATGCAGAGAACTGACAGGGCAGACCAAGGACTTACAAATCAGTTCTTTAACCACACTCTTGAAACTACACAGAAAAGGACAATCCAGTCTGGATTTCCTCTCTCCTTTTCTTTGGGAAAACACATATTCCTTTTCAGTGTCATAGATACATAAAGCTTATTATAATGGAAATCAGCAATTTTAATTAGCCTCATTAGGTCAGAGAATCATAGAATTAATTAGGTTGGAAAAGACCTTAAGATCATTGAGTCCAACCACAAAATATCACAGGCTGGAAAAGACAGGATGGATATAAAGCAAACAGCTCTACTTGGAAGGGCAGAGCTCCACAGATGCTGGGGTGCACTATAAAGTCCTCCAACTATCTCCAGAGCCAAAAACAGTCTAATTGCATTTTACTCCCTTTGAGAGACAATTCTTTGGAACAAAGAACATTTCTACTTTGATATTTGAAAAGATCTCACAAAAAATAATTCCTAGTAAAGGCTAAAATTTTTTGACAGAAGTCAAAAAGTTCAGGGAAAACATAATCAAGGTATTGAAGATTTCAAAAGGTCCCTAAGGCACAGAGAAATAATAATGGGTTGTGGGTGTTGCAGAACACACATTTTTATTTAATAATGGAAATACTAGCCTTACAAACTACCAAGTCTGTGGGATAAAGAACCCATACAGCAAAATTCATTCAGCAATATTTTTGTTCAGCTGTTATAATAATTTTTTGCAAGAAATAACATTTTTCTCAAGCTTTGCCTTTACATTTACTAAAAAAAGGACACATCAGGACTGCAGCTTTAGCTACTACTTTAGTATTAATAAGAACAGTTAAGTTGCTACTAAGAGCAAAACAGCAATTTTTGAAGTATTAAAAGATTAAACCTTGGGTAAAAACTATTTACAATAGGAACTAGGATTTTGTCCTGTCAATGATATCAAGCATCTAGCTCAGTTTCAGTAATTTTATTTCTCCTAATAACAGGAAGTGCTTCAATGAATTTAACTTTGTTAAGTGGAGACAAGCCTTGTTTTGAATGTTGTTCAATGCATCTGGAAGTCTACTAATGAAAAAAAAAGAAAAGAATTAAAAAAGAGGCATTTATTAGTGCCCTAGAAATTGCTCATCCTCTGAACTGATAAAACTAAATAAATACTGAGTATATTGAGACTGTTGAAGATTTTTAAAAAATTGCTCACAGAACAGGAAAAAAAGTGACACTGCCAGATTATGTTGAGTATCCACAAGAAAGGACAGTGGAAGTACAGAAGACAGCAAAGAGAGAGACACCAGGCACAAACAGAAGCAAGTATATAATGACTAGTGTTCATCAGACACGGCTCATTCTCAGTTTATTCCTGACCCAAAAGCTTTTTTTCTGTGCAGCCTTGGAACTGGAATGATCCAGTCTCTTCTTGATTAATGAATTTAAATATGGGCAGTTTCCTCTTAATATGTGCATCTGGCAATGCATTGACATTCCAGACATGATTTTTTTAAATAGTCCAGTAAAGTTCAGCAGAATTACAAACCAAGACATGGAGAAGGAGAGGTTAACTTTTGGCTGTGATTCTTTGGTTCCTGGGAGTCAAAACTCCTATATAGTCATTGGAGGAATGATCCCGAGCAAAGGCTTATTCAGAGCATCCCCACTATGGGCTTAGAGCTCTCACCACTTATTGTGCAAGATGGGTGAGATACACGACTGGTTTCACCCTGTGTCAATACTCTCTGCAGAATGTCTGTGCTTTTGCTGGCTGGGGAGTCTGTGTGTGTAAAAAAAACAGTGAGGCACTTATGACTTTACGTCAAATAATGCATCATGAACGTTTGCAACAAAGTTGTTAACCTGGCAAGCAAAAACCAACTCGTTTTGATCTGTTTGGAGGTACTGAGGTAGTGTAAAGCTGTTTCTGTAAGTATTTGAGTGATGTCTGAATTCAGTGGCTCTTCCAGTCCTAACTCCAGTTCTGACCTAGTTGGGTAGAAGGCTTACACATGCCCAGGAAGAGGCAGACAAATGTCAGCTCTGGATGTTTCCCTTGTCACACATCAGACACTGCAGCAAAGGGAGGTCAGGCAAAATGCCCCAAGTCAAGGAGAGTGAGATAGAAATAGGAACTGAAATGGGGGTAAACACTCACCCATTAGCTTGCTGAAAGCTAACTTCCTTATGTTCCCTGTCATTAGCTTTACTTGCCTAAAGGCATCGTTTTTCGACACAAATCTCTCTCACTCCTTTGACCAAAAAACAAAGCTTCACTTAAAATAACAGGTTCTGGTTTGCTCTGAGAGACACAGGTCCACTGGTGGAAGTAGAAAGAATAAAGGCCACAGGAGACATAGTTGGAAATCATGTGTCAACTATGTAGGGTGGTGTTGTTATCCCAGTTTCACTAGGGAAGAAAGGAAGGAGCAGGAACAGCTTTTAACAGGTAAGCAATAGTGTTCAGTGCAGCTCCAGTGAGAAAGAGCAGTGCAGTTACCATCAATAAAAATGCCTTGGCAAATGGAGATGCAAAATTCTCTAAAGGCTCAACAAGCAAGTTGCACACAAAGTATGTTATGGAAGATCTCAGGATGCTGACTTTGGCATTATAGTTGAAACCCAAACAAGCAAAATTTTACTTTTAGCCCTCAAAACCAAAGTAAGTAAGATCAGAGCTATCAGGGCATATGTCATGACTGAGTTCATAAGGTATGGTGAATAAGATCTACCATAACAAGGGAATATATTCAGTTAAATGTAAAAAGACAACACCTAAAGAAATTTTAAAGAGTGGTCTCCGATAGGGAAAAAACACATAAATAAAAAGAAAAACAAGAAATACTCTCATCTCTTTCATTAAAAGCCTGCTCAGGAGCATCTTGTGCTCTAGTGCAGCACTGCATCTATGGGCTTATTGCATTAACTCAAGTCACTGTTGTAATAAGCATTTAGTTTAGTCTCTATAAATTCTGACACTAACTTCAACTGTAAAGAATTTTGCCACATTAAGAAAAGAAAATCTACTGCTAATCACCAGATTATGCAAAATCATACTCATGGAAATATTTCTATAGTGGAGGAAGCAAGTCATCAATAGAAATTGCATTAAACTGAGATGATTATCATATAAAAACTGCTTCATATTTACTATTTAATTTAATATTTACTTACCAAAATTACTGTTTTAAATGCTTATAAATAACAGATTATGTGGAAGTCCAAATTTGAGCAGCATTATTCTGAAGATACATCTTGTTTTATGCATTTTATAGAAGTGTTTCCAGTAAAGTGTTTTGCACAATATTCATTAAAATAAAAACCAGAACTCTTTCCTCTTAACTGAGCTTCTTTTAGAGAGTAGCTTCAAAGCTATGAGACATATTTTTCTCCTGTGAAAAAACAATGTCCTTATGAATAAGTAGCTACAAATTTGCACACAAATCAGTTGAAGTTCAGATCTACCTCCCCAAAATAAATCATTTAAAATTGCATCCAAAAAACCCAAGGAAAATTACTGCAAACAATGAAATAGCATTAAAGGAAATTGGGGACAGGTGTCATACTATGCATAGGTGACAATACAATTTGCTCAGACTGAACCTTGATTCATTCCTTTCTACAATGATAAGGAGCTTCAAAATACTGAAGTTGAACAGGGAGCTTAAATATCCATGGGTTTTATTTTACATCAACAGCACTCAAAAAACCATTACTTGAAAAATTGTGTATGATTACATGACTGGTGTCTGTATTTGCAGCACGTTGTGATGAATGAAAATCCATACTATACATTGAGATAAAGTACAATATTTTGAGGTAGTTTCAGAAGTTATATGTAATTTAGCAGCATATAAAATGCTTCTATATGCAGTATACAGAACCAAATTTACCCCAGTTTTCTGTTACTTGCTTCTCATTGTGACGTGGCGTGGCTTGTCAGTGAATTCATCTTCAATCCCCAGGTATTTCTGAGATGCAAGTTACTGGAGGTAGGGGTTATATAGTGAACAGACAGTATTTATAACAAAGAATATAATCATTGCCAGTAGACTAAATAGTGACTGCACAGTAATTTATAATAAAAGGAAAAATTTACCAATGGAATGCCAAAATGAATTAACCTCTATCAGAGAAAAAATATAGTATGAGCCTTAAAGCTTGTTAAAATCGGATACTCTGATATTTTTTTTCCCAAACAGATCTATAATTTGATATTCTACTGTTAGAGAAAATAAAAGAAGAAAGCAGATTTTTCTTTTTTTGCTTTGATGATAAAGAAAGATAACCCTGGGGTATAATACAAAGGTTCACTTGAAAAGACCCATTTTTCATTCATATCAGGTTTCTTTTTTTATATTTTTCTTCTTGGAGGTAATATCAAGCTATAATTTGTTCTTGCACAGTTTATAGGTACTTTGATAAAAAGTGAGAGAAAAACCCTAAAAAAAACCCCAAACCAACTCGACTGGTAAGAGCAGCTAAGGTTGCTTTGGGGTAAAGCAGGATTGTCCCACCTCTGTCTAGAATGTCCCTTAGGGTGTGTAAATATGCTGAATGCTACAAATCAGCAACCCCTCGTTTCACTCAGATGGATCAAAACACCCCAGACTCCTTTTGAAGGAGTTATAAGTTTTACTGAGACACGTAGAACCCACATGTTCCTGGAATTTCAGGACATCTGGCTAATCTTCTGCCATGCTTCACCCATCTGTGCAGGATGTCTGAGCCCTCTCTGTCCTACTACAAGTTTCCTCTTTCAGGCTCCTCCTCTTTCCTATTCTGTCGGTCCAGCTCTTCTCTGGACCCATTCCAATACTAGTTCTTTTTTTTAAAGCTGTATGACTAGAAAATTGAAGTCTTAGCAGGCTCTTAAACAACAATATTGATACTTTCCTATTTCACCTGGAACCACATCCCTTAGATTATGCCCAAACTATCTGCAGTGTTCCAACAACTGTACCATACTGACACCTGTGGTCATTGTGTCAATAAAATTTTCTCTTTGATCCACTGAATCACTGACAATTGAAAAGCCTCCTCTAGAAGAAATAGCCATTACCCTCCATGTACATGATGCTCATGTATTACTGCATTTTAATATAATTTATCATTCCATTCTCCAAAGTTATACAGGGCTTTTTACAAAATGGTGGATCTTCCTTTGCCTATGTTTTCCAACTTTATGCTCACTGCAGCTTCAATACTTCAGAATTTGTGCTACTCTTTTCCAAAGAAAAAGTTTTGAACTCATGAAAAATTGAAGTTTTGAACAGTTTTGAACTCATGAAAAATTCTTCAAAAATTTCACTAATACTTCTGTTACCTTTCAAGTAAATGAGATTTAAATTCTCTCTTGCACACTAATCCAGATTAAGACAGGTTAAGATTATGTTTTGTACTACTTGCCATTTTAATCATCTGATTCATCAGTGGCATCAACACTTGTGTTCTGCATAACTGAATCCATTTTCTCCTTTTGGACTCATATTCAGGAACAAAATAACATAACACAACATATCCTAACATAAAAAAATAAAATTACAAGTAATTAAAGAGTTAACATATCAGAAAGGGGAGGGCAGAGAAATAATAAAAGGAGAACAAGTAAATGAGGCTTAGACAGAAGAACAACATTATTACCATTTTCCTTTGCAAAGAAGTTACAGCCAGGAGAAAAATAAGTCAGCTCTACTATATTCTTCTGCATGATTTCACCTTACAGTCCAAAGTTCATAATTTATCTAAGATGCATTACAGCTGCAGTTGTTATCTTAATTGTCATCCTCTAAAATATTTGAGGTGTGGGTTTATTTCATCTTTGCAATGCACTTTGTCCTAACAGTTTCTTTTAAGTTTAATGCAGTACTTATTTATATCTGTCCCTCTGATATGCCCATGACAGGCAGCACTCCCAGAATTAACGATGGGCTGGTTTGCCATATCAGGGGCTGGTGGCTGACTGATGTTAAGACCTGTCTTCTGAATTTTTGTCTCTGATGAATTATAATCCACTTTGAGGATAAGACAGTGAATTTCTATGCCAGTTTCAATGCCACCAAAAGTCTTTCAAATTATGACATCATCTAAATAACTAAAAGTGTGTTTTCTATTCTCCCACAAAATCCCTGCCCCATTTCTAGCACACATTACACCAAGTAGCACTACTGGCACAAGTTATGATTTTTCATTAAAAAAGGCCAATGCAGGTCACTATAAAAGACTGTAGTTCCATAAAAAAATAGCCTAATTTTTTTTCTCAAAACGAGGTAATGGTTCATGATTTAAACCAGTGATAAAAACAATGTCAGTTTACTGCAGTCCTTACAAACCAAGACACCCAGGTACAACTGGATTAGCCAAAAGTTCATGTTTCTTTCTAATCAGTGAGGAAATTAAGTTACAGGGAAATTACTGACTTCTGAGACAATAGCTGAGACTGCCATTTCTTCCTTTGAGTCACTCTAGGAGTAGAATTCTGTGGTGTCAACCTGACACTCAGAGTCAGAGGTAAAACTGAGCTTGAACTTTTTTTTTTTTCCAGGCTAAGCACTATTTTAGCAACTCTGAGACACAAAATAAGTAGGCTCAGACCTACAAATGTAAAATGTAGCCACCAATCTTCAAATCTGATGGGAACAAGAAACCTAAAATCATGTGCATCTGTCATTACCATTCAAAGACAAAGTGTATGAAAACAACAACAACAACAACAAATGATAACCAAGCAGAATTAAAAAGGTTCCAAATATGTAGTCCAAGCAGTTTAAAAAGATGAGGCAGGAAATCATTTATCCAGCAGAGTTTGACTTTAGACATGTCCTTCAAATACTTAAAATACAAGTGCAAACAAAATCAGAATATCTTCCTACACTGCATTAGTTACAGGGACAATATTGGAACTACTGGGGGAAATCTGGCCTGTGTCATGCAGAAGGTCAGACTACAAGATTATAATGGTCCCTTCTGATTTTCAGATCTATGAAGCCATGAATAATTTAAATAACTTTGCAGGACAAACAGAGGAGCTGGAGTTTAGCAGCTGAGTAGACAAAAAAAATTTTTCACCTCGCCCACCACTTGAACTTAAGAAAGATTTGCAAATATCTGAAAAAAAAACAAACCACACACAAAAAAATCCAAAAAATATTTGAACAGTAACTAGCTATTTTCACAGCCTTACCATATAGCTGATTTTATAGCTATATTTTATAACTACTTACTACAGAGTGGCATTCAGGAGTACAGCTGCATGGAAACCTGATTAAACCAGGAAATTCCATTTGGCTGAAGATTTTTGGTATGTTTGCAAATGAACACAGTAAAATGAACTGTGAAATGGCTATTTTGGTAATTGACTTACAGATCCTTGGCCCTAAGAACATGAAACCATGGTTACATATCCACTTTAATCTGGCATTGCCCCAGAATGCTGCTGAAGAGGATCATCCATCCAGAGATCCAAACAAGCAGCCCGTTCCCATCCCCTGGGAGGGCTGGAGCAGCTCCCCAAGTGGCCACACAGGTGCTGGTGTGAGCCCAGTGGAGTCAGGGAGATGGTGTAGCCTTGGCAATGGGAAAGACAGGTCCGAATTTACAAGATTTAAGCAATGCCAAAATCATGGTCTGGGTCTCTACCGGTTCAGTTGACTGCGAAGCCCAAGGTGGTGGCTCCAGGGATAAGAGCACTTACCTTTTTACTCGTATTAACTCATATTCTGCAACTTAAACCTAACTTAAACCTAAAAAGGTCATTATTTTTGTACTTGTGACCCAAAGATTTATTTGGTTTAGCAATTCCTTCATTGCAATTCACAGTGCATCGTTGCAGAGACTCAGAAAGCAAGCTGCTGAATACAAACATTTGAAAAAAACCAACCAAAAAACCAAGCTTTGTCAATAAAGACTTTATATGCAAACATAAAGAGAAAACAAACACTCCCGTCTTCTTTCTCCAAAGCAACTCTGTCTGGTGTGCTGTTAGAGAAAGAAATATGTTAGGAATTCTATCAAATTACATGTTATTTTTAACTATGTTTATATCAGAATAAAAAGAATAATGTCCTCTGTGGGGAGACAAATACTTAAAAAGCAGCATAGTTTGAAGAGGTAACCCTGAAAGATAATGCCCAAAAGAGTAAAGATTAAGGTAATTTTCTCCCCTCAGCCTTTAAAGGAACATAAGAAGTGCAGCAGCTTTCCCAGGATCCCATTTGGAGCTATGCTATTTATTACTACTATACAAGAGCACATAATGAAAGACCTCCAGATCCCCATAAACTGTTTAAAATCTTTTAAACTACAAAAGTGAAAAAAAATCTGGCAAAACAGAGGAATTGCCATAAAGTGTTTATCAGATCTTTTTACATTCTTGTGTCCCATCTCACTAAGAAGTTGTGAGACTACAGCTGTTGTCCCTTCTCTCAGAGCATTCCTGGAAAAAGGAGTGAAGAGGCATCATCCCTGATCTGAAAAGACTTGCAGTTCACTATTACTTGCAGGACCAAAATACTTATCAAGCCTTGTCCACTGCACTAGTTGCTGTAAAGAATAGATGGCAAAAAGCATGGTCCTGATATTACACCGAATCTCCAGAATGTCTTATTTTCACAGCACTTTTATGTCTCCATGAGCTCCTCTAGACCTCTCTGCTCCATGTTTGCTAGGTCATCTATCATTCTGTGATCAAATAAAGCCAGGTGCTGATCCCCACAGACTTGATTTTTCACAAAATTTATTTTGACATCCATACACAGAGTAAACACTATCTGGGAGCCCAAATAAAAATAAAAGCCCCCTTTTGGTCCACAAATATAACCTAAAGAAATTTATGTCCAAAGGGAATCAGCAATATTTCCTCAGCTTCAGAGAAATAAAAATGAATCTGACTGTTTGAAACTGGGAGACTTCTTGCTACAGTCTTTCATCTATTTCTATTCATAGTTGTTAATTTTTAAAGAGACCAAAACAGCAAGAGGACAGAACAGTCAATCCTGTCAGATTCAGAGGAAAAACACATTAGTCACCTCCTGAAGTGTGGCTCCTTCTTCCAGCCCTCCTATGGCTTATTTAGCAAAGTCAGTGCTCTTTTTTCTCTCTCTGGCCCAGGTGCTGTGGCTCCCACTCCATCTCAGCTAACCAAGCTTGTGCTTCAGCTTGCCAGAGGGAAGCAAGAGAGGAATTCTATCCCCAGTGCTCCCCTCTACCACAGAAACTCAGTTTTTCTAGCCACAAATTGATTTTCTAGCACTATTACGCTTCTTACTTGGGGATTCATTTGCTCTGTGAACATGAACACACAGAGGAATCATATCCATGGACTTGCTACCCCAGCAATGCGGAAAATACTGCACAAAAAGTCCCATAAAAATCCACCCATAAACCCTGTAATTTCCCCCATCCTGCAAAGTGCTGATAGGTGTGTAGGAGATGGTTTTGGAGCTGTCTCAGCAATGGTGTATATATTGTAAAACCTTTTCAAATGTTCTGCAAACTTTGCTTTCATGACAGAATGCACTTCCTTTAAAATCTGATGTATGGAGCTCATATGAGAAGGACTAAGAGTTCATTCCTCCAGGCCTGGCAGTGTGTAAAGCCTGTTGGACTTCACAGAAACAGGGTTATTTTAATGAATAAAGTTTCAGAAAGAGATTTTCTTGAGCCTCATTTTCATCTTTCACATTCAAGAGTTCCCCATGAACTCATTAATGCTTTTAGCATCAGATTTTTATAATTCAGGAAACATTATGTTCAATAAAGGCACTAAAAAGACAGGAATGCCCAGATTTTGGTACAGCATTTTCTAATGAACTGTAATGGACCTTTTTTTCAACACTTTCCCCCTTCACATTTTTTATAATTATAAGTCTGATTTTGATAATACAGGAGCTGTCCTAGAGGTTTGATCTCCTAGAAATGCTCTCTTTGTAATGAAACAGTATCTCTTTCTCCTTCCCTCCAGTGCCTGCTTGACAAGTTATCACTTAAACCACAATCCAATAAAGTTCCTGAGATGTATTGTTATCTTACTCATTGACTGTACAGAATTATGGAGGGAATAGAAGATTATTTTGTGACTATAAAAAAGAGAATGAAATGTATACTGAACCTTTGCATTTGCAACCTCCTTAGTCCAGTTCAAGCAGAAAATATTTCTATACTGCCAAACCATCAAAGTGGAATAACTGTTGCTACAAAATGGAAATACTACAGGATGATCAATGGGGGAGAAACCAAATAAGAGACTTCTTTTTAGACTACCAGCTTCAAGGTGAGAAACATTCTAAGTACTTACTTATTAAATTAGTCATTATGTGAGATCACATGAGAGAATGGCATCTGGGCTGAAAGAGAACGACAATTTATTGCCTGAAAGATTACCTGTCAGATCAAAGAACAATACAGCATTCCAGTTTCATAAAACTACCATAGAAAGGAACTGTGGTTTGAAAATTATTGCACTGTAGATGAAAAGTAAGGCTATAAATGAGGAAAGATAGGAAGCTGTTGGGGGGGGGGTGGTTTACAGCAATTACATGATTATTACACATGAAAATAAAAACCATTATAAATCATATTTATGTCTGACTTGACCTTCTGTTCTCCTTTTGAAATACCCCAAATACCCCATTTTATAGCCATTTCAGAAATGGCAAAGAAGAGGTGTGTGAGAGAGACTCTACCCAGTTGTATTTGGTTTGTTTGGCCCATCCTAGTTTTAAATATCTCACAGGGTGGTATCTCACCACAGTCACAAGCTCAGCGCGACCAAAGTTTTGTCTCGGGTCTACAGTGCAGATGAAAAATATCAAAAATTGATTTAGGCAAACTTCAGAAAAACAGGACAGAGTTTTTTCTTTGCCTCAAATACCCCTGGTTCAGCAAGCAGTGGAAGCCAGGCTGTCGTGCCTGAATAAAAAGAGATTGCACACCAGCCATGCTTGCTCCTTTTCAAAGGTAGGCGTATATATAGATTTAATAATCAACATTCAGAGATGGATTTATGGAAGAGAGGCAAGGAGATACAGATCTTGAGTGCTCTTTCCCTCCCTGCCCAGACTGCAGAGGCAGGAACTCCCTGTTTAGCATTCCCTGTAGTCTCCTGCTGCCCAGACCTTATGGAAGCAGAGTAACAGAGCTGATGTGCTGTCAGGTAGGGATGCTTTTCTCTGCCAGGCAAAGAGACCTTAATCTAGTCATATATCTGAGCATGGCTGCAAAATCATGGGGCAGCCATTCACAGACAGGCTGCAGCCACTTGATTTTTTACTAAGAATATAGTCAAATTTTAATTGCAACGTATCCTCTGATAAGCAATGAATCTCCCAGATCCAAGAGTACACCGTAAATCTGAATGGGAAAGACATCACACAAAGCTTCATTAAGCACTAAATATTTCTCATACCCTTGTAATTAGCAGTAAAACTTTTACCTAAAACAAGAAACATTACAAATGTTCTAGTATAAACAACTAGAGGTGCACCCTTTAATTGCTGTGTATGTCTGCTTCCACAAACAGAGCATCACTTGGTCTCTGCTTTTTTATTTGAAGTGACAGTTATAGCAAAACTAGTTTTTCTCCTTGTTTGAGACAGATGATGAGGATTGTTGCTGTTGGAGTACGGTCATACTGCAACTGCATAACTAAATCTGACTAAAAATCTCTACCTGTTTGCTGCATCCTGCTACCTAAAATCCAACCCCTAGAAAAAAATAATACTGAAGCCTTTCAGCTAAAAGGCTGGAATGCACACACATGCTTTCCGAAGAGCATCTTCTGCAAAGATCATATATTTGTTACCCACACAGTCTTCTTCCATTTTTTTTTTTTCTTTCTGGCTGTATTTCAAAATGTCAGTTTTCACACAGCCTTCCAGTCTGGCTACTAGCTTGATAAGTGACCATCTTGTCCTGCATATTCCTTTTTTTTTTTTTTTTTTCTGTTAAGATAATCTGAACATTCTTGTCAAGTTTCCTCAAGTTTGTATAGAACTGTCAATATTAGAAACTCATTTTTTACCAACAGTTAATTAGACATAAGGCAGCTCCATCAGAGACATTCTTGGTTCTTGGCTTCCTGAGCTCAGAGACATGGATAAGCCAAGCTACTAATGGGATTTGAGAAGGGTTTCTTTGCATGGAATCCTGTGATATTACAGATGGTGGCAAGACATGAAAAAACATAATTTAACAGTCTTCTTTTTTTTTTTTTTTATAGAATGTTTTCCCAACTGCATTCTCTTTGGTAATTGGATATACTGAATCTAAAAACCCCCACTGTATAAACACAATGAATTCATTGGATTTACTGTTTACCAGAACTCATAAATGAGGCAAACTCTGTGAAAGATATTTTAGGATTAGCATCTGTATGCTAGATGGTCCAAATGCTAATGAGCAAATTATGTTAATGCAAAATTTCATACTCAGTTATGAGAATTCTGCCTGTGCTATTTGCTACATTGACTCCCAGCTCTACCTGCTAAACAGCATCAGAATGCAGCTTATTTCTAATTAATTCAAAAATTCAAGACCCCTCCCCTTGTAATACAAGAAAAACTACTTTTATTTCCTATAAAGACACTAGTCAACCAGTTAAATGACTACTGATCTCTATGGAGGTTGGATAAAGTTATAGAAATAGATATTACTGCTGTAATACAGCACAGCATTGTATTATCTGTTCTGAAAAATAGATATAAAGCAAGAAACTCCAGAATAAACTCCCTGAGGGGATCCTATGGTTTTCATATTCATAGAATCCTTCCCTTTAAAAAGGAGATAAATCCAGCTTTAAATAATAGTTCCTTAGTTAGCCTTCAGTTCTTTTGTATTTCTGGTAAATGAAAAAAGCCCCAGACCATCATAACCCATTAGCAATGTGAGCAGATATGTCAGAGCATTCAACTGTTATGGACCTAAAGATCCTTTACCCTCCAGACATTTCAACAGATGATTTTTAGGCTTGTCTCCATATTTTTCCTCATAGAATTTCCCTTCACCCACAGGCTATTTTTAATCCATATACCCCATCTCAATAACTAAAGCATTTTTCATGAAGTGGCCTTGCATTCTTACCATTTCCAGGGTTGGTGAACTTTTTCTGTAACTTGAAAAATATGAGCTGTGTCTTGCAGAAAGATCTTTAAGAAAAGAGTGAATGCATTTTATAAAGTCAGACCCTTCAGCACACTCTGGAAGGCCAATTATTTTCATGTTTGATCTTCTGTGGTGATTCCCCAGATTGTCAACTATGTCAAGGAGATAAAATATTTCCTTGTTATGTTATTCTTTATCCTTCTTAAAGCCTGAAATACCATCTTCTGAATTGCTAATCCTTTCCACTACAGCAGTTGCTCAAAGATGTGTTTTATTTATCAGATAAATATGTCCTCTCAATCTTCCTTTTTGCTGGTATGGCTAAGACTGGACCATTGTAGAAACATCTCTACATAAAGAAAAAAATCAAAGTGCTTTGTGTACCTCAAATTACACAGTGGTGGCAGAATTACTTATTGATTACTTACACTAAAAAAAAACCTGTGTGAATCAGATTGTTTGGTTTTTAACCCAGATTTGTTTCCCAAAATATGTTGTGAATTCACAACTTTAATTTGCTGCTTTATCCATAGTCAGACAAAATTCAGAGCATGTCTGTGAGACCAGAGAACAGGAGTAGATGACACTTTTTGACAGAAGAGGCAAAAAGGCTACTGAAAAGGGGAGAGAATATTAAGATAGGTTACTGAGTGGAATTTCTAGTGCTGAAACTGGATTGATTTGAGAAGTTCCATCGTTTTTTAAAGTGAGGATTTTAGTCTACTGACCCCTTGAAGAACCACCAACTGCCTTTAATTCATACTGAAATGGGGTTTTCATAGCTAAACACTTGGAAAAAACCCAAGAAATATTACTCAGTTTATGCCATTTTGTATTTTCTTAGGGAAAATAGTGAAAAAAATTAATTTTCCTTAGAAAAATGCTTAAAGTGATTTGAAGTACATCACATTCTGTGAAGAAAAGGATTTTGCAGTGCCTTGCTCAACTAATTGGCATAAAGAGCAAGATTTATATTTTTTATTTGTCTGAGCACTGTCAAATCATTCTGTTAAGAGTACTTTCTAGAAAATTTATTGGTTCTAATGTTAGAAACATCTTTCTAAATAGGAAAATGAATCCCAGGATTTATTAAGCTGAATACAATTATATATTAGTCATGGTTTTGTTTCTCCTTTTTGAGCACGACAAACAGCTGATTAAGTAAATGTGAACAGTCCTTGTACAAGTTTTGAGACACTTGCAGCTAAGTTTTGTCTCAAATTTTGCAATTCATGTCCTCCCACAACCCATCCATAAAATAAGGTCTCATAAGCAGTTCAGATATGGAAAGATTGGTATTTTACATACCCTCATAAGGCTTGTGTAGAAAATATTAATTCCTGATTTTGCTGGTTTTATAACAGAAATGGAAGAAAGATAAGTGTGGATCCACCCTGACTTTAGGGAAAAAAAGTGAATAATTATTCTCAGTTTGAACCTTTTCTGTGGTGAGAACGTGGTCATCAAGCCTACCAGGAAGTTTCAGCCCAGCCAGAATTTGAGACAGACCTAGTTCACCTCCACTGTGCATCTACACAGATTCTTAACTCTACTGTTGTGAAAGGTGAGCACTTCAAACGACCTACATCCTGTGGAAAAGTTTCCCACATTTTGCTACACCTCACTGGAACAAAACAGAAAACAGAAATTACTATTAAGATAATTTTGTCACCAATTCAGGAGCCAGTTGTTCTCAATACTCAGGACTGCTATGAGGCACCACGTATTTTTCTACCATGAGAGAAGGTCATCCTAACATCTGTTTATAATTTGGCTTTGGGAAACAAAAACATTTTTAAAAACATATTATCCACTTCTGCTGTTCATTTTAGTACACATGGTTACTGCATTCATTTGCTATAGTTCAGGATTACTATGCTAATTCTCCTAAAACCAAATGTTTACTGTCTTTCCTTATAAAATGCACTGAGACAGTTGCTTGAAATATTAATTTGGCACTGCGTAAGTTTAATTGTGGCCCATTAATATAATAATCTGTTAATTGCTTTCTTTGTTGCAGTATCAAGGACTGAAAGCAAGGGGGAATAGACTTGTTATCACATCTACATGATTAGCTGCTATACAATAGAACTTTTTAGTCATTACACTTTGCACAGCATTCTAAACCACAATTGTACTGTAGTGTTGAGTATAAAATTGGAGCTGAACCATGCAGTTTCATGTTTTATTGTCTTTTAAAATGAGTGTTAGTATTAAATGCAATGATAACAGGCAAAGAGAATATTTTAAAAGCTGTGATTTTAATTTAGCATTTGGCAATGCATACAGATGGTGGAGGGTGGCAATCATGCAATTATTTGAGCAAAAGTGTCTGCAGGTGCTGGAATATAAAAGTCAAAATTTGGGACAGTATGTTAAAGATTATGAAATAAGACCAATGTGTCAACAATCTGACCTTTTAAATTAGATAGATGGTTATATTTCTTATTGCTGAGCTACAAGATGGGTGAAAGGGTCTCTGTGAGCAGTTAAATGACGTTCTACTATACACCTAAAGTAGGACAACTCCTTCTTTATGTCAAACAATAAACCAACCATGATACTTCTTTTCTATTGAACACAATTTCAGCCACTAAAAACTATTCAATATTTTTATGGTCCTGTAAAATAGTCACCCTACCTCACCCAAAAGAGCAAGAAAAGCTGTTGATTTTAATAAATAGAAAGATTTTAAATTTTCCTACCTACTTCCAGGCAAAAATAAAACCTTACTCACTGTGTGTTTTACAGTAATGTCTCACCTCATTCCAGGTTCAGATCGGTGAGTAATTTTCACCATCCTGAACCACATTGAAAATCATAGCCAGGCTCACATTTCTTTCTCTAAAGATAAGCTATAATAGCAAAGACAGACCCTAGTGGTTGTAATATCCAGGATTTTCTCTTTAGTGCATTAAATTCCTAATGCATACCATTTTTAGGGTCAGTCTCTGAAGGGATGGTTGTTTCCCCTTTTCTGAATCAGTTCACAGAAATCATTTGACTTGTATTCTTCAAGGTCTAAATTATTCACCAGTTAGTGAGCTGACAAAAAGAATTTCATTAGGACAAAAACACATGTTGGCTCATCTCCATCAAAGACACAGGGCTTGCTTTGTGAAGAGAAGAGTGTCCTGGAATTCCTCTGACGTATATCTGTGCATAATATTTCGATTTAAATGTTAATTAATTTAAAAAAACAAGATATCTACCTTAGTCATCTCTTCAGCTTTATGCATTTAAATAATCCTACACACTGGCCTGAAAGCAAAGTAATCTAAATAAGAAATTTGAAGCTCAAATTATCTAAGTAAGCAGGAATATTCCAGGTTTTATGAGTGGATTAATATCCATGGTAAATTTGCCTTCAAAGGTTTGGTCTTTCCTGTGAGAGAAATTCCTATTTCTGATGTAGGAACACAGGTGTCTTTTTGCATCAGATCAGTAGTCTTATTTGGCCATTGTCCTATTAGTTGGTTCTTAAAACATAAAAGGGAAGAGAAAGGATTTGACACTAGAAAATTATTGGCTGACATGCTCACAAATCATGAATCATGAAGATTACTACAACAGACAAAACTAAAAAAAGAAAAAAATCTTTTATTTGCTCTGATTATTTAGGGTTTAATGTGTGGGTGTGTATATTAACTTGTTTACTTGGATAATATTCTGTAGCAGTGAGCTCCACAGCTAAAAGATTTTGTTTGTTCAACTTGTTTGTTAGTTTTCAAAGGATGCTCTCTTTTTTGCATTCTGGCAAAGTCTGGTCCACAAATAAGAAAATGTTATTATCATTAGGCAAGTATGTTAACCAATTTTTTAAGTCTGCCTTCTAAAATTATAATCTTACTTTATGCTTGTGCTGACACAAAGGAGTTTCCTCCAAAGAAAATATGACATTTCTCTTTTTTTTCTGGGTTGAAACCTGAAGTTCAGAACAGTGATAAGAGGTTTTAAAGTTCAGAAAATTTTGTGACAGTATCAAGTGACAGAAGATCAACTACAACCAGAGTGTATTTTGGAATTCATTCATATTCCAAAAATACCCATGAGAGGAGAGGTTGGTAAACACTCTTGAATACCATAGTAAAGAAATGCTTCAGCAGTTGCTTTCTCAAATAAAGGTGTTCTAAAAGACTACAGAATTTTTCCTGGGTTCTGGCAGAGTAATCACAACCACCTTTGCTGGTTTAGTCCTCTATTTGTCCACCTTGCACCCACTACTCGTGTTTATGGATCCACTGCATATGAATTTCTTCAGATAGCAGAAAACAAAAGTTGTAGTAAGAACCATATTGAGTGAACACACAGATGTAACTGCATTTGTTCACCTGTGGCTTCTGAGAGACAGGAATGGAGCACTGACTAACTCCCAGGGATGGAATGTCACTCTGAGCGTGGATATTCTGCCCTTTCTTTGGCCATGGTTGTGAATACATCCCTACATATTCTCTGTTGGGTAGGCACCAGTTCCACTGCATTGGTATAAAACTGCTTTGAGGGTTACCAGTTGCAAAGATGTAATGATTCCAACAGTATTTGTAGTGTCCAACAAGAGCAAAGATATCCTTTTGAGATAGAAACACATAGTTCTAAGGACAGTTTGTATTACTGAATCCATTTTCCTTTAATCACTGGTTGGGTTTGATAGATTATTTGTGTAAATGCTGCCTAATAAATATGAATTATATAAATTCTACTATTATCATTTTACACTGATTTTGTATATGTGTTTCAGGAAAAAATGGGTAGCTTTTGTCTTAGCACTGAAAAAATACAGTATTGCAGTAAATCATTGCTTTGGTAAAATTAGCATTGACAATACCTACGCCCCAAAGTTTAAAAGGAAGATGTGAACATCACTCAGTGTATTCACCTCTCAAACCTGTATCAATCACTGGTATTCTTGGGAGATGAAGCATAAAATTTGATTTCAAGGCCTACAGAAACGTTATACAGCCCTGTCTAAAACTCATTCACCTCTTGGTTACACGATGTGGTTCCAAACGGACCAAAAATTTGAGATCAAAAATTCTAAATTTTCTACAACGCTTTGATTTCTGAGCTCTTATTTTCCAAGATGATTTTCAACATTATAAAAACCTTGGGTGACACCAGACAGACACCAAACAGCTGAAAATAGGTTATCCAGTGCTTTGTGGTTCCAGACATACTCCGCAGATCTTAAAGTGCAGCTTTACACTCAGACAGAAACTGAAGGGAAACCTGGAGATATCCCAAAAGTGGACAGATGAACAGAGCACCCCAACCTGTTTTCTTCCCCATTCAAACAGAAAAGCAGAAATTAATTTTTACAGCTAATATTTTAGTATTTCACAAAAAAATTTCCTCCTCAAGGGGAATGATCTTATTTCATTTTACTGAACTAATGAGGCATTCTTCACTTTGGTACTACTTGTCCTGTTCTTTTTGCACAAACTTCAAAGTATTGACAGCCTCCAGTGCATTTTTCATAGGGGAACCTTGGTCAATGCCTTAATTCTGTAAATTCTCACACTGTCTTCACGTTCCAGTAATCGAATATCAAAACTTATTTTTAAGGCCTTAACGCTGCTCCATGTGAACTTTCCAAGAACAACTCAGACAGCTCTTCCTGCCACTTCATGCATAAATTATCCCATCAAAGAGCTGGTGTTTATTCTGAGGTCTTTGAAATTCTAATCACTTGTATACACCTCCTCGGGCCAGCCTGTGCTTTGAAATTTGGATTACTTACAATTGGGCTATTCATAAGGCAGGGCTATAGAATGCAACTTGCCACC
>JAWWLV010000158.1:14082478-14103434 GCA_035041135.1 Platyrinchus mystaceus | reverse complement strand
GAGGGATGAACTGTTTGTACATAGGCCTGGCTTCACTGTCTCAGTGTTAGTCTGTTCTCTTAAGGGCTGAGCAGTAGAGTTTAAGAAAGCAAATCTGTCAGGCAAACCTGCTCTTTACTGAGCATAAAAGCCACACCAAGGCATTGTGCAATAGGAACAGCTTAACTTTCTCCCTTTTGTTTTACCAAAAATTACATCACCAGTGGCTGAGCTCAATTCTGGAAAAAACACAGAATCATCTTTTTCATGGGAAGGAGTCTTAAAGAATCTATGAAGCAGTGGAAGCTGTTCCTTCCCAGCCTCTATCTGAAGACCTTTACCTTTTTTATGTGGAAAAAACCCCCCATAAAATAAAATGAAACAAATGCAAATGCCTGTCTGCAGATGTTGACCCTGTTTACATACAGCCTCACTCCTCAGCAAGGCATATTCTATACCAGCACTATCAGACAGCACTTCTGCAGAAGACAGATTTGCACTGTTATGCTGCAGAAATGGTGCTTTAAAAACTCCAGAGCAAGTGTTTACATCTCCACTGCAAACATCTGCATGGTTGAAACTTCATGCACAGCTGTTTAAAACACAAGTGGATCGGTGCAAAAATATGTTAAACATAAGTATTACGAAATAATGTTCAAATTTAATCATGTTTTGCGCTCATTTCCTTCGTTTCATCAGGAGGATTGCAAAGTTAGAGCAATGTCTCCAGCCAACTCAAAATGCAAGGTGTGAGACAAGAATCAAAGCAGAACACAACCTGCACAGACTCCAACAGCATTTGACCTGGGCTGACCTGACTTGGATTAACAACCTTTGCCTTAAAAAAATCTTCAGGTGTCAAATGGCCCAGGAAATCTGACTCATTTTTCAGTAAATTTAGCTATTAATTGTCTCTGAAAAATTACAGTTACCAACTGTGATTAAGCTACTACTTAAATAAAAATAAATCAATAGGGGCCAAGTATGACTCTAAGCTCACATTCACTCATTGAAAGCTCCTTTAATACTTCTTGATTTCCTCTTCTGCTGCTGGTTTGTCACAGGAATCATCCTGGCACTGTTAAAAGGTCAAGTTCATTTTATGAAACTCAGGATGCAAGCAGCTACAGGCTCCCCTGCTGCTGTGCATGCCTTTCTTCTGTCCTCCTTTAAAGAAACATTATTCTATAAAAGCAAAATAAAATTTGTAGGGACTCTATAATTAATAGCTTCATAAAATGATGTAGTGTGTGCATTCTCTACTCATGGTGTGTCACAGAAGGGAAAAAGTATAGTGGGAGGCTTCAGCTCTGAGGAGTTTCTGCTGAGTGTGTTTTTAATTCCAGGAGAGTCAATAAGGTCCAACTTTTAATATTGATTTTTTTTTTTCCCCAAGAGCCATTTAACCATATGGGAAAGGAGATATTATGCCATATTTATTTCTTATTCAGCTTCCACCACTTCTGAAAGTAAGGCTTATATTTTCCCCCTTGTCTTTTAAAAGCCAGGCATTTAAAAAACAACTCTGTAAGCATTTCAAAAGTACCATTCTCCAAATGGCTTTTTGAGCAGTTCCATTTTCATAGTCACCTTGAACAAATAATGTCAAGCCAAATGTTTTTAGTACTTTGAGTAAATTAAAAACGAATTATTTAGGAGAGCTCAGGAGGAAGGGAACAGGAATTCATTAATTAATTTTGACTTAACTGATTTGTGAGTGGTTAAATCAAATGACAGCAGCTTGGAGCCACAGGCTACCAGCTGAGCCAGATATAACAGGAGGAAGCTGAATCAAAAACGTTGAAGCAGCAGAATAAAACACAGCCAGTGGCACTGTGGGTCAGAGTCCCTGCACATGACAAACCCTGTTTGTGACCCAAGGCTGAAAGCTTTCAAACCAGCACTAAGCAGAGGACTGAAATGCGTGTTTGAAGGCTGCATTCCAATCAATCCAATGCAATCAGGCACCACTTAGGAGACTCCACTCATCCTCCTGTGCAGATGCTTGTGATTCCAGCAGGTTCAGTGAACAGGAGAGAGCTGTGAGCCTCTATATCCAAATATTTGTTTCCTACCCTTAGAACTTGAAAACCTGCCAGGTAAGTGAACAAACATTACCTTTCCAAACTTAGTACTTTTGCCAACAACCTCAGATCAGAATTCAAAAAATTAACTCAAGAGAAAATAAATCAGAGGTATAAAAGGTCTAATTTTACACACAAGTGTTTACAGAGATAAAAAAGTTGTATCACTTGTCACAATGGACATTCAAACTTTCAAGTAGTACCTCTTGCCTATTATTTGCACATTAATCACTTAGGTTTATTTATCAGAAAATATATTTATATCATAGTGAAAGTAAAACCCAGACTGTCTCTGGATACTTCAGAGGAATAATGAAAGCATTTCAAATACAGGCCTTGGGAAAACACTTCAATCCCTTTCTCAAAAATAACTCCTCAGCAATAACCTGAGGTATCTTGTAGCCATATGACGAAGATGGGATTCATTGGCCTAAATAAGGTCTTATGAACTGTAAAAAGAATTCCTTTCTCAGCAAAAATGAACACGAGAGAGTTACATTGTGTTTCTCCTTTCCCCTGCAAAATTTCTCTGACTTTAAGACAATTTTCATGAGAACACTTTCAGATTTCATTTTTCATAGTAGTTATCAATAGACAAAATATTTACTGTTTCAGGACACTGATATAGGAACTTTTTCTTAGGGTTATGTGGAGGAAAAATAAAATACAGGCAGTTCCCTAATCAATTATGTTAAGTGAAGTAGAACTAAGGTATTCATAGCCCTGCCTGAAAACAATGCAGGTCTCTGCTTAACTTTGGTCATGTGATTTCTTCTTACAGCAACAGTGCAAAGAACATCACCCAGCACCAATGAGCCCGAGTATTACCACAGGACTTGAGAATTTTAACAGCTTTCTAGTACGTGCCAGTCTCACATTAGATACAGAGTCCAGAAAGGGGACAGAAGGTTAAATCTAGCAGCAATAATGTGAAAAAAAAAAAAAAAAGAAACAAAACACCACTGTTGTCTAAAGCAGTTCTTGACAGGCAATTCACCATCAGAAATGAGATAATTTTAAAAATGGTTTAGCATTTCCTTTTTAACATTTCTTCCCTGAATGTAGGTTAACACTCAAACATTAGGTCATCACTAAAGAGAGAGTTCATTATTTAAGGTTTCTACGTGATGAGCTTCTTTTTAATAATAATTAATAAACAGAATAGACAGGTAGGACATTTCTTGAGAGCTTTGGTCACTCAATTAATGCTATGGGGAAACAACATAATCAAGTAAGGTAGGCGGTGTTTAGTGATAGGAACGAAGCCTAACATTTAAACACGTTTATCAAATGCAGACAATGCACTCTGAAAACCTTAAACTTTCGGCTCTGAGAATTAGCTATGCTTTAATAGCATTCAGGGAGACAAAGAGCCAATGTAGGGGCTGTCTGTTTAGTCACTGAGCGTTGATTCAGTGTGAATGCACTCACTGCAATGTACCGGCGACCAGTCGGGAATGAGTGGGAGTCCATTAACATACAGGGAAAGAATCAGACACGCCGGGGCTTTGTGTCCTCTGTTTCACAGCTTCATATTTTACCTATAGGAATGGTGGCAAATGAATAACTTTTCGGGGGCCCTTAGCAGCAATCAGCAGTCACACTCTGCCTACAAAGAAAACTGCAAATTGGTTTAAAACCGCTTCTTAGCATATGCAGTGAAAACCATTACATGCTGTCAACATGTTCGAGTCATTGTGCTAATGAGATGAGACAGGTTGTGTGACAAAGGGAGCCGCGTGTTTCTCAGCGGTGAGAAGTGATGAGTTCATTGACCAGCACAGAGAACCTGAGTCTTGGCTGTTCTCAAACCAGGCACTCCCTCCCTTGGCAAGATGCCCATCTCTGCATTTAGGCTTTCTATTATATTTTAGGTTTGTGGGATTTTTTTTGAGCTTGTGTTTGGCTGAAACAGAAGGGCATATTCTGAAGGTTGGGGTGGAGATCGTAGGCTTTCATCCATTCAGTGGTCTAGAAATACCTAGCTAGGCTTTAGAGGTCAGTCATCTTACACTAAAGAGTGTCAATGATGATCTTGTGTTTGTTTGATCAACTATTTCAGCTATATTCTCTAATATCAAGCAGCTTTGATAAAGAAAGCAGCCAACTAAACTTCGTAGGAAAGAAAAAAAATGTAATTGTCCTTGAAGACTTTGCCCATTTCATGCTGTGATTAATTAAGCACTTATAAGTACAATTGGTCTTTTAAAAGATGTCATAAGATACAGCAACTTCCCCTTATCTGAATAAATTAAGAAAATCTCCTTTTATAAAGGACCAGAGCTGCAGGACAAAATGTTACATGTCTGAGAAATTGGAGAAGCTTTCTCAAATATCACTGCAAAGCAGGATGAGTCAGATGGACATGCCGAAGCTCAGGTCATAAGTATTTTGCTTGTTTCCATATTGCATCAGCAACTCATGTTGCCAGATAATAGACTTCAGCACTGATGATTTTAGCCCTGGAACATGGAGCTGTTCTCCCACAAACCCTAATGTCTTCCCAACAGCAAAACTCGCATGGAAGTCATCAAGAGATTGCTTGCTCATGTAGACTTGGGTCCTCAAATCTGACTAACTATAGGAGAGAACCAGATGAGGCAAAAGCTAAGAAACTAGTATAAAAAAAAAAAATAAAAGAAATACTAGGTCTCTTCAAACATAACAAATTTTCTTTCAACTATCAGACTGAACACACAATGATACCTCTTGGATATTCTCTCAGCTTTTGAAAAGATAACCCAAATCTCCTGTCACTTAGCTATTAAACAAAGAAACATTCACCTGACTTAAGAGGCTTTAGGCTTATATCAGGAAAATCAAACCCTAGTACTCTGCCCTGGCTGCTTCTGATATATTTTGAAATTGTGACTTATCCCTCAGACCAGGCAGAAACACAATTCTGTCAAGCTATCTTTGGCCCCTGACAGATAGGCTGAAGTATTTCAGGCTTTCTAAGTCACTCTTTTCTCACCACTATCTGTTGCAAAGACAGTATGTCTCTAGCATATTTTTCAACTAGGAGAACTATAACGAGAACAAGAGCAATGGAGCAACATAATCAACAGTTCAAACAAAGTTTCATGTCAAGCTCACTCCTCTTCTTAGTTATTTCCCTATGATTACTACTTACACTGAGAAGGAAATCACTTATTCATCAGGAATTTCATATTACTTCACCAGCTGATTTAGTGGTGTCCCACTAAAGCTTTGAAAATGCTAATTAATGAATTCACCATGGGAATGAAACTTGTCCTTATTTCTGGCTTCCTGCATAGTTTTGGCAATAATCACTGTTTCAGATAAGGCACAACTGTTTGCAAGACCCATAATGAGGAAGGACAGATTGCAAAAAATCTTCACTATCCATTGCTTTTTATCATTTCATTTTTCGATAAGCATTAAACAGTAAGTGCTTTAGACACTGTAAATCAATTAAGAAGAAGGAAAAAAATAATGGAGCGAGTCACATAGGAAAAAAAAATCAATGTCATATTTAGAATGAACACAATGAATCCATACAGCTCACTTAATTAAAAAATGTCATCAAACAAATTGACTGACCATTTTTAAGGTAGGTGGTGGCATATTAACAATACAGAGATGCCAAGTTTACTGGAAACAATTCACTTACCTCACACAAGTGCTGCTCTAGCCAGACCATCACTTAGCATGTCAAATATCTATAACTATCTGATCCACTTAAATGGCTTAGGAAAATATACAGAGTGGAATAATCAATTTTCAGGGGCAGAGAAGCATTCAGTGCAGGCAGCATTTTGCAGTCCTTACTGAAATGCATAGCTTTTCTATAGCTACTTGTATGGAAGAATATTTAGAACCTGTCTGAATGCACAAGCAGGATTACTGTTTAAAAGTCCACAGGAAGTCATAGAATAATACAAAATAAACACCTTTAGCCACCTGCACCCTTCATGCAACACAGTACAAGGTCCCACCATCACACTGATTCTCCAGCTTCACCTACACCACTACCAGTCTCTGGATTTTTTGTTTTGCAAGAGTAGCACTAGCATCTGTTTCCTGGTCCTTACAACCCTGAATAGCAAATATTCATCTTTCCTCTTAAAAATGTAACTTGTTTCCTCTCTCCATTCTGCAATACTTTATCACCACAAGAGACTGTAAAAAAAAAAGACAGCTCTCTTAGTCTTTGTTATTACATTGGAGTAAAAGACAGTCCTGTGAGTATGGATGAAGAACATATAGTTCTGTTCTGCATACAGAGCTGGGAATCAGCATGCAATTAAGGCAATCTAAAGTTTACTGGATGGTTTCAGTGCAGAAAGACTATAATAAAAATAGAAAATAGAAAATGTTCTGTTCAGCATTTTGATACAAGTCACAATCCAAATTAGGTCATTAAATGCAAGCTGTGAAATTTAACTTTGATCTGTAAGTCACTCGAGAGAAGGATAGTAAAGAAAAGCTGTGATAAACAACCAGATTTTTTAGTTTTCTCTCCTTAGAGCTCTCTCAAGAAGAGATCTCACCATTCATTTGGAAGTTCTTTTCTTCCTAACACCGTGTCCATGGATCTGTTCCTAACCATAGATAAAAGGACAAGTTTTCATTAGGGTGCAATTAGGCATCCAACTCCATTTCTATTAACTATGTAATGAAGAATAATAAAGCAGAAATAGGAACATTAACATTTTTTGGAGGTAACAGATCATTCTTAATGGAAACTCTGTGCCTTAATTCCCTATACATGGTAATATAAATGTAGCTCATTTTGTCAGTTCATGAGGAGAAAGAGGACAAACCTAAAAAAGAAAAAGAAAGAAAGGAAAAAAAAAAAAAAGACACCCCATCCAACCCAAAGCAAGAATGAAATATTTGCCTTCAAAAATCAGTGGGAATTTTACTTCAGCTGGGGAAAACTTCATCTCATAACCATTTATTTACTGATTTGAAATATTTTAGTAAGTACAGCTTTATATACAAATTTATACTTCCCAGAAACAGGCCAGTACTGTGAAAGTAATCTCGGTTGGAGCTAAAAATAAATCTTGATCCAATATCAAAGGAAGAGCATGAACATTTCTCTATTGACTTTGGGAGATTTTGGATAGAGTCCATCTGGAGACTGCACACTGAGAAGGATTTCTATGCTAATCACAGTGTTTTCTTTTCCAGGGAAAGTTAAAAATGTATTAAAAATAATGACATTTTATCAATTTGGGCAAAATGTCTGGTCTTCAGCTCTGGATTGAAAAAAGGAAAGCTTTATTTCCTGTTTTACAACCAAACTAATATGTTTTTACGAAACAAAAAACCAACCAAACAAAAAAGAACAACCAAAACAAAATCCCCACCAAAACCAAGACACCACTTCGTTGATGTTACTGAAATAGGACAACAAAGATATTTTCTCTGCAATTATATTTTGGTTTATGCATTTAGCATGTTTGTTACTTCAAAAAGTATTAATTCAGAGCAGCTGCTATGGACCACATGTTGACACCCTAACTAGGAGGATGACAAAATATTTGATTAGTTGTGCTTGGTGATAGAGATAGCCAGTCATCCATCAAAATTAAACAAAGCACCTTCATTCCAACCCTATGAGGGTCTTTTTATGTGAACTCCAGTTGACCTGGTGAAAAGCTTGATATACAGGAAAAATCAGGAAGGCAGAATTGTAGGAGATGATATCCTGTACTAGGCCAATGGTCAGAGATTTTACTGAGCATCAGTCAGTAATAAAACTTATAAACTCAAGGTAAAAACCTGATACAATAAAATTGTATGTCTGCAGGTAATCTCATCTCACACACGAATTGGTTGAAGTCTGGCTTGTTGTAGAGCTTTTGAGTTTTGAACCACATATTCTTTTAATAAAAAAATCCAACTTTTATAGCTGTACAATTCTATTTTTCTCTTCCTACAAGTGCCCAATCCCTTTCCTGAAGAGTGCCAAGCATTTGGCTTCAGTAATTGGAAACTACCCGTGTGAGGCTTCTATAGAAAGCACAGGGGCCTTGTACTCCTGCTGAAACAAATATTTTCAAATCTATGCCAGAAAAAAGAATTACACAACCAAACAGGGGCATGTTGTGCTACCTATTAACAATGTTTTGTGGTTTTATTGTTTATTTTGCTTTTATCTACTTTGATTTGGCAAGCTTGTTCATTACTCATCCCTTCATTCACACACAGTGTGTGGAATATTGTCTGAAATGGCTTTTCTTTATACCTTTTATTATGGCAAGATATCAACTGTTTTATTAAGAGGCTTCCTTTTCAGCACAAATCTCAGAAAATAATGTGGAAAATAAGTATGTGCCAATGTCAATATGACTTTTTAAGTTATTAAATATCTAGTTCTTTTCTACTTATGCTCTTTTTATTGCTGCCATGCTGCTGAGGAAAGCTAAATTGCCCTCTTGGACTGCTATGAAAACAGGAATCCGGCATTTCACAGCTTTCCTCTTGAGCTGCAGAACTCTAAAATGTGAAGGATTGATTCTCTTTCTGTTTTTCCGTCTCTGCTGGAGACATGAGAGAAGATTTCAACCATTCAGCTGTGGATCACTTTGAAAATCCTTCTGCTAGATATCAGGGGGCTTCTTAGGAAACATTCTTGTTATGTTCTCTTTGCATCAATGCCTGTAGTCTTCTTTATTTTTGTCTTTCTTTTCTCTTTGTAATACAAGGTGAAGTCACTCATGACACAGGTCCCTTTAAAAGAAAAAAAGAGCAGTTCCTCCCTTGTTTTAGCTTTAGGTATAGGAGTGCTGTTCGTAGAACTTGTGAAATACAGAGGTGAGGAAATTACTGCTGTACTGGATAAAGTGTGGTTAGTTAAATCAGCCTGGATTCTCTTATATGCATATGACCTGGAGAAGTAAGGCCTAGAGGGCTGCAGTCCTCAAGAATCTTCCTGGAATATTTTTGGAAGACCAATCTCTTTGCTCTCATGTCATCTCCTGGTTTGTCAGAATGAGAGCATGTGCTTTGGAAACCTGCTCCACCACTTTGTTAAATTCTTTCCAGCCTTTTGGTTCTGGACCATTTCCCTTCAGTGGCTTGCCACAATATATTAATTCTTTCTAACCAGACTGAAAAATAATTTTTATCAGCTCTGCTGGCAACACATTATTTTCACAGCTTCTCACAGCTGTAGTTTAAACCATAAAGTGTTAGGTACCTGCAAGGCAGCCATGGTGCCACAGACACATGAAAATACACTGTGAGAAGTACAAAAAAAGCTAAAGACAATTTATGAGTTTTGGACACTGTACTTGGACTCTCAGTGTGGGTGGTCTTTACTGCCTTAGGAGAAATACTGCACAACACTGAGTGTGTGTCTAAACTTGCTCCTGTATGATATATTCTTCTAAATTATTTAGTCCCTGCTTAGAAAACAATCTGGTTCTAAATTCTTTAGAATAAGGATTCGGCTTGCCAAAGTGGAAAAAAAAAACCTGTGCTAAAGCAAACTGAAGAAAATACTGAACTGTGCAATAACCTCAATGTGCTACACAAAGTAAAAATGAGTTTTCTTAAATGTGCCTCTGTCACTGACGGGATACTTGTGTCTTTAAGAAAACAATATTGCCTTTTCTAATTTCATTATTGTGTAAAACACTGAGCAAAGTGGATGCACAGGAAAACCCCCCAACACTAATCTTTCTGCTATTTAAGTATTCCAAAAGGCCCCTGGTTATCATTCTCTAAGCTGAGGTAGCCCTATGGTCAACAGTAATAATAAAGGCTGTATTGCACTGGAGCTGTGTACTTACACTATAAAAGATGATCCATGTCCCAGAAGTATTTGAGGAGTGAAATGGTAATTTAATTAGGCTGAGGAAACAATATTAATTTTCAATAAAACCAGATTCCCTTAAAATTATACATACATATATATGCATACATATATAGAGATAAAGAAATATGGGTGATCCGTTTTGAAGTTCTTACTGTTTGAACATTTGCCTTCAGATTGTGATATAAAAAAGTCAGTCTCTAGCTGTACACTTCACAGAAAAGCTCTAATCTCCATAAAATTGCAAGAATAATCAAAACACTTCATTTACATTCAATATGTAACCTGAATGCTTTTCCACACTCAGATGAGAGAGGCTGGGGTTCTGTCTTTTCTACATTTTCTTCAGAATGAGACATAATTTCTCCTTATAAAATCTGACTGGAACCTCCAAGCATCTGCAGCAAAGCTCCCTACTAACATAGATTCTGACTTATGTTCTCCAAGGACAGCTGTCAGGGGTTTTCCAGAAGATTAAACCTTTTGTCTTATTTTACTAGTAGAGTAAAAGGCACTTGTTTTTAAGTACAGAGGGAGAATATGGCAATTTTAAAAATAAAAACCAATTTCCACTTTCCAATTTGCCACCATGACATAAGAGAATCATTTCACTTTGTCTTCATGATAACTTTAGTGACTTTTACATCAAATCAGGGTTTATGCAGGGCTGAAATATTGGGATCTGCTGAGCAGTCTACCTCTGGAGAGATTACTCCTGTAACAACAGGATATTTTCAGACCTAGACTACTTGTATGGATGCAGAATACAATAATTATGGTTTTTCTTCCAGTACAAGTTCCCTGGAAGAGACAATCCAGGTTCACACTGAGAAGAACTGACCACCTATTTATGATTAAATCCTTCAGATTTCCTATTCAAGAGTGCAAAGAATCCAATCATCAGTTCACTGCATCCTCAGAATATAGGACCAAGAAGACTTTATGAATTACAAACCCTGAGTTCTTTCACAAGTCACAAGCAGGTATGAACACCTTCATTTGAGAGAAGGGCTTGAAACACAGAGTTTAGGTGACACATACCCCAGCAAAAAATGACAGTAGAGACAAGAAGCAATGGTCTGTCTGTCACACCCACAGCTCTGTGGATGCCCACCCTGCTCAACCAAAATCCTACGACCTCCTTCTATTTGCACATGACAAACTGGGACCGATATGAAGCTCCCAGAGTTGCTGGCATGATTTCCTCTGTCCTAAGTGCCTTATTCCTGCAGGGCAGCCTGTGTAACTACAGGTTAAGAGATGCTTTTTTTTTTTTTGCTGTTGGGTTGACATTTGCAAGAAGAAAAGTCACCACTGCCAAAGGAAGAGTAACAATGCAGCCCTGTGGTAAACACAGAGGACAAAAACACCAAAGGAGAAGAATAGCTGCTCCAGAGCACCACTGTAGAAACTGGCCATTGCTTCCAGATCTGCAGTTTCCCCAGGGTTCAGCCAGATTATTCATTACAAATATTTACCTGGCAAGTGTTGGCATGTTTCTTTAAGATCTATATTGCTTGAGAATATTACTGACACAGAACGTATTTTTTTCAATGGAAAATATTGATTTTCAGGTAAACTTGTCAGTGGGAAGCCTAAAATGGAAAAGGTGAGTTACAGACAAACCTTCTCAGCTCCTTCATTTTTTTGATATAAAATATAGCACTGGTATAAAATATAACACACTAACCCAATCTTTTTAGGCCAGGCTATTCTTTCATTTTTCTCTGACTAGAAATTAGATGAATTTTCTCAGCCAAAAGAAAAATGGAAGAGTATTTCTGCCTTTAACAGAAAAAAGCAGAAAGATTCCTCTGACTCAGAGGTTTGCCAAGTCTTACAGAGTCAGATGCAATCTTCCTGAGAGGTTTGGCCTACTCAGATTAAATTCCACAATCACATGCTTCTCTGAAGTGTGGATCTCTGCTCCTCCATTTTCCAAAGCTGTTACGTAAAGTTATATTTTACTTTTGGAAATAACAAGGGCGGGGAAATTTGTTTCATAAAGGAGGATATTTGGCTAGATATTTGGTCACAGGAAGTAATCCTATTGAACATTTTCCCTTTGCACTATACTTGTTTTGGTTTGGTTTTTTGTTTGTTTGGGTTTGGTTTTTTTTTTTCTAGTAGCCTGTACTCTGGAACCCATTCCATTACACTGAGAGGAGTTTAAAATAATTCACCAACAAAACCTACCCACATTCAATCTATATTTTTACACACACATTTGTGCACATACACTTTGCACATATTGAGTAGTAAATTTGCTCTCACCAGAGCTTTCCACATCAGCACCTTGACTAATGGGAGGGTCCCAGATCTGGCATCAAATTTCAGTCTATCCAAAGTGCATCATTTGGGGGTTTGCACATAACAGAAGTTATCATTCTGGATAGATTGCAGAACAGCTCTACATGCTGTTGTAGTGCACCATGTCCTTAGGTCTGGAGTTCTGTTTCAGGAAGATCATCCCTCAAGATCTCCATCGAAAAGCAACCAGTACACTTTACCATGCAGCACTCAATTGAAAATACTTGGGAGATAACAATACCAGATTAGTTATGGACATGGTGCAGTTTCTCCAAAGTTAAGACCCAGATGATCAGAGAACAAAAGGGTACTTTTTGAGCCAAAAAAAAAGTTAAAATTTTCAAAGAAAACAGCATGGACTCACAGTAGGGAAAAAAATTTCTGCAAAAGTGAATAATATTTTCATACATAGGACTTCTGCAGCTGATGATCCTTTTCTAGTCTTATTTAAACCAATGCTCAAACCCAATAGAATACAAACATGTAGTTACACACATTCAGAGGAGATAATGATTGTGCTGCCGAGGCACATGACACTGTCAACTTAGACCTTGGCTGGAGGATGTTTGAAAGCAGAGAGATAAGGCAGAAGAATAGCCATTAAGTTGCCACGAGATCCAGCAGCAGCCTTGTCAGACTTATGCTGCTTCCTTTCATTCCCGTATATTACTAAAACTCCTTTCAGGAAGAATATAAACATGGAATTTGAGCTGTTTCACGCTGGATAGGGACAGCCAGCAAGGGCTCTCAAAGCTCAGAAGCTGTGCATGGTAAAAGGGGTGGAGAAGAGAAAAAGTTTCTGTTCATTTATATTTCCTTCAAGCAGATTGGAGCTCTTCTACCAACATGATCTGGTGGAAACGTAATCTCTTTTGATTTGATTACTCCTTTGATTTCACAATGGATGGGATCCTCCTGCCAGTAAAGACAACAGGAATTTCTACTGTGATAGTAATCGTTGTCTTCCTGTTCCTTTGAGATCCTTCCTTTTAGCTGGGGGGTGTTTCATGTTTTGTTAAACAAAATAAAATTAATAGTGGGGGTTTTTTTTAATATGTTTTGAAAAATAGCTTCAGTCTCATGATTCCTGCTATTGAGTATTGACACATTAGCAAAAATAGCGTGTAGTTGTCAGACAGGAAGAGTATTTAATTTTCTTCTAAAGAAAATGTAAAAATATTCTAATCTTATCAGTGAAACAGAAGACACAATGGACTCAATTTTCTTTTACAAGTTGGGTGGGGTTTTTTTTACCTAAATGCTAGGCACACACACACACAGACCCATTTATGTATAGTAATATTCTTGCATTTCATACCTGACAGCCTTCTTTGGGTCCCCCTCCATTGGCAAACATAACCCAGGATTGGTCCTACAATCTTACCTTTGCTGCCTTGGCTTCTCTTCAGAACCATCAGCACTGTACTGGCTGACAAGCTGTGCCACCAGCTGCACTCTGCAGAAACAAAAGCATTTGCTAACTTTAGAGCTGTGATAAAATTCTCCTCTATCCCAACACTTTTACAAGCTATCTAACAGCATTGCCATTTTAGAGATTAAAAGTTTTACAGTACCATGATTAAACCCAAGGTGAAAGATCAGTAGGGAAAAAAAACCACCCAAATTTTCTCCTCAACCTGTTAGATTCAGTGTCTCAATACCTGTCATAGAGTAGTACCCTGTACTCAAAGCCCCCAGGTACCCTCCAACCCCTAGATTGCTTAAAAATAGGTATGGTAAGACAAAAAACCCTAAAACAAATGGCAGGTTTATCCTGTCTGATCTTTATTTCAGAACAGTTTTCATTTCCCTGTATAGTGGGATATCAAAGGATATTTTTATTAGTTTTTGAATTTTGGCTCTACGTCAGTATTCCTTACATTAAATCTAGCATGCATTTTTCCTCAAAGCATCAACTTTCATCTGCTTTCCCTTTATGTTTTGACAAGACTAGGGATATTTTTTCTCTTACTTTTCTGTTTGATTATTAGAATTACCCAACTTACACTTACATTTATCAGCAAAAGTGAAGAAGCTACTCTGCCTTTTGTCAGGCATCTGCATTGCTGTTTTCTGTACTTACTTATAGGTAATAGAATTACATTAAGACTCCAGCACTGCTTATTGTATCTGATCAAATTTGTTTGCAAATGGAAGTATTATGCTCGAGCTGCATTGAAACAAATCATCTCCAGAGATCTGTAGATGTTATTTACTCATAGGGGAGGTTTCTGTACATAATAATGGTTACTCAGTTCTTCCAGGTACTCGTTTTTAATACTTTCAAAACAATATCTGCAATATCTCCCGTTCACACATATGAATGGATGAATAGTACAGCAGCCTTTAGCAGAGTTGCATTTCTGGAAAGGACACTGCTAGTACCAGTCTCCAGTTCAGTTTAAATTTAAATTGAAATTAAAGCATATCTATTTTGATTGTAAACTGTAGCTTTATCATAAAATAGCAATCAGTGATAATAAAGGTAACAAAGCATGCATTAAAACAAAGCCACATAAAACATTGCCTTCCTATAGTACGATACAGAGTTATTTATGCTTCAGAAACCATGAATTATTTATCTCACAAGCAATAGCATTTAATTGTCCCATCAAACAAATGTGGAAAATTACAGAAGTGCAGGAAAAGAGCAAAATCATATGAATGGCAAAAATATGCAATCATTCCAACACAGGCTGTGATTAATGTCTCAGGAAGCTAAGACAGCTTCGAGTCCAGATCAGATTCCTGTAGAAGTACCATGACCACCTCACATTAAAAACCTCACCTTTAAAACTGTGTGTTTAACAGTTTTGGAGAATGAGTTAGAATGATGAAGGTTGTATTCAGAAGACTTACACAAGCAAGTGCTGCCTTACAAAGCCTGACCCTCTAAATTATGAAATCCTAGTTTTTCCTGAGACTGTCTGCTAGTTGAAAGCATTTTCTTTATAAAAAAACCACTTGTAACAACCACCTACATTTGACAGGGATACGACCATTAGCTCACATCTAGAATATCACTTCCCCTTCATTTTCTGCACATGAATGAAATTTATCTTATACCTCTTTCTTATTATTAATTGATGCTGCCACTCCCCACCCAAAAAAAAAGCAGAAAAATAATTTAAAAAAAAACAAACCAACAACAAAACCAAACACAGATTACAGAAAAGAGTAATACAACCCTTTCTTTTGTTTTCTTTTCCAGAGCAAAGACTTCTCATGTTTCTTATCTTCTTCCCAAATAAGCTTTACAATAGCTACTTCAGAGGAAGTCAAATCAACTGATTAGTGCTGTTCTGTCTCCACAAAGTAGATCAAAACCATGAATAATAAAAGCTGCTGTTAATGTTTCTGTGTGAAGTTACTACTGTGCCTGAAACCGGTATGCAGGGAGATATTCTTTGCTTGCTCATTGGCTTGGAAAAATATTAATGAAATTACTTGGTTTTGAAAGAGAAAAACATTGAGGTTTTCTTTTTTAATCTGTGAGCAACTGGCACCATAATGTATTTTCTGCACTATGTGTAGCACCTGGAAGTATCTCCTTGTAGAGCTATAAAAGAAAGTTGCTTGTACAACTTGGAAAGGAGGCAATTTACTGAAATTAGGTAATTCACCACTTGGGAAAAAAGTGCTCTGTGCTCTCCTTGGAAAGCTCACAGTATCTCTAAGGAAGGGCAAGGGCATCCTTTGCCTTGTGTTGCTTATCAGCCAAATTGCAAACACAGTCACACACGTGGTGAAATTTAAGAGCAGCTAAACTAGATCTCCCAGCTCTGTGCCATTTCTTCCAGTGCCATTCCCCATTGTAGCAAACACAGTCAGATTACAGGTAGGAGATCCCCAGGTGACCGTGTGGGAGATGATGTTTTAGCAGCCTTTGCACAAAGCAAGATATTCTCCAGACTGGTAGCATGAAGATTTTACAGCAGCTATTGACAGACCTCAAAACAACTTCCAAGTGCAAAAGGACTTTCTGTGTTTTCTTTGGCTTTGCTTTGCTTTCTGCCAAAGCTAAACTTTCTGCAGGAAAACTTAAAGTTTTTAATTTGGTTGGTAGACTAGGAGCTTTTTGCAATAGTGTCCTTCTCAGAGATTGCTTCTAAACTCCATCTGCTTCTCTCCAAGCTTGGCTTACTTCCAGCAGGCACAGCCCCAATGTTTGGGGAAAAAGGGAGAGGGGTTTGCACAGACACTGTCTCCCTGCTTTCCTGCCTCCACACCGCACCAGGGGGTGCAGGTGGGTCACAGCACGGGACAGCAGCCAAGGAAAACCCTTTTTTTTTTTTTTTTTGGCCTGAGGGTTATGCAGTGTCAAACATTTCTGCAGCTTCAGAGGAGCAGTACTGCTGGGCAGCAGCCAGGGCTGGGAGCTGCCAGCTCTGTGGGCAGGAGAAGAACAGAAGAGACTTACGGGGGAGGCTTAAAGCCCTCCCAGCTCTCCCTGTGAGATCCAAGTCCAGCTTTGAGGTACAGCTCCAGATTTCTGTTACTGACATCAGCAATGTGCCATTATCTGACCTGAATGTTCCCAGCACTTTCAGACTCATTTTAAACAATGCCCTTCAGTATCATGATTTGTTTGACCAGCAACATACTCCCACCTTTTTCTTTTTTTTTTTGAGAAGTCCAGCTCCCTTCAGTAAATGGCCTTTCTACTTCACCTTAAAAATAAAATTGGAATTAATTCTGAAAAAGTTACTGAATGTTTTCCTTACAGTAACCTACTGCATTTCCACAATTCTTACATTTTTTTACCTTAATGGTAACAGGAAGTATTGCAACTGCATGATCTTCCAAAAAGAAGCAAAATCTGTTAAAATTTATCTGTTAACCATCACTCACACATCTTTGCTAGGGAGGCAAAGTCCATAGCAGTTTTCAAGGTGATCAGTTATGCTTCCTCTGCCAGCCTCCCAACTGAATTGCCAGGCAGTATGAACACAAGTGAAAAGTATTTGAGAATAAAATTTTCACTCCTGCAAGGAGGCTTCTAAACACCATCAGCATCTCCTTAGACAATAAAATCTGCTATCGCTGCCTCTTGCAACAATTTTGACATAGCTTGTTATGCAGAAAGTTGAGATGTTCTTTCTATAATCAATATATAATGACAAATAAAGAGCATCTAACTTGAAAGTCAAGCACAGATAGCCAAGCAACATCTGGCCCACACAAATTATCAGAGAGCTGGACAGAGGAAAAGGAATCAAGGCCAGAATAAAAAGTCTTCGATCCGTGCGAAATCGTTACAGGTCTGACAGCAAATCCCCCGGGTCACACAGGCAATGGGAGAGCAATAATGAGGAGAGGATGCCAGTGGATTGAAAATACCCATCCTTCAGAACAGTAGCTCAGCATTTTGTGGCAAGAGCAGCATGCTCAAATGCTTCCCTCTCCTTCCTTCAGCACGCAGGTCCTACAGACATTTGGCACTGGACAGGGAGGCATAGGGAACACAGCAGGTTTTGTTCTTCTGCACAGCTGAGTGACAGATTTCAACTGCATGATTCTTGTAGCTTCTCCCAGAATTTGCCCAAAGTAATTATTTTCCTTCCTTCCACATACAATTTTCACCTCTTGGTGCTATTCCCAAGTGCTCATATACTCTTCAGAAAAAAAAAAAAATTGTATTACTCTAGCCTAAATAGTCAAAGCTCCTGAAAACAGCACTCAGATAAATGGGAAATGACAATTTTAAAAAAAAAAAGTTCACAATTAGAATTTTTTTTCACTGCAGAATATATGTTTCTATTTGCTAAAAAATTGCTTCGTCCAATTTAAAAAGCCAGTGTTCTGATTGCTATATGCTACTTTCAAGGGATTGATGGAGATTCTGCTTGCAGAAGGCTACCACCAGAGAAAAATATTCCAGTGCCAGGTTTGGGTTCTGATTCCCAGAAAAGACTATTGATATGTTTATGGCCTCCAGACACAACCCCAGCCTTAGACAGCTGAGGAGAAAGCACAGCCCCATGCCTTAAGGGAAACGAGTCCTTTGAAACCTCCACCTGTACCAGAAGCTCTCTCAGAAAGTTCTTTGCTGTTTATGCAGCTGGGATGAGGGCAAACTGCAGGAGCCATAACCTCCCAAGCTGCCCCAAAGGAGAGTGTTTCTGCTGTAGTTCAGAGCTGCAGAGCAAAATGGGCTGAAGCTGCGTGCCGGGTGATCCCTCCTCGCAGTGGGACAGGCAGGGCAGGCACAGAATTAGGTCACCTTACAGCAGCCTCAAGGATGTTGTAACCTATGCCAGAAGCAGCTTTCAGAGAGTCATTTACAGCACACTCCTCACTAGCTGCTCCAGGGGAATAAAAACCTTCACAATTAGTGCTCACCTGGGAGGTCAGTGCAGAGCAGCCAGTGCACTGTAAATTCCCATCCTGGCTGCTGGTGCAGTGACTTCCAGGTGTACAAACCTCCAAGTGTCCCAGACTGACTTAATAGCTGCAGCCCTGCACGACTTTAAAAGAGCTGCTGTTCCTCAGCTCAGAGGGGACTTTTCTTTCCCTTCAGTTTGTCCCAGCCTTTTGACTGCAAATTCCTTGGGGCATGGAGTGTCATATTTAAACAGTGAGAGTCTGCTTGTGGGAGGATTTTGTAGCTGCTACTGTAATAGTAAACACGAAAAGCAGCAGAACTGGCAACACAAAAGCTTAACAAAAACACGAATCATCATTTCCCGTTCCAAGCTACCTAAATAGGGTAAGGCAACTATTTCAAGAATTCTAGTCAAAACAGCTCTTCAAAGCCTAGAAATATGTGCTGCCTCCACTTCACAAAGCAACTGAACGTTTCCTTTTGTTTGCAAGCCTTCTCCAGAAAAATCCAAGGTGCCAAAGGATAACACAGCAACTGAAGCACTGTGAAAAAGGCTCAACACATACATGTGGGACCCTGCAGAGGCAGGTGTAGTAGCAGTCTCTGTGGCCAGGTAATATGACAAGATACAAATAGGACTTATTTGTCATTTTTAATGCAGATATTTCCACGCTGCACATTGCCTTTATATAAAATGCACAGTGCTAGTGATTGTGAGTGAGCATTCATCTTGCTTCCCATAGTCAAATATGGATGAATTGTTCCCTTATTTATTATTTACATTGCAATAATGACCTGAAAACAAATCCATACACTCTTCTGCTAGCATAGACATTATCTGTGAATGTGTATTTAGCAGATCATTCTTTTAGAGGCTGCGGTAAAGTGTTTAATGTGAAACTAAAAGAACCTCAGATACTGATCCCACTGCCTACTGTGCTTCCAGTAACACCTTATTCCTCGCTGTACTTGCCACCTGTCCATAATCATCTGATAACTCTCACTTCCATGCCCCCCATCTCCCTGGGGCATGGATTAACTCTTATTTTTTTATATAGCACGACACTTTCTGCCCATGACCAGGTACCACAAAGCCACAGAAACAGCAACAAGGCCCAAAGCAGTATGATCACCACGAATAGGCAGATGAATAGTTAATAGCTTTGCCCAAGGCTAAACCCAGGGCTGAAGGCTGTCTTAGTGCACCTGATCATTAGGCTACAGAATTTTGAATTCACAAGGCTACCTATATTTCTAGAGGAGAAAATTAATTAGCTTTGCACGGGGGCCACAACCAAACAAATATATCAACAGCTGTGCTGATAGCACAGTACAGCAGTGAAAGAGAGGGATTAAAAGCAAAACTAGTGTTGAGTGATAAAGGTTAGAGTAACTACTAGGTGTTCCACAGTAAATCAAAATAATTGGAAAAAATTGGACTTGTATCTGGTAAAATGAGCTAATCTAAACATACAGGGATTGGTTTGACAAGAACCACTGATTACTCCTTATGCAAGGAGGAGAAAAAAGGGATACTTCTGAATTTCAGAAATGAAACCAGATGTATTTTAGTGCTTCCTCGAGCTGGCTGAAAGAATGCTGCAGAAACATTCATAGAATCATGTCTGCTTTTGTGGCAAAGTGTCAAAACACAGATTGACAGATTCATCTTGACTAGTTTAAGGCATTTTCTTCTGAAATGTTGACATTTACATTTTACGTCAGCTGAGCATCATGTCAAAACCCCCACTTTGTTGTATAAAAATTGCGTTTTTTTTCCAGTATCTCCCTTATGTGGAAAAAATCAGTTTTACAGCAGAATTAACTGTAAAATCTATTTTCCGTGTTTTAAAACATTCACCTTCAGGATCAGGGCTTTTGAGTTCATGTATGTTCAGGTGGTTGAATAACCTGGAATGACCAAAATTAAGGGAAATATCCACCAAACTCTGGACATTTCCAGCTTTCAGCAAAGCAAAAAAGTTTTCCCTGCAAATACTATTTTAAATCAGCATAGAAAAATCAGAAGAAAGTATTAGCTACACTTTTATTTCTGGATTCAGAGTACTTAGAATAAATCTTGCTTTAGGATATATCAAGTGTCTGCTGATGCAAAATATTTTTAACAAAAAAAAGTAAGGGAGAATTGAACAGAAAAGCTTTCATATAGTCATATTTATTAATTAAGGATGCTAAAATAAAAGGATAATTACTTTTAGAATGTAAGTTAAGTTCCTGATATACTTCAAAGAAGAGGACAGGCAGGTGAAGTGCTTTTGACAATATTTTTCCCATGCTTTGAGCACATACTGCTAACAATCTAATGAGGTACCTTTCTAGTATGAACTGTAGGTCAGAAAAATCCATGATAAAAGTAATGATTCTCTTTTTGAAAATCCATGGGTCAAAGAGGAGGCCTGACATGACTACAGAACAACTTTGCTCTGTAATGGTAATTTTGGCTGT
>JAWWLV010000158.1:14067311-14082378 GCA_035041135.1 Platyrinchus mystaceus | reverse complement strand
TTGAAAATCCATGGGTCAAAGAGGAGGCCTGACATGACTACAGAACAACTTTGCTCTGTAATGGTAATTTTGGCTGTGTTCCTGCCTTTCCCACTCCAAAGTGGTACATTGTCAATCTCCTCACACATCATTGATGACAGTAATTTGCTTTCCTGCTAGCAGATGAAAAGCTTTCTTCTATAAGCTATATTTAATAATATCTGCTATCTCTGTCTCTTGGGTCCATTATTAGCAATTGAAATGTATTTATTGTGGTAAAAAAGGTGGTGTCTCAAGCTGAGGGTTGTTGTAACCCTTAATTCATCTCAAAGCAGTGCTGATAATATACAAGCACTGTGTCTGGCAAATGAGCAGGTGAGGCTACCAGCACACAAAGGGCTCTGGTCACACCAAGAAGAGAATCCATGGCACAAGGTTTCCAGACTCAGCGTGTCAACCCACCCAAAGGCCAGCATTTCTCACCTTTTTCAGCTGGAAATGTCATCTATCACAGCCCATTCATAATTAGTATAGAAAAATATATATCAGTATTACTGACAATCCTATACAGGTTGTTTATTTGCTCTGCCAGAGTAACTAAGTACTTTGTAGAGTATAGATAATGCATTTGTTCTACTGAAAAAGTTACCTCAACACTGAATACTACACCATCTTTATTTTCTCACATGCAGAACATTCCAAAACATTTAGCTAAAATATTGAGGGATGATTACAGATGGTAAAATGCATTTCTACATCTTCACTGTGTACCCCAGTCAGTTGGGTATATTTGCATCTATATACTTTCTGCTGGTTTTGCTCTTTTAAGGTGAAATGTCTCATACTTCCCTTTCAGAGAAAATAAAAGTGTTTGAAGTCTCAAAAACCTCAAGAGTCAAGAAAAAACATTTTCTTCCAAACTATCATCTCAACTGGCTTGAGATGAAATGCCATCCTATCAGCTGAAACCCCCCAGCAGGGCATTCTGCCTCTCATTGATGGTATCACAAACACAACTCACAGTGCTGCTGCTCTTTTCTTTACTTTCCCTCATCTATTTTCTCCCTCTGTGTTCCAACCAGACAGTTGTTTTTCTGCAAATGTGGAAAGGAAATATAAAATCAAGGCCAAATTCAGTTGTTACCTCTGACAGTGGCCCAAGAAAGCAGAATCTTTTCTTAAATTGAGGTTCTACATTGGCTTCCCACGCCAGCTGCACAAGTTGTTCTGTCCTTGTAGATGTTGACAGGAGCTATAAAAATCATAATATATTCATTTTCAAAACTGTACTTATAAATAAGACTTGCATGACAACTGGACCAGACATTTCCCTGTCCTAATTGCAGTGTACTTAGGGAGGAACAAGAGTAGGAAGAGACCAAAACAAGCTCCTCTTGGCACTGCAATTCTACTTTTGGCTCATTCGTTCTCTTACCCTACTTCTCTCATTCAAAATTAACTGTTGAAAAGGATGACATGGAGCAACACCATTCAATGAGAAGAAGGCCATCATCTCTGAAAAAGGAGAAAGAAACTTCAGGGTCTAGTTTTCTAAGTAAAAGACACCAACATTTATCTTGTCAACTATTGGCCAGGAGCTACTTTTGTTATGTATTTGTAAAGCAAAAAAAAAAAAAAAAGTAGAACAGTTTGGGAACTTAATAAGGAAAGATGAATCTTGATCAAAGAATTTATAAGAAATATACTTTTTTGCAGACACATGCCAGTTCTGATGAATTTTTTGTGGTTTTTTTTGGTAAGAAAGTCTCTGTCAGCAGACAGGTTAACACATGGAAAGAGGAAAATAAACTAAAATAACCAATATGCTCATCAGTTGGACCTGAGGGAAGACAAATCCAAAATCTCAGCTTGTTTAGAGACTGCAAATTCCCTACACAGGTTTTTGTCTTACTTTAAAACACAGCTTTTTCACTCACTCTCATGAAAAATGTAGATCTTAGTTTCTTCTCACTTCAGAATGGAAATGTCAACACCCTGCAGACTGGAAGAGAGGATCTCATCCAGCTTATGGACAGCCAGACACCACATGTACCAGGACCTGATTAATAGGTCCACTTGGGTAGCAAAGTGGCAAAATACATTTCTCTTATCCAGGCATTAGGCCACAACAGTGGATAGTTTATAGTCACTTCTTTGTGACAGGGATCAGCCCCTCCCTTTCCAAACTATCTTAAAGACCAGGCTATGGAACAGTGACAACAGCTCCCTGACTGGTGCATTGCTTCTCACTCCCTTGTGTCTGATGGTGAAACTTTTAACACCAACACCCTCAAGGGAGATGATGAGAATCTTTTTAATATTCTGCAGAATCCCGATTTATGACATCTCTCTGTTCAAGGCCTTCATAAGGCAGCACTACAAGACTTCATAAAAAGGAAAATGCAACAACACAGGGAACAGAGGGAGGATGATGCACTTTCCCTTGAGCAGTGGCCCTTTGCTCTGAGCATCAGATTCCCAGCTGCTGCTGAATGATCAAGGAGGAATACAGAGAACAGCTTGCTTTTTGTCTGCAGGAGGCCAGGAGATTAGCTGCTATGTCTTCTACAAGCATCAGTGTAATTGTGATCTTGAGGAAAAGCCAATACATAACTTCATACATGGATTAAACTAAATCCAACTTATCTGGAAACTGAAGCAATATCAGCTGCTCCATGTCTCCAGGGGCATATTTTGTCACAGGCAAATGTCTCAGCTGGTCTGTAATTTTCCTGAGGCATTTTCTTTGTTCCAGTAGAAACTTCATATACACCGCCTGCATTTTAAGGTGCAGAATCGTGTTTAAGGTAATGAGAAGAAGTTTGCAATAAGTTAATGTTTATTTTCCCCTTGTCTGACCGTTGTTATTCTAGGATGAGCTAATTCGTAATTTCAATTTAAAAGCCACCAAGGGTGTGGAGATCTTTATTTACTTGTGCACATAGGTAAATAAAGTAATGTAACCTCATTCATCTACTAACTGACCCTAAATGATGGATGGCTTTAGAGTTCCTCCATGTATTACAATGCCTGCCCACTCCACAATTTCAGAGCCTCGAGTCAGGGAACAAAGAGCTGCCAGTTACCTGAGCTGCTTCTGGGCACTGCCCAGCACCAGAGATGTACTGATGTCCCAAATGCTGAACCAAATGACTAAATATAGCAGCAAGACTAACTCAGCCATACTGCAAGCTCAATGATGGTTGTAAGAAAAACAATTACAAATGTTCAGCTGCATATAACCAGCTAAATTCCTCACCACAGCGGGATCATTTTCCTCGTTGCGGGAACGGTGAATTACAAACTGTCTCACCTGGAGTCACAGGGACTCGGTTTCTAAATTAAGTTTTCTCTCTGTGCTGTGGAGCAATAACTGTAATTTAGTTATCTCAAATGTCAGAAAGGAAAACATCCCTCTGAAAGCCATTCACATGTTTGCATGCTAAATGCAAAGTGCTTAATCTGTTGCCATCACAGAAGCCTTTGCATGTGCTGGAATTATTTACTCGTGCTCCAAATCCTCCAATTAAGAATAGTAAAGTCATGATAAAAATCATAATTCCTAGAATTAATAGAAAGTCTTATACCTGCAGCATCATGCAGATGTTAACAAATTAACCCATGTAATTAGAGAGGTACTATTGTCCCAAACCAAATGGCAGAAAATGAAACCAGTACAAAGAAGGCAGTAGCTGGGTAAGACAGTGCACTCCTACCTGAGGATTTCCAAAGCACTGACATTCTACTGGCTCAACATTTTCCCTTAAAATATCATCATCAATGCATTTTTTTAAGTTAGTCTCCATAAATCTTTTTTTATAGCAATGACTGAAACAGAAAATTATTATGTAAAGATTGTTATTACAAGGAAAAAAAAACCACACAGAGTGGCTGAAGGCTCTGGAACAACAAAGAGTGTGTTCAAAAATATGGAAATATTACATGGAAAAGAGATTCAATTAGTTAATTTATCAAAGAAAGTCAGTAGGGGAACTGCTCACAGTCTAAAGTACTAAGATAATGATGGTCTCTGACAGTAGATCCCTTACTGATAGAGTCAACAAAAAGATAAAGATCCAAGAGAGCTGGAACCTAAAACTGAAATTGGATGCATATGGAATTTTCCCTTTTTCAACAATGGAGACTTTAAAGAAAACTGCTGCAAAACACAGTCATGGGACTTGCTTGGTGTTACTGTGATCATCCAGAAAGTAGGAGGAAGCTGAAAATGGACTGCTAAAGCACTTAAGATTTCTCTAAGATTTTAAATTCTGGTGAAAAGAGCTTCTGGATGATTGTTAGTATGCAGATAATGTTTACTAAAGCCTTAGCATTAATGACTTAACCAAACCGTTAATATTAAAAATAGAAAAATTTCATTTACATTTTCTCCTATTTTCAGATGTACAATTAAAGCCGTTGCTTAGGTTGAAAGAAAGAAATCTCATGAGTCAACAAAAGCTGTACTGAATGTTGCCTTTCTCTGGTCTTGAAGGATTAGGAAGCAGGAGGGCAGACTTTCCAGAAGTCACTGTAAGTGCAATCGTAGCACAAAAATGGTAAAATGCTTTCATGTGTTCAGTTTGAAAAAGCAGGTTGTCTACTGTGGAAAAAAACTGCTTGCTTAAAAAAAAAATTTAAAAAAAATTTAAAAAAGAATGAGCCAAGATGCTCGTGCCCCAGCCAGCCTGGGGTTCACCGTTTGGAAAGCACTTCCCTCCTTCACCGGGAACAATCTGAGTTTGTTCTGATGCGTGTTGAAACACCAGAAAACACACACAATTTCTGCATTTATAAAGCAAAGAAAAAGTTTTTCCTTACCACCAAGATTTTTAAGAGCAACACTGGCTTGTTAGACCTGTGTGCTTTCCCACTTGAGGGGGGAGGCAGCTCATAAGTGAATAACGTGTGCTCAGCACTGAGCACGCGGCGAACAGCAGACGTGATCAAGAGTAAAGACCTGCCCTGTTCTTTCTGCACATCTTCTCACCATAACAGGCCTGACAGAAAAGGCATCTGCTCGTGTTTACTCCCAACACACTTTCCTATTTGTTCCTCATAAATGGCAACACTTGGGACAGTTACCTAAACCCAAAAAGTTGTTTTAATGCCACTCAGTGCAGTAACGCTCTGAAAGGGAACATTTTCCTCATGGGGTATTTACTTCTTCCTGAAAAAATCCCAGTGATAACAAAAGGTATTCATTCATGGCACACTATTCTTTTATATCTTAGACCTTAAAAATTGAAGGATCAGTAGAAGGTGGAGCATTTTTACCCTCCGAGAAGTTTATAAGCAGTAAATGATCACCCTTGCAGCACCTCAGTAAAAAAATAATGACTGTTCTTCCTTGTTGCTTTGATCAGGAGTGACAGGAGGGTAAGAACATGTTCAGGAGTGTCCAGGTGTGTGGGGTTTTCAGCTTAAGGCAATGAAAGCTTAATTTTCAGATAGTCAACTGACTAGTTGCAAAAGCCAAGGTATAGAAAGGGAAGGAAATTAATCAAACATTTATCCCAAGATCAAGAAGCAAAAATCCTGCAAAAAATCAAAGCTTTGGAAAGGAATGATCACTTTTGAAATAACCTTCTGAACAAATTGTCAAAACATGGATGGAGGTAATGAAGGACTGAGATGCTTCTGGTTGCCAGGACTTACTACTCACTCAAACTATGCAAAGGGATCAAGTCAAACATTGCAGATTAGACAAAAAATAAAAATTGAATTAAATTGGAAATTAAAAATCATACTTCACTGAACAGAACTCTGCCATATGACACTGCTAAGGTTTGTAAGTCTTCTCCCAGTGGAGGTGACAGAGGAACAGTATTACTTGGTTGAAGACATGACAGTTTACCTATGGCAGCTTACCTGGGTTGTAAGTTTGACAAGTTGTCTTGTAAAATAATGTCATAGCACAGTTATTTGCCATTCCCTTGGGTATTTGATCAGCTTTATCTTCTTATATAATAAAAGAAAAAGAAGAAACTTGAATGTAGGTTGTCCCATGGGGTTACTTTTGTTGAACGGGGTGGGAAGCAGTATGGAGAGAGGAAGAAATCAGATTCTGTAAAAAATGAAAACCCACTCGAATTCTATTTTAAGCATAACTTCTGCAAAAAGAATCATCTCAGCACCAATTCTATTAAATATGTCTCATGATTCAAAACCAGATTGATAAAATAGACTCAAAGTAGATAATTTAGTAAATTTTTACATAGCTATGTGCCTCTGCCATGTAATTAGCTTTTAAGTAAAATTGGGGGTCTTTTATCAAAAATATTCCCACCTGGATAAGTGAATAGATGCACAAAGCACTTGCTTTTCTGACCAGCTTCAGTGGGGGAGCATCTGGACTTCAACCATCCTACCTGAAAATGATTTTACCCATTTTTCTCCCAAACGCACAAGAATATCCTCTAAAACCTCACTGCAAACAACTAAATCTAAAAACAATCATTCTGGTCATAAAGAGACAGTATTTTTCTTGCAGAAAAGCCTAGTAATAAAATCATAACAAGCCAAATACCTCAGATTTCATTGTGGGAGCTTCACTTCATCACAGCAAAATACACAGTCACAACAACACACAACACAGCTGAAGTCTTACCAAATATAAACTCAGCTATCACAAATAGATATAAAGTTCAGTACAAAAATAACAGGGACAATATTGGAGAAAGGAAGACTGACAACACAAGCTTTTTATATTCCCTCTTACATGTCCAAAATATTAAGCAGAATGAGGAAGAGATGCTTCACGTTATACCTCTAAAATCTTTCCATTAGAGAGTAAATTAGAAAACTGCCTACCTGAGGGAAACAGGGGGAGACAGACAGACTGAGGTAACACACTCATTACTCATGACATGTAGATACAGCTCACCAAATCTGAATTGGAGAATAAAGTGTAGAACGAAACTCAGTACCTTGACAAGAGCAACAAGGAGAGGAGTGTAGAAGGAGGGCCGTGAAGGACATCGCTGATACCTGGTCAGAGGAACACAGTAGGACAAATCCACAGATGAAACTCCAGTTGCCTTTTGTTGACAGGCTGGAGTGCAGGGTTGGGAGAGGGACGTGAGGGTGCACAGCACAAATCAACATGGGGCAAATGTTTTAATGAAGATGAAATTTTTAAATGAATACCACGGAACCAGCATTCAAAATGCTGAGAGAGGTGGATTTTTTGCACTATGAAACTGGTTTATTCTGTATCAAGCATTTTTACTTTGTTAAAGTAGACATAATAGAACGATATTTACATTACTTTACAGCCACGTAAAATAAAAAAATAATACATATGCTGCTTAGAAGGATACCATCACTAATAATCCTCTCACTGAGACTGATGAAGATGAGGGCTTTACAATGGATATGAACTGAAAATAAAATACAGGATTAAAAATAAAATATGGAACAAGATTTATTTTTAATTAATTCACATGCCACCCCCATTCAGTTGATGTATGTGGGAGAGCTACATTAAGCCTACAGTGTTCTTACCCAGAAAAGAGTCAGACCTTAAAAAGTGTCTCTCTTAAGTAGGTAGGTAGGACAGTGTATTACTGCAAGTTCAGAGGACCTGCTCCATTTCAGACATTCACACTAAACCTCTCTCTTACACAAAAATAAGAACACACACACACATCACTGACTGCTAATTCCTTCAAAGCAAAGAAAACAAATTGCATTGCCATACACCCCTAAAACAGACTCATACTATTCAAAATAATTTGAAAAAATTCACTGTAAACTCGCACATAAGCTCCTAATCTTATACAGAGATTATGAACAAATTGCAAGATAAAGCCTCAGAGCCCCTGCATTTAAAAATCCTACAATTTACTTAAAACTTCAGACTCTTAAATAAATGTTTTCAAGCCTAAAAAAAAATCACAACATGCAAATTATAACATAGTGTTATTCACTCACACTACAGAACGATGGAGTGTGACTTGTTCTAGAAGTGTCCAGATGAAGACTCAGTTATATCTTTTTTGGGGGATTTCTTGTCTGTGAACTTTTGCAGCCTACTTTCCATCTATGTAAGCTTATCCTTCACAGTGGGTGGATAATGCATTATCAGCTGGTTTTCCACAGTTTCACAGGAGCAGCCAGGACCATCCTAAATGAGATGGACTATCTCAAATCCTCAGTGAAGCTGCTGCTTCTATGGACACACATGACTCATAGTGATCAGATCAGAGGCACAGGGTCTACAGCTCAACCTTACTGTCTTGAATCCATCTCAAAAGGATGGGCAAAGTCTTATTAAACTTTTTAAAGAACTGTCCCATCAACCAAAATGGCAACTGTATTACAGGTCTGATAACATGATCCACAGGGATAATCTCTAAGACCTGGGAATGTCTCAGAACCCACGAGGAACAACAAGGAGATACATTTTGTCCTTTGAGGTCCTAGTTTTGAAATAGCAGGTCAGGCACTTGAGACAAATCCCAACATCTCTGAGCCTGGCAACATCATATTAAACAGAGGGCGTGTGGAGAGCCATGCTTTTGTAAAATTACAGATCAAAACTGAAAACATTTACAAAAGGAGAAGCAGAGGCAAATGCATGAGGAATTGGGGGAGCCAGAGCAGAAACTGGCCTTGAGCCACAGTCAAGATTTCTCTCTCTTCAAAGTGGAGGAGAGCAGTGGGATGATGGAAGCACGAACTGTTGCTGGCAGCAGCATCTGTGCAGAGTACTGTGGGTTCCACTGCTCTGCCTGGCTACCACGTCTGAGTGCATGAATCAGAAGCTCTCTCTCTCTCTCAGGATTAAATAATTTCAAGCAATAAATTCTGTTTTCTAATTTTCAAACAGTGTGATACCAGTGCTCGGGCCAGAAACCATCAGTCACAGCGTGGCCTTTGGTGCTGGAGCCGCAGCAGAAAGGGACAGTGGTGACACAAATGACATTGGGAGCAGCATCAGCAGGACAGATTTACTTGTGGAATGGGTCAGCTAATATCCACTCTTCCAGAGAGTCAGTGTGCCTGAGATCCATGGTGTAAATGGAAAGAAGTCACCTACGGATGTGGCACTTGACCCTTTGCTGGAGTGAAAGTTAGTGAATAGCAGCAATTAGAACCTAAAAAAATGTGTAGGCTCTGGCTTAAAATCATGTTTCTCAAGGTTTTTTTAATGTAAAAAACTATAGCAACTTTTTGTGGGAGGGGAAGGAATCATTCACAGATTCCCTGTATATCACAACCACAAATATGTTTATGTTATAAAAAGATAAATATTGTACAAACTTCTGAAAGTTTTATTTCATTTTCTGTGATTTTACATGTTTTGTTTTCCCATTAGTTTTGTAGGTTCCTTCTGTTATGTTATGGACCACTGACTGAGAAACTCAGATGGATTTGGACACTGCATGGTTGCTCCTTCTAGTCCTACGACACACAAATTGAACGCTTCTTAATAACCCACACAGTAATTTTTATGGCAAATTTGGGAGAAATTCAGGCCAGATTTTTCACCCAGTTTTGTATGCCAAACATTTTATAGATTTTTTTTTTTGGGGGGGAGTGGGTGTATAAATTGGCATTTTACATTTTGCCTCCCACAAATCCTAACACAAAAAAAAATGATGGTCAAAAATATCCCCAGCACTTGTCAGTTCCTTCAATCTCAGGAATTTGGTATACAGTTTAAAAAAACAGATGTCTTATGTGTTCTAGTGTTTAATATTGATAGATTTGCTGGTTGGGTAGAGGTTACCTTCTAGCAGATGTCATTTCCAATGCTTCATATTGCTGGATTCTTACCCTTTGGTAGCAGGGAAATATTTACTAGTGAAATCACGAGCTTTTCATCAGTCACAGTGGCACTGTAGGGCCAGGATCCAGCAAATGATGGTTATGAAAAATATGATCAGGTCTGTCAGTCCACAGACTGGGAGAGATGAGCTCCAAGTCACCCACCCACAAGCAGAACTTCACCCCTCCCAAAGATATTTCAGCCTCAAGATATTAAAATGCAGAGCTTGCACAGACTGAAACTAAAACTTCAGGCTGGCCAGAGAACAGTTTCCATTTTTAAAAGTAAATTACATAAATTTTCCTGCAGGTTTTCCTACTCAGTAATTCAACTTGAAAAACAGCATTATTATTGTCACATGGTATCTAGGAGGAGAGGCAGGCAATTTGGATCAGGACTACATGCTTTTATCCTCTAAAAATCATCATTATTTTTACGTTTGATCTGTATTTGCAGGTTTATTTGTGTCACACTGGAGAACGCTTTACAAAAAGAAAATAACTAACATGACAAAGACCTATGCTTTTTTTGTGATCAGAAGCACTTCCATAAAATCATAGAATGGTTTGGGTTGAAAGGGTCTTTCCAGATCTTATCATTCCAACCCTCCTGCCACGGGCAGAGACAAAAAGGGCAACAGTTCTGTGCATATATATTGGAAAGTGGTACCTGATGTTGCCCTTGGACTGTTTTGTTGTAGATTAATGTGTTGATATTAAAGTACTTCAGCTAACCCTGTTCTCTATCAGCCATCAGGAACTTCTGGGTTTCAAGGCAAAAGTTTTACTTAAAAGGAGACATTTGGCTTTGCCAGCCAAAGTGAACCAGAACACTCAGGAGTGGGGAGATGACAAAACTCTGTTAAACTTTACCTTGTAATTCCAGCTTCGACTATGACATGGTTTAGTGACATTTACCCCACCACTCAGTATTTACAGAAGGCCAGGGATGTGCAAAGCAAGGAGTGGAAGTTGGGGCCCTTTTCCTTACCCTTCAGGAACCTATATAACAAATCCTTTTTCTGTTTGGAAAACTGGAAGTCATAATCCTACCATGAGGCAGTAAGTGGCAGAAAAGGCAGTGAATTTTAGACGCAGCATGCAGGGAAGAACACATTTCATCTGGCTGCATCCTTTACTGGCCACGTTTTGCAGTTTGAGCCAGGTGATTAGTTCACCATCTGAAAGCTGGTTTTGCTCAAGAATATGTTCCTATTTTTGTTTTCCTTCTAAGTGTTGCTGAAGGCAAATCAAACGAGTCACAAGATCAGATCAAGGTAGTTATTCATTTACCACTGTGTGGAGAGAAGATCACAAGAAAAGACAAGGACACAATGTAATCCTTGCTGATAACAAACAGAAAGTACTCTGAGACAAATCAGTTGTTTTGACAATAGCCACCACCAAAAGAACTGTGTGCTTCACTGGTTTATTGCAAAATAAAGCCTAGCCATTTCACACAGATCTGATCCAGCAAGGTGACAGATCAGCTTTTGGCTATGTATTTAGCTATGAAGTTGGTGATTGTCTCTACTACATGCACGACTGTAATAGGCACACGAGAATAAAAATAGCAGGCTTACATATATTCATGTCTATTGTCTAGTTTTGAAACCCCAAAGGACAAATATGAGTTGTCATCTCCTGTTTCTCCCCCAAGTCAAATGGCTTTGAATCAGTAATGATACCAGAATTAACTGCTCTGGATTAGCCCAAAGACACGAATAAACTCGATGTTTACAATGTTACAAGCCACAGCTTACAAAACAGACACAGAAGACAAAAGCAAATTGTGCATTACAAGCACAAAGTGGAAATTTTGCTTAAGAGTAGTTCCTATAGATTCTACAGCAAGAAAAAATGCAAGATGTCCAAAGAAATGACTCTGCAACTTACCAAATCAATACAGCTTCCCATCTTTGACATATTACTCACACACAAGAACACAAAATGATTTTTTGAAGTTATTGTATTTCAAGGAAATTTACCTGACAAGTAAGATTGTTTAGGAGGAACTTTGGAGTTCCTAAAGTAAGTTTTTCACTAATGCCTAAATAAGCCACATGTTTCAGAGCAAGTTTTAGCTTCTAACTTTATTTATTTATTTTAAGCTCAGGAAGGTATTTAGCCTCTTGCAGCTAGCACTATGCAGACTGCATCATATAGCTAACTGAAACACAAAACCAGGTATTTTCTCACATAGTGACTGGTAAGATACAAGTTTGTCTTGTCTTAAGAAATGCTGTCCTGTAGTTGATCCACTCTGTACGCAAAATTGGGGTGTTTGCAAGCACAAAGCTCCTTAATCCTCGTGTACAAAATGATGCAACAAGGTTAAGCATATGTTGGAAGAGGTGACAGTCATGTCACCAGACAAGCACAATATATAATGTCACCCATACGGCTCAACAGAGCAGTGACAGCAAGGTCATTTATTTAAGGGCAGTTAATCCATTGTGACTGCTAAATTCATCAGTAGGTTACCCTCAAGGTAGAGTTAATTAGAGAATCTACTTGCTTTCTGTCACTGACAGACACAGCCATTTACAGCAAAACAAATTCATAAAAAATTAAACAAACTAGGCATTTAAAGTAAAAGAAACTTCATTGTAAGGAAGCATATTTATGCTCCACAAGGTAATATATACTTTGTTTAAGTACTGAATTCACATGGTTTACTAAAGTTACTGGTGCTAAACTGGTAGCATTTTTTTCTTCTGAAAATAAATAGGATTTTTCTCATGCAGATAAATTACTGATTCCTTAAAAACTTTGTTTATGCAGTGGTACATTGAAATTTGTGACTGAGTGTGCAAACACTACATAAAAGTGTTAAGCAATAGTGTTGATGTGAGGAAAAAGAAATCCCTGAACTCTTCTTCAGAGGACTATTACTATGACTGTTTGGCATCCTATTTCAGAGCTATCACTAAACACAATATTAAACTGTTACTTTACTTTGAAAGGTACCATTCCATATTAACTAGACCCAGCACATCTAGGACATTACTTCAGAGTATACTTAGAGTGGCACAAACCAAACAAGCTGTTTCACAGGCAGCAGTATCAGTAAAAACTGGTTTCTTATGGGCTCATATCTCACAATCAGATTCTTCTGCATCTAACTCAGAGCAAGACTGAAGTGATGCTTAAATTGGTTGTTCTTTCTCTTGATATTCCAGAACACAATATAATGTGAACCCATGACTCACAAACGCTGCTCCTCTACCAATCTGTCTTATACACAGGATAGATTCGAAACTCTTGTCAGGTTTGGTGAAAATTCTTTTGACATGCCAAAAAAGCAAAGGTGATTGTTCATTGCAGTGGAAACCCAACAACAGAACTACTTCCTGATGGAGTTTGTGTCTATCGCTCATTTGAACCCAGATTCTCCAAGGAGACTTGCCATTCACTGACAATTAACACCCCTCATTCCCAGCTCCCCAGCACATTGGATGTACTATGTAATGATATCAGATACATCAAAGAAACAGCCAATTATTACAGCAATGAATCACTTCAACAAGGCTATTTATATTAATTTTGTGGCAGTGAGACCTAACAGCTCCTGTATCAGTCCACCAGGGTCACAAGATCTGCCCTTGTGTTGAAGCAGGATTTCCACTCACTGGATCCTCAGAAAGTTCAGTTACATGGATTTTAGGCAGGTGATTTTCAGAGGTGAATGTGAATCAGGAAGCCGATACAGATGAAACAATTTCTTTTCTTTACCCCCACGTTGAAAAAGTTCCTTTTCTTAGGGACTAATATAAAAGTTAAGTTTTGATCCCTTGGTCTAAAGAGGCAGATAAGACATATTCTTGATCTTCAAAAACCTCTGAAAGTTTGCTGTAGATTTCTATAAATATTTTAGCAAAGAAGGGATGTTTCTTGTCCTTTTCCTTTTTAACCTAAAGACTTGCTCAGATAAAACAACATGTAGAGGCCTATTTTGTGTATATGTAGTCATTTTTGACATGATGATAAAAAAAAAAGGCTTTTTTATTTAGCTCCACTTCTTAAGATTGCATTCTTGCATTTTCATGCACAACAGATTTGAGAAGTGTCAGTCACCTCATCACAACATATTTACCATTAAATGAAAATAAGGGCAAACCATACACTTGTATCAAATACTATTAGTCTTCCTACTGCTTAAGCCAAAACAGTGCCACCTTCTCAAAAATCAGAGAAATTACTTCACAGTTATTTCTTGGTGATTCAAGCTGACTTTCACAAACAAAATGATCCAAAGATCCACAGACATACATTAGTTTGCAAGAATGAATCATCCCTGCACAAGAGAAATACATTCAGGTGGAGGAATCAAGAACCTGAGTGGGATTTTTCACGAAAAGAAACCTGGACAGTTGATGAGATGACAGCTTAGAACAACTGGGAAAGGAGAATTCTGATGTGGCCTGCACAAAGTCACACAATTTTCCATTTAGAGGGTAAAGTAAGCAGCTGTATGGTTCCATTACAAAGGGATAAGCACAGTGTAAATGTTTTCTTTGCAATCCTTCATCAGTATGGCACATTTCCTACTGCATTACTTCAGAAAACTGTCACAGCCTCTAATTTATTGACATGAATTCATATTTGAAAATTTCCCTTTCAATTCAAAGCCAGCATATGTCATTATTTTCAGTGCTGCCTTTGCAAGAAAGAGAGAAGAAATGACCTTAATGTAATAATGTCATAAGCAGTGAAAGGTACCTACGAGGTGCATTTAGTAACACAACAGAACTGCAGTCTGAGACAAAGCAAAACTGAAAATATTCTGGATTGTATAATTTCCAAATGGAAACATTTGGGAAAAAGTGGAAAAAAAAAATCTGTAACATCAACCTGGCAAAGACAAGGCAACACAACAACTGAAATAAGTGTTATGCAATAAAGTGGGTTTTATTCATGCTACCACTCACTTGGCAAACAACAACTCTGTTAACATCCCCATATCCCTGCTGTGCACAGCAGTTTATATTTCAAGAAAAGACAAAACCATGGATAAACGTGGTTCAACTTTAGTGCCACTCTGAGAAACACAGATAAATTATTTTTAAACAGTAGAGAAATGAAAAACAAGATTTGCCAAATCTGCAAAAGCAATCTTAAAATGGAAGTTTTTACATGGAAATAGAGGTCATATGTGCTTCAATCTTAACAAAAGTGACAAAGAAATTGGCCCTTTGATCAAAAAAAATTCTTCTCCTTTGATTCAGACCTTCCATTCCTTCAGTGTGAATGGTATTATGTTGTACTTCAAAGGCATTTGTATTCAGTCTTGGTTTTAAATAAGTATAAATAA
>JAWWLV010000158.1:14046739-14067211 GCA_035041135.1 Platyrinchus mystaceus | reverse complement strand
TAAATAAGTATAAATAAAAACCCTACAACAAAACACTGTGTTGACTTATCACTAATTAGATTATTAATAGTAAAAGGAAATGAAAAACAAGTCACAATTGTTAAGAAAGAACTAAATAAAAATAAAATTAGGGAGATATTTGGAAAAATTCATCACTGTCATCACTACTGGAAGGTAAGATTTCCTCCCTTACACAAACCACGTTTTAACTCACAAGACCTGGCAAGGATAATATAACATTATGTCAAGGATTAATTTATTATACTAATTTTAGGATTTGGATCAAATAATCCTAGATTTCCATGCCACCCATGTAACAATGCTAGACACCACAGCAGACACCAGGATCTGCACAGCAGATCGATGTGCACTGAAAAACTGTACTCTAACTCCACATAGAAAGAGATTTGTAATGATATTTTTATCTTTACAGAAAGCAGCAAAATCCAGTCCCTGAAAACTGTTCATCTTTGCATTACTGCAGAATAGAAATAAACCACTTCTGAATAAAATGCAGAACTATTTGCAATTATTTTTTGTTCAGTTACATACCAAGCTAAATTACACAAAAGAAGTACAAGACATTTGGTAACTCCACGAATAAATCACATTCTGAAGGGTTTAGATTTTGAATAACTAATAATGAAACAAGTACATACTGTGGAGTAACTCATATTTCTGTAAGTGCTACTGCCCACTGTTCAACAGCCTAGTCCAACCTTGGGACATCAGCTGAACATCACTGTAACATAGAACAGATGAGAAAATTTTCCTTATTCAAAGCCTAAATTGTGTTTCCATTGTCTTGATCAAATATTACACTCATCTTCATCCTACAACTGAAGGCTGTCCCTCTATACCTAAAACTTACATTGGCATACTGTATTATATGATATCTAACAGGTTAAGTAGTAGGCATATCTATATACCTTATAAAACACACATTTTATATTATATTTATATATTCCAAATATACTTTAAATTAGGGAATGATTAAAGAGATCTAAAATTCACTTCAAACTCCACTGAAGTTAACAGAAAGACTATCCCCAGTTTTAACACATGTTGACTTGGATAAACACAATAAATTTGGAATCCCAGCATAGAAATATCTCTCCTAAAAAGATAAAGTTGTACTTTTAAATACCTACAAACAAGTTCTCCATGTAGCTCTTGTTCTGTTAAAGAAAACTCTTAGACAAACACCTAATAAGAAAATTGTCACTGTGAAGAAGATGTTTAGTATGGCCTCCATTTTTTACCTTCAGTACTTAACAAACGATTTATAGAACTGGAACTAGGTTAACCTAACACAGCAATTGTTCCATGCAAGGATCTATAAAACAAACACTAAAATATAAGATGGCAGCTGTCATTCAGATGTGGATTTGGAAGATATGTCATTTGACATATTTCAGTTTCAGATATCTCTGGTTATTGTGGGGGTCAGTGAGGTCACTCATTGTTTAAATAATATCTGTCTTGCAAAAAACTCATGAAAATAAGTTTTCATGTGATTTTAACAATGAATATTTTATCTTGCTTTTAAAAAACATATAGAATTAAGGCGACAATGCTTTATTTTTTTAGCATTGATAAATTAAAAGATTATGCTTTTTATTTATTCCACTTCATAAAGAATATCAGATTCAGCCATCTCCTTTAATCCTTCCTCAGCAAGCATGAAATTTCAACATACAAATCCTTAGTAATTAAAAAAAAAATAACATTTTTTAAAATATATACCAAAACTAAATATGAGAGAGAGTGGATGTTTGATGGCTCCAGGCATGGAAAACTCCAACAGGATCCCATTGAACCTTATAATTGACTTCTGTACAAGTTTGTCTCAGTTTTCTACAGAGAACCAACTGCCTTTAGAGAGACATGACACGAGGGAGAGCAGAAAGGCTCAGCTCTGAGAGCTCAGATATGTCATGTCCCCAGGAAACGCCTCTGTAGCTCATGTGAGGGTGTTTGTGGAGTGACAGGGAAGAGAAAACGGGAAGGGGAATACAATGTTTTCCCTCCAGCACAACCATCTCTTCAGTAATAAAAAAATACAGATCCTGATCTCAGATCCTTTGTCGTGCCTGGGGAAGAGAAAGGAGCGGAAAAACTATTTGCAGGAAATAGATGATACGTTCTCAAGGCGAATCTGAGTATTTATGTCGCACCCAGCACTGGAAGCCAAGTGCATTTCAAAGTGGAGAAAGTGAATCATCACGAGCATTTAGGGTTAAATCCATATATTTCAAGTCAACGGTTGACAATGGATTTCTCTGCTAGTGCTAAATCAGGTCTTATGGCACTGTGGCACTCAGGCAGAGAATTGGAATATTAATCAAAATATTTTGCACTCTGCTTCTCATTAAAATTTCTATGGGTTTTGGTACAGCTGTATTGGATTTACTATTCCAAGAGAGCAGCAGAAGATTCCTCACAGACTTACAAATCATAGTGCTCTGTGTCACTGGGAGGTAGAAGGAAGCAAAAATATCAAGAATCTGAATTTTTCCTATATAGAGCATATAAAATTTATTATGTTCTAATTACTAAGAATCAATAAGGGTTTCTGCAAGGATAATAATATGTCCTTTCTATCAAGTTAGAATTTCTAAAGCTGATAGGACCATGAGTGTGTATCCTTAACAGTTTTTTTTCTTATTATTTCTCTCCTTTCCCCTGCAAGAAGACCATGAGGAAAATAAACTCATGGATAAATTGTTTAAAATGCTGTAGTTAGGCTGAAAAGGTATATCTCTTATTTTTTACAATATTTGGCTCAATGAATGTTCACCATTTCTCCAGTCCTTTTTAGTGCAACAAGAATGATACTTCATTTAAAGACAAAAGAATGATAAAGATTGTAGAGGTAATTAAAATAGTAAGATGAAGATGACAAACAATCATATCGTGTCTACCCTCCAAAAATCTCAAATGCTGGTGAAAAAGAGACCAAGTTCTCAAAATAGAGGAACATTATAAGCACCAGATTGAATATGCAGGTTAAAGACAGCATATCAATGTATTGTTTCCAACAGTTTAAAGTAACCATTTATGTTTAACACTTGCTTATATAGAAAATACACCTGTTCATGAAGTTAGGACATCTCACTTCAATTTTTATTTCTGAGAGTATTTAATTATGACAATTTAGGACTTCTATTTTTACCCTTGAAAATATATAATTTATACAGCAGGGTAATTATTTTTATAATTGGGGTTTCACTATATTTCACTATATATATATTTCACTGTATAAACTTTGTAATTTTTGCCTAATTTAAATCTCTAGTTCCATCCTGTGTAGGCAAACCACAATAATTCTCCTCTTTTGCTGCCTCTTATGCTCACAGAAAGGAGGCAAAACTGTCATGAACCATTTCAAGGTGATGAACTCTGTCTCTCACACTTACACTGCAGCTTTCAAAAATAAACACTCATCCCATTCATTGTAAACTGTTGAAATACCTAAAAATCTTTGGACCTACTTTATTTGCTGTATATCCCAACAGTGTGGCAATCCCTGGTTTTTATGTAATCAGATGAAATGAATGCAGTTGGTGTGGGCTATTTCAAAACTCTTTGAAATAATATTTCCATTTCTGGGAGTGCAGGGGAGGAGCACAACCAATAGACCATTTATAGAAGTGTGATTTTAGCTACAACAGATGAAGCAAACCTCAGTGGGTAAAGGTAGTAATAACAATGCAATATCTTTGCCAACAGCCAAATGTTGCTAAGAGAATTCTTTTCCTAAAGAAAAAATCTTCTTGAATTGAAAGGATGTCTTAATACTTGAGATGAAAGAGCATTTCAATGAGACAGAATCAATTTAAGTAATTATTAACTTCTTACAACAAGGGGTAATGTGTAAGGCAGGTTTTTATTTATTTATTTATTTATTTTAATTTAGGCAATGCAGACATTTGAAGGCAGAAACAAACAGAATATTGTTATAGATTCCTTCAAAATGCCATAGGAAAGCAGCTCCAGAAAGAGGCAGATACACCAAGCTGTGTATATATAACAGCTCAACCTCTTTAAGCCTCACCTAGCAAGAGCACTAAATTCACTTTTGGTCATAAATAATTATTCATTGACTTTTTCATGCCATTTTTCTTAAGACTCGTGGGGAAACTAAACAGTTTCTGCTCATCCCCTCTTCCACAAGCAGAACAAATGAGGAAATACAAGTGTGACTTTTTAAATTTTAGTTTTTCTCAGGCAAGAGCATTTATCTTTCCCCCTCGGGGCAGAAAGGAAGCACATGTGTATACTAGAGTAAATGACTCCTGATAGCAAGGGAGTAACATAATCACCCACTTCCATTCCAGTGGCTGCTCCAGCCCTTTCCTTTACCACAAGATGAACAGGGAGAATGAGGGAAGACATGGAAGAGCCACCTCGACCATTCTGCAAGGATTCCCTCCCAAAAGAGATGAATTGAAGGAAAACAAAGGCAATATCAGAGATATCTCTCTTTCCTTCACATACAACTGCCTGGATTCTCCACAATTTTATCAATGCCAGCAGCTGCACTTTTAATAATCAACTGAGAAGACACAGATTAAAGCTCCTGTTTTCCAGTTTTTACTGAAAACAAGGCATGAAATTAGAACATTTTACAGCTTTGCACTGCAGAGCTTCTATTTGAGTTCAGCACGAGGAACCAAGCAAAGACACAACTTTGATTTCTGTGCACTGGTGAGGTTCCCAGCACAACAGGAGAAAGAGCAGAAGTTGAAACTTGAGACATTCAACTAAGGATGGGGCTACCTGGGGAAAGAAGGGGGGAAGGGGAAAAGAGCAAAGGAAAGCAAGACAACTTTCTGTAGCAACATTAGGTAATTTCTGTCAGTGCCCATGCTATGAGAAAGTCACACTCAGTGAAATACCTTTTAGTTCTTAGGATATTAAATTACGTTAATAACAGCAGACATTTAGTTTGCTTTAAATCCTTCTGTTAAGATACTAAGGAAAAAAATTCAATAAGAGAAAACAATGATATTGATTTTTTTCCCTGTCTTTACTGCTACTGGCTGTAAATATAACCTGTAAATATTTGTTGGGGGTTTTGTGGTATTTGTTTTTATTTTCAAATGCGAACTAAAAGCCTTTAGCCTCAGTATATAGATGCTTAAAGTGTCTAAATAATATAGTATGAATGAATCTCATTTTCAGGTCTGTGCCCTGAGGACTCATACTGGAAGGCCAGAAAATTTCATTATTGAGACACCGCCAGATAATATGGCAATGTGCCTACTACACTGGCTTTTGATACCAGAGAACAGTTGAGGTAGTGCTGCAAAGTGAAACAGAAAGCTAAATCTCCTTTTTTAAAGGCAGCAAGGCTTTTTAGGGAAAAAAAAAAAAAAGGCACTTTTTTCTTTTTTTTTTCTTTGCTTTCTGGGAACATGATATCATTCCAAACTAAAAAGAGAGCAACCCTTTGAAAATCTACCCCTCTGCCAAAGCATGGAATTTTTCCCATCACTCAAGAGGGGAACTCTTCTAGGAAATAATAAACTCAGCTCTATGTCTATCCTAGGACTAAGGAATCAAATTCAAAGTTGTGCCTCCTAAATCCAAGGAAAGCAATCAAATTACAGTCTGTGAGTATTTGAACCAGACTGTTCACCAAATAAAAGAGCCATTACAAATTCTCCTTGTGTTTACAATCAATTTTTACTCTTTCTGTATCAGCCTTCAACACTTAGAATTCAAAAATCAGTACATAACCTGATAATCTTCATATATGCAAATTGCTGCTTACCTTAGCAATGCACAAAGACCCCACTATCTCTGTTTTAAAACAGTAATTAGCTTCACTTAATTAGCTTCTCAACCACATATTGCAAAGAAGTTGCTAAGGCTGAGAAATCAGCTTCTAAGCAAGCAGGAGCAGCATTGGTTACACGACTCTGTTGCAGACAGACTGATTTGCAGAACCACAAACAGTATCAAGAATTTCTTGACTTTTCATTTAGGTTCAACCCTATTGGAGACAGGATGTCAACACTGCCCTGAAAATGGAGCATGGTAAAATAGGGACACCCCTGGCCCGACAGCAGAGCACAAGAGCAAAGTGAACTCAGTCACAGCAATGGTGAGGAAAGGGAGAAGAAACAGGATAATGAACTGCTGCTCTCAGTTCCCTGTGATCCATCTTGCTGCTCTGCATTCTGAGCCCAGTTTTCAGCTGTGAAGCCTCGGATCTGCAGCCTATGGCCACGTGAGCTGCATTTTTGATGCCATAAAAATCCCACAGCTGCTCACAGGATACTCACTACATGCAGCCTTAAGTGCAGAGCAGAGGTACAAGGACTATAGAACATTCCCAAAAGGTCACTCTCAAAACACACACAGAGCTAAAAGACAAAACAGACCTTCTGTGATCCCAGGTGACACCTCAATTACAAGACTATCTTCTCTTGTGACTGCAACAGGCTTCTTTTAAAGGATTACACTTTTAGGCATACTTGCATGCTCTTTGCAGTGAAATTAAATGGCAAGTCAGAGACATTTGTACGAAATTACTCAACCGTTTTAACCACCTATCACAATTTTGCTGCACATGTCAAAGGTGCATTTTAACATAAAAACCTGTAATAAACACGAAATTAATTTTCATTACTTTGACTTAGGATGCCTATCAAAATGAATCTTTCACATTGATGAAAAGCACCTATAGCATTTACTGTGAAAACGGGGGCTTTTTGATCTGCCACACGTGCAAGTACACAACCCCAAACTTGCACTGCCCTGTACTCTTGCCATGGCTTGTCCAATTTCTGAACTTAATAATTTAAAACCCATATGACAGCAAAATAGAAAACATAAGCAGAGTCTGGTTTATATGATGTTAACATTAGTATTTCAGCCTACCTGAGTGCCAAAGGCTGCTGCCCTGGGTGTTGATTGCTCCAAGTCTCTCAGACTTTCCTGTCCTAGATGGTGCCTCTCAATGGTACCAAAACCACACAAGCTGCTGATGGCAGCAATTCAGTCAGAGACCAAATTCTTAGTTCTTTGGGCATCAAAGGAAATAGAAGCACTGAACTCTGTGAGCTGCATTTATCAGCACTGTTAAATGGCAGGTAGGGTAAATGTTCTCTGTCTCTTCTGCTATCCATCTCCATGCTTTGCTGGAAATGGAGTGCTGAACACTTTTTTATCCAAGACACTTATTCAGGAAGGGCACTGCTGCTCTTGATGCTAACAGTGTGACTTGCTCCTCAATTCTTCCAACTGAAAAAAATAAAAAATCACAGTCCCTTTTTCTTTGTTTCTGATCAAGTTCATACTGTCTTTTGTTTGTAGTCTCCTGTGGGTACTTACTTCTATGGAGTGCAGCACTCTTTTTCCACCAAAAACTGTATTGTGTAGTATTTAGAGGGCCTTTGTCCTCAATATCAGGAGGAAAAGAGAAGGTTTCATTTAATTTTTGTAGGATTTCCATTAAAAATAAAAGAAGCCAAAAGGAAGAAAAATCCACGACTGTAGAAAACCTGAAAAACACAGAAGAAATGAGACCTACCTCATAAGAGATATTTCACTGACCTTAGTGTACTTTTTGCTATCATTTTACTGGCAGCTACAATTCCAGACAACTCACTGTATTTTCCTTGGCAACTTTGCTACACTTATTCAGTGAAGCTTAAAAAGTTTGACTTGTTAATGAATAAATAATTGCTAAAGGAAATACAGTGTCTCCTTCATGTAAATTCTTTTCATTAGTCATAGAACCATTTATTTATGCACTACAACTAGGGCACTAACTAGTAATAATGATTGATGTCTTCAGATTTGCTTCTTGAGTGTGCTGTTGTGTGTATGCTAACTCATTCAAATGTGAAGTCTTAAATTACTCAGAAATATTTTTAAACTAGATTTAAATTTAATAGAAATGTCCATATTGGCACTTGCAGGCTTAAGAATCCTGTGTTGTTGCTGTTGTGCTTTTCAAATACAGATATAAATTGAATTTTCAAAGCAACAATCACAAGTTTTTTTACTTTTAATTTGTATTAGGCTTTTATATAGTAAGTCACTGTACTGGAATATATTTAATACAACTCATACAAATGTGTTGGGGATTCTCTTCAATTTACATATTTTTAAGTAATAAATAGCATTGCTATATTATTATATGTATAAGGTCTTTTTAAAAATTGTTCTTTGTAGAAATAAGACTTCATAAACAAATTATTGAGGTAACATAGGATTCAGTGGGGTTTTCCACCTTCTGAGAAAAAGAGATTTCCAAGCTATTGACAAAGAATTCTTACTTAGTAATATGAGAACAGAATGAGATAAACAAGATATGATTTATTTTGTATTAATTGAGAAACATGGACAGGTAAGTCATTTCAGACGTTCCAGGTCCCTTCCAGAAATTTATGCATTTTCTGGAACAATCTGCTTCCTCTTCAAACAGCCAGAAAAATCATCAGCCATTCAGATTATTTTCTCATCTTGCCCCATACAGTTCTCCTCTCCTTCTCTGTCACCCGAGATTAATGACATTCTTCTACTGCCATCTCCCTTCAAATCTTTCATGTACTTCCCCCATCTCCTACATCAAAGTCTCCTTGATAAGGCTCTGAAAAGGTTATCTGTCTCTGCTGTTATTCCAACTGCCAGCTCCTTCCAGACGGCCTCCCAGCCAAGTGTACGGCACAGCTCCTCAGCTGGAACGGTAATCCTGGATCAGGAGCCACCTGCTCAGCCACCTCTAGCATAGCCAAGTATCCTCCTCTTTCCAGACAGCAAAGAAGTAAACCCAAAAATTTCAGTTGTGCCAATTTAGGAGACACTTCATCCTTTAATTTTGTTCCTGATAAAATGTAGGTGTTACGGATCAAGTTTGCGTTTGCAGTTATTTAGAAAAGGTCCTTTCAAACCAGGCCTTCCCATCTCAACAAATGAGCAGTTGCAATGATTACAAACTGAAGAATACAATCTTCTTTTGTCCCTCAAGGATCTGATTTTCAATGTTTTGAGTTCTGTATTAAAACTTGACTCAGTCTGACTAACACATAAGATACAGTTCTAAATGCTGGTTACTGGACTCAGCTATAAGGCTGCGTCCATCCACTTTTGAATTCCATGTATTTTCTATAAATATGGAAATATGTTATTGAATGAGCCATAAAGAAAACGCAGTTTCAACCATCCTGAGTCCCTGAAGAGTTTTTGTAAAAGGGAGAAGTATTGGCAAGGATCGAGTATGTCTTTTTTTCTGCTTCTGTCAAACATACAGCATATAATTTTTATCACCCATTCGATAAACCAAAGAATGTGGGGCAACAGTAAACTGCTGAAAAGATCATTTGAACTAAAGAAGTTCTTCTATTGTATTATAGCTGTATGCAGCTTTGAACACACTGGAAGTTGGGCAGGGAAAATTGAAAAAAAGCAATAATTTCTTACATGATGGATGTTATGGCACATGCAGGAGGACACTGTTAAAAAACATTTTAAAAAAATTTGTGGTGCTCCTCAGGTGGTACTGCAGGAATGGACTGCTCTTGGGTCTGTGCAGCTCCTCCTTAACTGGGCAGTCTCTGTTTCTCACAAAGGCACACAGAGAGCTGAGTTTAGAAAGGCAGTAATGGGCATCTGGCCATTGCAAAAGACTTGTTTTTAGCACAAAGATGCACAAGCATCTACAATGTCCTTCAGCAACTGCTGGTGCTCTCTGTAGGGAGAATATCAGCTACTCTAATAACCCTGTTAATGGCCAGTGCTGACATGTGCATTCACCAACATCAAAAGCTCCAGCAGCAAACAAACTGTGACACCCACTGGGACTGCACAGACCAAAGAGATAACTCTGCTGATGCCCAGCAAGTACAAGTGTGCTCAGGTCCATCACCACATATGCAACTAGGATTTCTAAGCAACTTTTTTTAAAATACATAAGTACTGAAAATCAAAATGGTACCAATTGACTGGAGAGCACTTTTAATCAATTTACCTGGAACAATTTTCCTTCCTAAAGAGAACAGGTTTGATGTGATTTCAGTAAAATCCTCATGCTCCTGACTTAAATTTACTAAAACTGAAATGGTACAACAAATAGGTTAGCTTTGCAGCCATTTAAAAATATGACAGTGTAAATAATTTTAGGATTATTAGGATTATAAGATCATTATTCTCTGCACATTTGCTTTGAAAAATTTGACTCCAACTTGACATCCAATCCCTAGTCACCATTTCCCACCACCACTGTGCAGTCCTTCTCTCCTCTTCTCATGTTGTGAATTCATGGGGTAAACTAGTCACCAAAATAATCCATTATAAATAATGCCTGCACCTAAAATTTTGGGGGACGCCACTAATTTCTGTGAAACCTAAAATTTCTAGAAGATGAGAAAGAAAAATACCATTCCCAGAACACAGAAGGTGTATCCTTTCTTAAGCCATCTAGAAAAACATGAGCAGCATCCACAGCAGGTTGAATGCCCGGTGAAGATGCCCATATGTTTTATTTTTCACTAAGATAGTGGGGGGAGAACTGACTTGGTCAGGGCACTTCTTGACATTTTGGTCAGTTGTAGTCTAATTGCAGCACCTCAGCTCAGGAAAGAACACCAGAGGGTTGGTAGGTTTATAGTCTGTATATTCCTCCAGAAAGGAAAGAAGTTTCTGTTGGTGACCTCAGTAACCATCACCTTGAACACAAGAATTCTACTTAGCTATCAATCTATTCAGATTTCCCCAGAAATAAGTAATGGATGGAAGGAAATGCAGTCCTTAACTACAGAGAATGTGTTTCTGGTTTGTTTCCAGCTAAATTGAAGCACTAAATATTTGTAAAATGTGTTTGACAAAGATCTTACTCTATGTAAGGAAAATCAAGCACATCTCGCTGGTATTCCAATCTCCTAATAAATCCTTGTAAAGTTATAAACAGCTCTCAAACATTTAATCGACCATATAGGAAATTGTCACCTCGACAATAAAATGTGAGTTCTTCTGGGGAGAAAAAAACATTAAGCATACTGCAGTGCAGTAGTTAGAAACATGTTCTGTGAAGACATGAAATAGCTACACAAGAAAGCAGCACAAAGTGTCAGAAAGCTTTAGTTTCAAGACCTCATTCAGTGCTGGAATAATAACAGAACTCACTGAGGCTGAACAGCAAAGGTTCAAGATACAGGTCCAGTAATTCTCTTACACAGAAAAAGAACAGGGGAAAAAGATTTCTAGTTACAACACCTGAAGTCACAATTTAACAGAATAGTACAGAGAACTGTAAAGGATCTCATCTTAAAATTCAGATTGTCAGCCTACAGTTGAATGAATGCCAACCACATGAATGGGCATCAGGAAGTCCAGAGTTCCCCTAACAGGCATGCAAAAAATTCAGAGACATAAATATTACTATAATTTTAAGTTAGCAAAAAGCTGAATGTCAGTAAGGAATCATAACTTCATTGAAAATCTGACATTGTTCAAGTGTATATTATTTGTAATAATTAAATCACAAACTATAGTTGCTTAACCAGTAGGAAAATTATATTTAACTTTTATAACAATAGACATTAGTTATTCCTAAATAAAAATAGATCAGTCTTACAGAGAAAGAAAATAATTACAATCTAGTTGCACCTAGATTGCAACTGCTGGAGTTTGTGAAATGTGGAAACTGCCTCAAAGGAACTACTTTTATATTCAATACATTTTGAATCCTCTTCTGTATTCTGAACATTTCAAAAGGAAGGGGGTGGAGAAAGCCTGTGGGTTAGGATGTTTGCCTGAGAGATGAATGTCTAAATCATCTTGACTGAGAGAGTCATTTACTAGTAAAGTCTTGAAAGTGAACAGAACTTTATTTTCCTTTGCCTTCCATGTCTTGGCATCACAAAACTCCACCTCATCACAGTTCAGAATTTTCTACTCTACTCATGCAAACATAAGTTGTCCCATTCTCAGAAAGCTTTCCAAAGTCTGTTTTTTAGTCTACCTACAACTAGATTTTACTGAATCTTCTAATAAGAAAAGGAAAGAAGAAAACTAATTGCATTAATTGTATTTCTAGTTTATTCTAAAGCAGGATGGTTGCAGATTTTTATGCAGTAATATTTACAAAATATAGTCAATACCTTTTTCATTACTCTACCAACAAGATGAATGCCAGGGAATATTTGATGGTGGCCAAATGCAATGCTACATGTGCTATTATAGCCAACAATATCCAGCTCTGTAAATTGTCCTTTATTGCAGCTATTACTGGATTATGGAAATCTCATTACTAATTGATTATTAACTCAGAATAATGTAATATGTTTCCAGAGAATGCCAAACAGACAAAAACCACAATGCTAAATCAATACTTATTCCTTACCTGTTTCATTCATCATATTCAATTCCCACTGCACCAACTACAAAAGGCTAAAAAAAGAAATCTTTCTAGCAGTAGAAGAGACTAAATAAATCAATATGAGAGTAAATGAAAAGAAAAATAACTGGAGAATGGAAGACTAGTCATAATTTTAAAGTAGAACAAGTGAAAGGATCCAAATAGTTACAGATTTTTTTTTTTCAGCCAGCTTCCACTCCTTTTTAATAGCAGGTTTTGTTTATCTAAGTCTGATTTTATTCCTTCAAGTATTTGGCCTTGTTAAGATATAGTTTAATATGCAGCACATTACCCTGGAGCTTTGTTGATCAAAACACTACATATTAAGGGAAAATGTTCTGGGAAAGTTTATTTCCCTATCCTGAGTTTGATACTGTGCTGCCTTCAGTAGAGGTTACTGCCCAGCAACTCTACCACCACATACAGGTAATTGCTCTCCAATATGGTTCAAAAAGTGATTTAATTTAGAGGATAGAATTACAACTACATAAGTAACCTGACTCACTTTATGAGAACCTTGTTCAGGAGAGGCTATATGAAATTTAAGGTAGCAAATCTGAGAGAAAGGCTCAGTTCTGAAGAGTTGTGGTGTCTTCTTCATGTAACTGAGTCACAGAGTGACTTCAGTTGTTCAGGCAATAAATTATCACAAGGAGGTAAAAGTGGACAGTCTGTGAAGAAATAGGTACTATATATGTCTAACTTCACCTCAACTCTTCAATGATACATGACAATTGTTTATGTTAATAAATTCCTTTTCCTGCCCAAGGATAAAGGTGCACAGTCCTTATTTGAAAAGTTCCTAGTGGAAAAAAAAAAGGACAGAAAAATAATAGGCAGATTTTTACTGCCAAGAAAAAAGTGGATGATTCGATTGTTAAAAAATTACTAGATGGGAATAAAACTATCTTCTACTTCAAATGAAGGATACTTGAATTCCTAGAAAGACTGAATCTCTTAAGCTGAAATAAACTCCTTGCAAGCACAGCCTCATGTATGAATGTTAAATAAATAAGTCAGCTACTCCTGTAGAAATGCAGTTTAAGTTGATACTGAATTTATTTTGCCAAATTTTATGCACTGAGAGTAAGTTCATAAAGGTCAAGTCCAGCCAAGGGAAATCTAACTCTCTAGTCTCCCCTAAGGATAATCTGGAACATCTGAAGTTGGTCTCCAGCGTTGAATTGAGCTCACACTACTGAGCCAGAGAGAGAGAGAGAGACAGGGACTGAATGAGTGAGAGGCTTGAAAAATTCCCGTTGTGTGCAGCAGCAGAATAACCCACAAAGAGCTGTAGGAGACTGACATAACTTGGGGCAACACTTTGAAAACGGGTCTGTTTGGGGTGTGTGCAGACATCCCGGCTAGATTGAATCTGGGTTACTTGAATGTCACCAACAGCCTGGCAAGAGCGCAGATTTTAGCACAAAGAGACAGGTACAGCTGCAAAGCTTAACTACTAATCAAGGAGCCTAATTAGGTAAAGTGGTTAATCCCCACATCTGTCTACAGATGACTGACAAGAAAGGCTAAGCTTGGTGAGAACTCAAAAGTGGATCCTAAACTAGGATCTCTACATTCTTAATAAAACCATATAACTAATCCCCTAACCACACACAGATGTAAAAAAAGCCTCAAAATTGTGTCTTTTACACAGAAAAATGAAGTTGCAGCAGTGTCTCACTGCTCTAGGAGCACAGCAAAATGACTCAGCTGCCTCTATAAGCCTCACTAGCTGGTTAATACTGTCAGACAAGCTCTCAAGCCTCTAAAGCACTAAATTAGGTTAAATATAAATGATGATGTGGGCCTCTCCACCCACATTGGAAATTATGTCAGGAAGGTCTTTATCCTTCCTGGATATGACTTGAAATTGATGCATCAAAGATTGTAATCGATATTCCATTTTCTGAAGGATGCAAAGGAGAGAAAAGTAAGCGATTTAAGCTGCGGGAAAGACTTCGGATTCCTGTTTTGTTATTTCTCCTGGTTTCTCATGATGCCCCCAAAAGACAAAGGGGTATTTTCTGAGCCAGTTTGTACTCCCTGCCCTAAAAACAGCAGTGGAGCTTGGAGGATCTGCTCACAGGGAGGCGGCTCAGGCTTCCTTAGCTAATGAGAGTGGATGGGATCACGTCATAAAGCAAGAGTGCTAAAGGCATATTCTCACAGGATTTAGTTTTACTCCACTTTAATATATGATCAGTCACAACCCTGGATTGTGGGCTAATACCTCACTTCATAAGCCAGGCTGTCAGCAAAAATTGTCAAATGCCATGTACATCAAACCAATTGACGATCTTGTCTGCTAGTATTTGGTGGAACCCAGAAGCACAGGGACATCTGCACCTTGGGTTTTTGTCATTTGTGACTGGTCATTTCGTTGCTTAAGGAGCCTTCATAGCCATGTCAATTCTTGGAGACACTACAGGATTTCTGAAAGCTAGACAAGGCATGGAATTCATACCTACTCTTTATTTTTAATTCCTTATTTCATCTCTGTGCACTTTTTACCTAGAGTTATGGGATACTGCTAAGTTTGCAAGTTATTTTGGTAAGTAGTTCATGCTTTTATGATAAATAGAAGTTATTTAATAAAACATTGTGGTTTACACCACAGACTATTGATATCTTACTCTAAGTCCATAACTATCTGGAAGATCAAAAGTAAAAAGCTTTCAGCAGACTTGACACTTTAAGTTTATGGTATTTTACAGGTACTCACAGTGGGAATTAAAAAAAAAAAAAGAAAAGAAATATATATTTTAGCACTACTCAACAATAGAATTCTTACATTCTATCTTTAAGCAAAATTCAATTCTGCAAAGCATATTACACACTAGAACTTCATTTCACAGAAAGGTATTTAAAAATCTCAAAGCCAATAATAACATCACATAGCAGAGCAACCACTCCACCCACCTCAATATCTAGTCAAAGATGGTCACCCAGTTTCTCTTCTGCAGCCCATGAAGGCAAATGGCCATTTCTAAAGACAATGCACTTCATGTGTCTTCAAAAGGGACTGAGCACCTCCTTGCAGTTTTTTTTACTGACTAGAAGGAAGCCTAAGCAATTGGCCTAGACCAGACATTTTGATGGCAATGGTAGATAAATCACAGCAGAATTTACTGTACAACACGGAAAAATCTCAGATTGTTTTAAAACCTTGGTCTAAAAAACATCTTCCCAGGGACTCTACAGGACTTCACACAGCAGCTCAATCAATTGGCCAGTTCAAACCCAACTTCACACTTGGGTAAACTTTCAGAACTACTCCTCATTTAAACCTAAATTTGCTGTGACTGGTTCTTTGGCCTTGGGCACTCTGACTGGATATGCTAATACAAACCCAAACAACACAGAAATAAAGGCTGAGAGTAATCTCAGTCTGGTACCCCATCTAATCAGTCAAAATCATGTTATATATTAAGAGCTGCAGGTACAAAATTGCAGTTACTTTCTAAGTAAATGAACATGGGCAGCATAATTAAGTGTGGAAAGTGTCCCAGATCTTGCTGGCATTTCCCATATTTTATTGACAAAGCCACTGGATTGTGAAGGTATCTTGCCTCACAAAAAAATAGAACAAGCCAAATAGGATCAAATCCACAGGACTCTGGAATGATGTAAATGAACTTAAAAACCTAAGAAGGCTGCCTAACAAACCCAAAAACCTACAGGTTCAGAGAGGATGCTGAATCAAGGCCCATGCAGCCAAAATATCCCATTGGAAGTCAAAGAAATTTAAGCATGGAATTTAGCATTAACAAGAACAGAAGCAACCACTGAAGTTCTACTTAGATAATAATACAGCATCAAAAATGGACAAGTTCTGATTTTCTTCCTGTTAGAATTTGTTCATCCCTAATTGAACCATTAATTCTTTTTTTCCTTCCTATCAACAAAGAACCATTTGTCATTAAGATGAAATTCCTGTCCAAAAAAAGCCCAAAAGATGCACTTCCTCCCCCCAAAACCACTTTTTTTTTGACCTTTACAAAGGTAGCTTGAATGAAGGAGATGAAGTAATTGCAAACCTTTCAGAAAGCAATAATATAAGCCTGAACAGCAATCTAGTTTATTCATAGAAGTCCTTCCTCTAATTGTTCTCCAACATGGCCTTGGATTATATCCAACTGAAAGCTGAATTAAATACATACATTATTGGCATCACTACACTACAAATAGCGTGGAAAAGATGTGCAGTTTCTGCCTTACATCCAAAACTAATGCAAACCAATTAGAATCTTTTAATTATGGTTGAGCAAACCTGAAAACACACTAGTAAGTGTCATGATTCAATTTGGTCCCCTTCTCACCCTGTTGACATTCATTTAAATCTCAAAAAGGCCTATTCTTCCCCGGAGTCTATTTTTTATGCCCAAGTTTAAAAAAAAAAAAAAAACAACAAAAAAAAAAAAAAAAAAAACCAAAAACAAAAACACCAAAAAACCCCACCAAAAACCAAAACCATAAAACAACCTGAAAAACCACAAGCCCCACAGAAGTCCCTGACTATTTACAAGACAAAGTGATCATTAACACACCAAATGGTCTTTTTGGCCACCTTTTGTAGCTTTGAGGCCAGAATACACTCCATGAGGTAACTATCCAAGAGCAATATCCAAACACTGCAGCAGAAGTTCTGCTTAGCCTGGTCACACACAATCCAAGCTGTGCTGGATTTGGTGACTGGTTTGAGTGGGGGGGGAGTTTTTTTATGCTATGATGAAATATTATGGTATAACTCTGATTCCTAGTTGATCTGTAAATTAGCACCTTAGATCATTGCAAATCAGAACATGAGATTCTGTTCTTTCCATGATGTTCAGAAAGCATTTTCATTTACTAGAACCATGGGCAGGGACACCTTCCACTAGAAGATAGATCTTTAAAGTCCCTTCCAACCCAAATCACTGTATCATTCTATGATTTATAGTGGCACACTTCTCTGCAGAGCAACACAGGATCCAGAAGGGAGTTTTTAATGAAACAGCATCAGAATCAGAAACTTTTTGCTGTACAGACCAACATCTTGGAGCCTCTGAGAATGCAGACTTCTAGGATGGACTCTGAAAAAGGTAAGTTTCCAACAAAGGAAAAATAAAAAGTCACATAACATCATCCTTAAACAAAATTATGAGGATATGCTCAATAATACATACAGCAAATTGCTGTGTATAGCCCCAGATGTCACAGATACTCAAAATATTATTGTATTATGCCTAACTTTAAAAAATTAAAAATGTCATGGGGACAGCTATAACTGCTTCATAATACATGGAGGCATGTGTTAATATTTGAGAGTGATCAAAGTAACACACATGTCATCTCTCTAGAATAAGACATCTGGAAATTCTTAAACTTGCTATGATTGTTTGTTAAAAGGTAAATTTAAATATGTAGCTGGTTACTAGTTACATAAGAGGAATAAGCAAAAAAAGTACCAGACTCAATTCTTACTCCACACAAAAGATCAGTGACTTCACCTGACTGTGGTGCTGCATAAAAATAACTAAGGTCAAGGGTATTACAGAAAATATTAAATTACTATAAAATCTGTGTTTTGGATAAATTACTATACAGTCTTCTAAATTTTTGTTCTATTTTAAATCATTACAGAAATTAACTTAGTCTCTTCAGTTAAAGGCTAATTCAAGTCTCAGAGAACCGCTTTTAATAGTCCGGAGACAGAACGAGGTATATGATCCTATGTACGGATCCAAAAGGATTTGTTTCCATAATCAGATCCACTGAAAAGTAATCCAGGTTATCTCATCTCTAACATTTAGTGATGTAAGATACATGCCTTGTATCCAGAGGCCATAAAACATCCCTAAACTCACCAGGGAACAGTGACAAGAACAGCATGTCAAGACACCCGCGTTCTTCTGTCAGTCATGACTGTCTGCACTACAAAAAAGCTTTTACACCTACGTCTTCCTTGCTAAACTGTCAAAGATTTCCCTATGAATACTTTATTTAAAATATTTTATTAAAAAAGATGTCACTTAATGAAGTTAAACTTTGTGCTCAAGGCCAGGTAGAAAGGTTCTTTTAACGTCAGCAACTTGGAGACCAGCAGTAAATGTCGTAGGATATAAGGCAAATACAGAATCATGCTTTCTACCTGTTGGGAGGAATTAAGGACAATTGTACTACCATGAGTCACTCTGCCTTCTGGTACACTGCCTGCATTATTCCAAATATCAGCTACTGATCTGATGCCTGACAGAATCCAACTCCTGCACAACCACCAGCAGAACTGAAGGTTTGATTCTGCAAGGTTCTTGAACTTGTAGCTCTGCTGTTGTCAGGAACTGGAAGCACTTCTTTATGGTACCCAACACAACAGAGCAGTTGCAGAACACAGATTTTATCAGAAAGCAGTATAATAAGGATTATGAGCAGCGAGAAAAGCTTTGCAGTCTGTGGATGAGATGTGTCACACCTGATCTCCAAACAAACCTCGGGAGAATGCCAGCTCTACTCCACAAACCAAAAAGCTGGATGCTTGCAGTGTTCCAGCACACACCCCTTCATAGGAACATGGCTGATGCAAAAGATAAACTCACATTATCACTGTCAATTAGCTGCTAATTACAGTTCAGACGACCATTAACTTGTTCAAATATTTTAGCAATTTAAACAGTTGCAGTGGTCAGGGTAGACTGCTCAAACACAGCAGAAAAAAAAGAAAGGATTATTATATTCTCCATCTACAAAAACACTCTAATGACTCCTTCCCTTCTTGTATGTCCCCATCTCATCCAACCATTAAACTTGATAGTGCTTCTCTTTGGAACTGTTGAGATTCACAGTGTTTTGTGTTGAGAAGAGCTTGAACCTTTTTTTTTGCTTGGAGCAATCAAGCAGAAATAAGACTCAAGTTTTGGAGCTAAGTATCAGTAACACAGCTGCATAGTCCCTTTATACCTGTTTAGAAGCAACAAAAATCCCATTTAATCCTAAAAAAATACATTTTTTGCTATGTACTTAATAATTTCTTACCTAAATATTTGTTAGCTTAACTGTGAAATGTGACAAACTGCAATGAAAAAGATTATATAGCTTTAAATGCCTTGTGAATTTTATAAAGGCATTCCACTTTAATCCCAGTAACAGGAGTTAGTCAGTGGAGCACTACCTGTGGATTTACACCAATCTGTTTGTAGCTATGAAGTGCCTATTTATTAGAGATGTCAAAAATAAAACAACTCATCGCAGCAGTGACAAAAGTGACATATGGAATAGGGAAAAGCAAAGGAAATGAATCTACAGGTTATTAGTCAGGCACTAACACAAAATTACTTGCTATAAGAATGTGCCTCAACACATGTTAAAAGGGAACATAACTGCTATATTTTGCATGTTCTGTTTACATTGACCATAAAGTGCCAGATATGCATTCTGTATTTCAACAAAACCAGAATAACAAGGCTGCCACTAATAGTAATACACAATAGAAATAGTTGGTGGTCAGAAAACTAAAAAAGTGTAAGGAAATCACAGTGGGAATGCAGTTGACACAGTAAACTATATGCTTATTTTTAACTATAATATGGTAATAAAATACAGTACATGATGGCATCACAACAGGTAGCACCTTCTAACTCATGAATAAAACAAAATGCAAGGCTAGGTGGCAATACATATATTCTCTTCAAAGCTTAAATAAATTCCTGTATCGCAAAACAAATTTTTGTTTTATACACATGTACACAAACACAAGCTGTAGTAGCTTTATTTGCAGAGGAAACATGCACAATGCGAAGGCATGTGTCATATCTGGCTATTCCATAATAGTTTCTGTTGTTGTTGTTATTATTGTAATCTGCAGAAAGCCCATAAAGACAGAAAAGGGTACTGAGGGAGCCTGTGGAAGAACTCACAGAGGCACTTTCCATGATTTACCAGCAGTCCTGGCTAAGGGGAAGGTTCCAAATGACTGGAGATCAGCAAATCACTGATCTACAAGATCTACAAGAACGGTCAGAAGGGGGATCCAGGGAACTACAGGTGTGTCAGCCTGACCTTGGTGCCAGGGGAGGTCATGGAGCAGATCATCTTGAGTGCCATCACACAGCACATACAGG
>JAWWLV010000158.1:14015102-14036876 GCA_035041135.1 Platyrinchus mystaceus | reverse complement strand
GAGAAAGTCAGACATCTGACCTCAGCATTCAAATGTGAGGTTACCATTAGTAGGTGCTTCCAAAAATATTCTGTGTTGATGGCTTAGTACCAGAGTGACTTGGAGACAGAGCTGGGGCAGAAGCAAGGGTTTCCCTGGGTCACAAGGAGATCATTTTTCCAGTCTTCTGGCTGAGTTATAAGCACTAGACTTTGCAGCACAGATAATTACTTGGTGTATATTTCAGCAGGCATTTAAAGAAGATTAAAGAGAAGAGAATATTGCTCTAATAGCTCCTGGAACTAGAGACCTGCTGAATTTGAACTTATATGAGTCTGAGCAGCTGTGGTTTGGGGCCCAGTAAGTAAGATGTGGCAAAACTGTTCCCAGCTATGCTGAGGAAATAGATGAATATATTCATCTCCCTATATGGACATCACTACCTTCCTGGCCAGAATCCTCCCCAGCACAGACTGCAGTTATTGAAAAGAATACCAACAGTATGTCAGCTAACCAGACTAGTCTCCCAGCAGTGGGTAAGTCACAGCTCAGGAGGGATCCTGAACATCCTGAAAAAATGTAAGAGTAGTTCCTGCCACTTGCCAGCTTTTCAGCACAGGAGAAGGAAGTCTCACTCAGTGAGGACTGGCAAACCCCCAGAGTTAACACCTGTCAACAAAACAAAAGGCTGAAACTCATAATCCCCAACTGCCTGCATCTGTGTCATGGCCAAGAGTATATTAAAGAGAAAAGCACAACTGAAATGAATGTTTCTGTGTCCTCGGTTGAACCTGACTTTCTTACAAGTTTTTTCCAACCTAAACAATTCTATGATTCTTATCTCATAGAGAAGGGAGAAACTTCTGAGTCCTAAGTCCACGTAGTATAAGCCAAGTGTTCAGGTAAATGATTGTATGTCATAAATAAGTATTTTTGAGGGGATTTCTCTAAGAAAAGAAAAATTCTTTTCCCTATATTTAAACTCCTGCTAATTTTATATTTCTTATCTTGAGCTAATAGGAGTTTGGTTTGGGGTTTTATTTGTTGGGTTTTTTTTGGTTTGGTTTGTCTTTTTCTGAAAAGAACTTCAAAAATGTACAATAGAACTTCCCATTTTCTCCATAACTCTCCTTGGAAAGGGGCTGGTCTTTACTGCTCCTTGCTGTGCTGAATGAGAAGCCGGGATCTGCAGGGAGCAGAAACAGTTCAGAGAGATGAGGACAGAACAGCCAATGCCCAAGTGCCTTCCCATTCCTCGAGCTTCTGGGAACAAGAAGCTGTGCAAGGTATTTGCTGAAGGAGTTTCACTACACTTGGGAAAACAGAAGCCTTTACGAGGTGTATGTTGGCAAAGCTCCTGCAGTGTGGCCAAGTAAGAAATGCCAAAAGAAGAAATCAACATTACCAGAACACAGATGGATGCCCTTAGGCCTTCACAGCTCCTGTTAAGTTTTCTCCAGCCAGGTTCCATCCACAGGAGCACAATCATGGTGCACATCTCCTACCTAATTTGATTTCACAGAAACATCCCTTACCTTAAAAAGAATCATCCCATGAGGACTGAGCATTGATATCGAAAGCTTAAATTAATGCACAAACAAAAAAGGCATTGGGAAGAGAACAAAGTGGAACTGTGAACTGAATTTTTCTGACAAACCCCAAACACCACCACTACCTCATCCCACTCCCCAGGCTACACAAGTGCCAATTTCTCAGCATTTTTGCACTGATCTTAGGAAAAATAAGACAGCATCAGGTAAGTTTTTCCAGAGGAATCAAAGTCTCATCTCCCACCAAAGGGACTCTTATGCAATAGAGTAATCCATGCTATCTTTAGGTTACCCAAACTCCTTTAACACAGCATAATTATTCAAAAAAATTACACAGTGGTTACCACAGCAACAAAGTGTGCTGTGGTGCATGAACAACTCCATGGCTGCTGGCAGGATCTGCACTACAATTGGTCTCATTAGTTAATATTTTTCGCCCCATTCACCTCATGGAGCTGTACCAGCTCACATAACTCTGTATCTTCCCATTGCATCAGCAGACAGAAAACTCCTCTGCACATCCTCACCACACAGGTATCAGAGTGTACCTGCAGCTCCACAGTCACTCCAAACCCTCCAGAGTCCACCTCCAGTCCAGCTGACTTGGCTAATTCCATATTAAACTCCAGCTCTACTGCAGTCACAGTATGATCAGTCTCCACTGTTCTAAAATCTGAAGCTGTACCCAGTAAACAGTGTCCTTCATCCTTGCTCCCTGTACATCACACATAACTCCTCTCCTTGCCGTTCCACTCTGTATCACAGAGTCTGTGTTACATTTGGATCATCCGAAAACCAGAGTTCTTTGGAAAAAGGTGGATACATATAGTGCATGGAAGGATCTTCAGGTACAATCAGCACCTTTAACTGGTCATTAAACACATCAGCTGTACCAATGCCAGGCAAATGGCAAAGCAGATGAGGGAGGCTCTGAAGCAAGCCCAGTATTCTGCTCTAGAGCAAGGCCTCTCTTGCTCTGGCACCAGGGTTGCTTCCTCATAACCTTCACTAATAAACTGTTCAGCCCAACTGGATTTGGCAGGAGCAAAAGCAGCAGTTCCTCCACTGATCAGAAGGACAGGAATGAGAGATGGGACCCTCAGGGCAAGTTCCTGGAGCTGCAGGTGACAGACTGGACAGCTTACTGCAAATCCATCAGGGCAAATGGCCCAGTGCCAAAAACAGTGTCACCAGATGCCTTTCACATACAGACTTCCTTTGGCAAATTGCCCTTTAAATACCTTCTACCCCAATAAACCAAGAACTATTCTGCTGCTTCACTCAAAGCCATCTCCCTGCATAAATCAAACTGTCACATTTCAGCAAATTATTTTTCTAAGCTAGATCTGCACAGCTGAGCTCAGTGGCAATGCAGAGCTTTGGAGAGAGACACAGCTTTTATAACATGACTTTAGCTCCTCTAGTACAGTTCTAGATTTATGAGGTTTAAGATATTAAGAATAATAATGATCTGTATAACAAACCTGAAACAATCTGTTAACAGGTTTCAAGCCTTACTCTGAGCAGGTGCTACTTGTTCAGATGACTCTCAAAAAGCTTAATTTTATAAATTGATCTATTTAAGAATCTGCTTACATTTGTACAGCTGGGTGAAGTGGTTGCAAAGTCAAAGTCCCACAAAGTTCTTTTTCAGCTTTAGAAATACAATTTCAGATTCCTGTAAAAACATTCTCTGTGCAGTAGATTAAGGACCACAAAAACCTGCTTGGCCTCTACTCTGTCCAAGAAATGCACTAGAGCTCCAACATTCAAGGTTCACAGTAAGTGACAGTTTGCTGATCTAGCAAAAGGGACATAGACAAAAGACATTAAAAGCACCAGAAGAGATATGGCCTGGGTATCATTTAATCAGAAAACCATTTTCAGAATTATTTAGAATATATGAACTACAAAGTGTTTGATGTAGCTGCATTTCTTCTTTAAGAACACAAATCAACCTGTGAGCAAGACCACAGCTCTGCATCAGACATTCACTGAAGAGTTTATGAGGAAGTAAAGTTCCCTAAATGGGCAAGGCATATTTTTCTGTAATTGTATTCTGAAAGGAGACCAACTTTTGAGTTCCTACCAGAATGCACTTCCTCCCACATTCAGATCCTGTTTCTAAGCAACATGCTGAACGTAGGAATAAAACAGTCAGTTAAATATTACCATCAAGACTCACCTGCTGTTCCCTGAGATGCAGCAGCTGTATGTCAAAGAGAAGACGCTGACTTAATTCAGCAAAGCAGAGACTATTAAGGATAGTGAGGATAGGAAGCAGTGCTCACCCGAGGGGACCACAGGATTAACAGGCTCTCCACTGTAAAAGTCTCCAGAAATGGAGACTTACCAAGACCTCTGCTCCAGCATATAGGGTCTCACTGTGCCCTCCAGCCTCAACCCTGATAAAGATGTTTTATCCTCTCCCTCAAACCAAAGCAATCAGTTTTCTGTCTTGTCTGCAAGATATCCTTTCTGTTGATTTCCTAGAGAAGTGAGATAACACACCCTGTCTTCTATGATCTAAAGCCACTGTTATTATGAAGTGTATCATCCTTTTGTTTAATAGTTCAAACACTACAGTTTAAGATCTCATAAATTAAAAAAGACCTTCGATGAGCAACCTGTGTTCCACATACAGCCTACAAAGCAACATCACTAATTTCTTCTCTTCAGGGAAACTGAAGAGGTTGGAAAAGTCTGAGACTTTCTGTGTCATATTTGATTTTTTTCCCCTCTACATTTCAGTTTAAGAACATGGCCTTCATTGACTAGTAATTAGAAGAGGAAGAAATAGGCAACGTGAGATCTTCAAGTGACGAAACTCATTTGCAGGAAGTACTACAAAGCTCTGACAACCTTGCTCAGAGACTTTTAAAACCTTTCATTCCATGGAAAATTACAACTTTTCCAATTTTTTTAGAGGGACAGCTCAAACATGACATTTAGGGAGCGGAAACCCCTCAAGATTAATTTAAAAACCTGCTAGAAACTTCATTTTAAAAGGTTCTCAGCCACAGTGATGCCACTGAAGTCACTAATGAAACCATTATCAGGCAACTCAATAAATCCATAATAAGCTCACAACCTAAATAGTGTGGGTGGTTCCATCCCTCTTCCTTCCTTTAGTGAAGGGAAACATCAGAACAGAAAAAAACTACAGAGAACAGGAAAGGATGATCAAAGTTATGGAACAGCTCCCACACAAAAAGAAACTAAATCAGTCAGACTCAGTTTTGAAAAATAGTACAGCCACGATTCTTTAAACTTCTGGATAATTATCTAATATAATGAAAAACTATACTGACATATACTGGGCAGTGAGGTGCAGTTACTGACTGAGAAGTCCCCTGAAACTTTCAAAATATGCTGCAGTTTAGTTACCTTTGGTAACACAAAATGAGACAAGCCTTGGGTCAAATCTAAATTTGAGACTAATGGATTTATTTCTCACTTATTTATCTCATTTCTATAATTACACAGATTTAAGAAGCAAATACCTTTATATTGATAAGAACTGTACAACAACAGTAAACTAAATAAGAGGGAAGGTGTATTATGCTGCATTTAATATATTGTTTAATGTATTCAGATCTTTTTCCTGGCAGAAAAGCAAAATATCCATCAAAGTACAGTAGCAGCTGGCCACTGCACACTCCAGTATCTAATTTCCCTAAGGAAAAAAATGTTGTATCTAGCAAAAATATGTCTTTCTGCATTTCCTTACAAACTATTCCAAATTTTTTACACAATCAATAGGAATAAAATGCAAGGGAATAACAGAGGTGAACGAAACAGGTGTTATGAGTCAGATCCTCAGTCTGAATAGATCAACACATTTGCCAAGAAATAATTTGTACCACTTGTAACACTTAATTTGTACCACTTAATAATCGTGTCTCCGTATCAAAGGTATTTCTCCATGAAGCTCCTGAATGCCAAAGCAAGTGCAGAGAGCTCAGCAAAGGGGATCTCTGGCACGATGTTCTACCTTAATGAAAGGGCTTGAGAGTCAGGGTGGTTTGACCCTGACCAGACACTTCTCAGGACTTTTCAATTACACATATAATTAACTTCTTTTGAAGGTTTGAGTGCTTTCAGACCTCCTGTGGGCTCCTTCTCCTTCCTACCAAAGGGACAGAAAAGGAAGGACCTGGAAGATCTTTCCATGGTTCTGTCTTTTTAGTTCGTTGGTGATAACCCTCATGATTCACTTGTGAGTAATAGTCACATTGTTAGTGTGAAATGTGAAATGTCTACTGTGAAATGCTGCAGTATTCTTTCTGGAAAATAAAATCCAGAAAACTCAGTGCTGTAATGTGAGATACCGTGCCATCAGTTCCCACTCAAAGAGTCCACAGCCGCTCCAGATTACCAGTGTCATAAATGTTTGTGTGTAACTCGAAGAGAAAAACTAGAGGGAAGGAACACAGCACATACTTTTCATCAACCATACCATTTTTGTCTGACAGTGTATTTATTTTAACTGTCAAATTACGATATTTGTCACAACATATCGCCTTCTTTCTATCACCATATGCCATGATAAATCTGCACATTCTCACTTGGATGTCATGACTGCTTCAGCATTTTGCACTGAATATTTCTCAAGTGTAGAACAGTCTTTGAAGTAAGACATTCCTCTACTAATAAAATAACAAGAAACAAAGTATCTCTCATTACCATTAATTTCCACATCAACTACTCTGTGACATTATGACTATGGCAGGAAATGGTCTCTTCACCTATAATTAAATGCCATAAATATATCTGTACCTGTCATAAGTGTAAAGGACAAGACTTAAAGAGTGTAAGGGGGCAAAGTGCCACCTAATTAAATGGGCAGTTTAAGTCCTAGTTTCAAATTTTGACAGAATATGGAAGTCTCTGTCTCATTTCTTTTAACAAATATTTTAAAATCGTGATTTAAGGAAGAACTGATGGTCTTTTTTCATTGGCTATAAATGCAAAGTGGGTGCCTAACCACACTCTTCAACCAATCTGCCCCCTGTTAGAAGTTTGCCATAGATCTTAGGGGACTACAAACTAGAATTTCACAGTGAAAAAAGACCTCAAATAGTTAATCACAAATACAGTTGGTGTGGAAAAAATAATAAAAATCTAGACACCAAAATATATTTTAAAACCCTCAAACTTCCTCAAGCTCAGAGATGGACAGGAGCTGCGTGACAAGGAAGAGTTTACTGGAATGTTTGGGTTTTTTTAATTAGCCAAGCCCAAGAAATTGGACAAAAAATAAATCTCCACCAATAATTTGTTGATATACCATTGGCTCAGTCTGTGCTCTGAAGCCCACAACTATGGTGTCATCTATCCCAGGTTGGGGAACTTCAGAGAAATCCTATTCCAGGTTATGTCCAGGTTGGAAAGCTGACAGTTTGGGAATCCCACTTTACTTCAAGATATGCCCACTTGATTATCTTCCAAGTTTCTTATTCACAACACCTTTACGTAGAATGTTTTGCTCTTAGGACAACTCTCAAAATTGTAAATGTGGCATGACCACAATCCATTAAAATTCACGATGTAAGGAGGCTAATAGATTAAGATGTTAAAAAAATTAATCTATTTCCTTTAAAAGATAGCTAGAGTGAAGAAAATGTCAATAGATAAAGTTCATCTGATGCAGTGAAAGAGCTCAGCAGAAAAGAAAGGCTGAATAAACCCACAGAAGCTAAATCATTTTTACATCAGTCACACAGAGTGTTTTTAACCAGCAGGACTACAACTTCTTTATGACAGCTGGAAGCTGAATAATAAGTTCACACAACTTTTTATCATACCTGCTTTACACTTCTGCCAAGTTTAGTTCCAGTCTCTATTCACAATTTAAACTCCCCTTAAACGACCTCTCAATTCATTACTTGCAGTCTTGATTAGGTAATGCTTCTAAAAGCTAGGATTATGTATTTGATCTACTTCTGGGCTGGGTTTTGGAGATATCATAAGAGAGCAATTTAAAAAAAAAAAAAGTAGTTTTTAAATTAGGATCTTCTCACTTATCTATTATTTTTCTTAATTTATTATTTTATACGCCATATTTTTTGTAACAATAAGAGAACATCAATTTTTAGCATCTCATGGTATATTTGCCCTGTAACTGCAGATTTAAAGCAGCACAACAGTTAAGTCAGCTGGCCATAACAGCTTTGCAAAATGTTCTAATTTGGACTTAAAATATTATCTAGCTATTTAATATTCTAAATGATGATCGTGTCATATGCCTGAATCACACGAAAAACTCAAAACTCAAAAAGCAAAAGACTAATCTCCCTCCACAGATTGTGGCTGCACCCCCTCCCACTAGTCATGCTGATCAAACACATTATTTTATTTCACATATCCAAGGGATTTAAAGCAAACTCACCTACTCCAAGTCTTCCATATCACTTTCTGGACATAGACCAGTGGCTTAAAGAATCCTCAATGTCCCTACACATGAAATCCTTGGCCCTAAAAGGAAAACTTTGAGGTAAAACCTGAAATTACGTTTAATCACAGATAGCTTCTGGATTTTCCACAGCCCTGAACAGTCTACTTATTCTATAAATGGAGAATTAATGATCTCTTTCACAAAGAAATATTGAGTTATCTGAAAATGTTCAATTGCAGCCCAGGGTATTTTAGAAATTTACTCTGGCAATTCTCTCACAGCCTTATTAACAATTAACTTCCATTATAACACAAAGCCTCTCCATTTCAGAGTACAATGACCCACCACTGAAGGGTAATGCTCAGCCCAATGACACTGTGGTAGGTGAGGTACCAAAGATTATCTCAGCTTCCTTCATTTTTAATATCCATTACAGAACAAGACAAAGGACTGGAAAACATGCAGTAATTTAGAGAACAAGACTGCACTGGCAAAAGTCTGGATTAAATGGCTGTTACTTTTCTCTTCATGAAGCTACTACAGTTAAACTCTAAAAATCACTACTATATCATTCCAAAACTGCTTCCTTAGTGTCTCCATGTGCTGATACATCATTCTTAAGATCCTCTTTTGTTCCACTGTCCCATCCCTGCTTTTCCTTCTGGTATCTCTTCCCCTCGTTTCTGCTAATCAAGGTACTTGCAAGGAGGTTTCATGAACTACAGTGGAAATTTATAGACTTGTTAAAATCAAATGCACAGGAACCACTAGAACATTTGGAATTAATTCCAGGATATTACAAGCTTAACTACCTCTGTATTCAGCCTAAATGCTTAACTTTGGATCAGGATACATTCCAAAGATGCATTCACTTTTTTTCTTATATACCACAATGAATGAAGACTCCATTTTGCCCTTTGTTAGTTTGTTCCAAATGTTTATCACCCTCAAAGCTATGTAAAAAGTAAAATATTCCATTTGAATTCATCTTTCCTTGCAGAATTAAAGAGCCCTTTAGACCTAAGCATTTTTTTCATCAAGTTTCTCATGCATTATAATAATGCTTCATTTCAGTCTACTTTCAGGTAAGCTTAAGAAAGGGAGATCTTAAAATCTCTCTGATGTAAGTTCTGCTTTTTCAAGTATTTTTGTGGTCCTTTTGTTTACTTACAATCAAATACTTCACAAGTGGGGACACAGAGGAAAAAATGCTAAACTTTTCTCTCCAGAAAGTTTAGTGTTTACTTCCCTTTCCTGAACAATAATTACATCAACTTCATTCTAGCACATCATCCTACAGTTTAACTCACCATTAATTCCTTGCACACCATGACCATTAAATACTTTGCAGATTCATCAGTATTCAGAATAATCTATTCCACAGCACTGAGATTTCCTGAATTATTAGACCACAGACACAGATCCAAAGCTTTCTGAGTGGGCTCTCCTCTGCACACAGTTCACAATACTGTGTCATCATGCTGTAAGCAATATAATTTTAATTTTTACCACCTCTAAATGGCAAATTTAATAAGGAGGCTTTCTATACTTCCTCAAAAAATCATTGATAAAAATAAAAACACAAGGCTTTGCATGAATGCCTTCAGAAACTCACCAGAAACACATTCAATTATTAATTTTCCTTAAACTACTCTTTACATAAAAAGACTTAATTTGCACCTTTGAAATCCTCTTAGGAAATGCTTCACTGACTCTTAAACTTGTTATAGAATTCTAATCACAGTTACGGAAACAATTAATTGCATAATTGCATTTAAAAACTTATACATTAACTTTTTTTTAATTAAGCCCATTTTTATAATAATTTATGCTCATAAAACTTCCTAGAGTCAGTCAATTTGAAAACAAGCCTAAAAAAACTAAAACTTGCAGAGGGATGTACAGGGGAAGCAGAGTTTCAAGTTGGGTTTGCAATCCAGATCTAGGGAATAAGTTAGGGTAATAGAAAATTAGAAAGCTCTGGGTAGGAATAAAAGCCAAAAGCCACAAAATCAAGATTCAGATCTGCTTTTCAATACTCTGCCTCCCATAACTAGAAAGAATGAAAGTTTCATTTTATCATGGTCATTTTAAAGGACCTGTTAATAAACTCGGTATTACAGTAATGTAAAGTGACTTGCTGAATGGCCATGAAAGCTCATTTATTTTATCAGGCCATGCACAAAGTTCCTATTCAGGAATAGTCGAAAACCTTGTTGAGCAAGGACTAACTTTCAAAAAACAAGAATAAACCCACTATATTCTTCTCCTTTTTTTCTAGAATTATTTGAATGTTTATGAGTGAATTCATTTAGTAATGTTTGAAGATTGAATATCTGATTTCCAAAGTTATTCAATTATAACACAAAATGGCTTGTATTTTTTTCTATATACAACCATATAATGGATCAAAGAGAATGCCTTACAATTACTGTGATAGTCAGAAATAAACAAGTATGAAAACAATTATTTCCCTCTAGAGTGGATAACAATTCCAGTTTAACAGTCATGAGCAAAGTAATTTGTAAAGTTTATTAAGATTATGGTTTTACAGGCTTTAATTTATTGAGACAAAGCCTCATTTATACAGAAACATTAGGACATAGTACTGACTCATTTTATACCAAATATTCTTCCTGGAATAAATTTTTCACATAATTACTTCAAATAAATGAGGTGTTTACAGTCAATGAGCTGATTCCCTTTAATCTGTTTCTGAAACAATACATACTTATGGAAAAATAGTATAAGTTTTTCCAAACTGAAAATGAACTTTACAGTAAAACAGATGAAGTGGTCTTTCTAGAGAAAGTTTTTACTTGACTAAATTTGTCCCTTTATAGTTTAAACAATTCCTTTTATAACTATGCAATGGTCAGGTCTCAAATTGCCGACTCACTTCTCAGATTCTTGTACAGAGAACAGTTATTATCAGATCAAACTCTTGGGAAGCTGATTTCTTAATCCATTTTCAGTGGCTTGGACCAGATATACTGTGAACAACAGTGGAGTGTTCAAATCCACATCTAAATGAAAGATACACCACTGAATCCAGAGAATGTTATCACAAGCTGCAACGTTATTTAAACATTGTTCTGCATTATTTAAATTAGAGGAATCGTGAATAAATCTTTGAGGGTAGATACATGAACTAAGCTCCCTTCAGCCTATTCATCCCTGCCAAGAGAGCTATTTATCAGCAGCCAGATGAAGCTACACATGTCCTGTGATAAACTGACTGCATGGTTCCTGAGACAGGTTGGATAATCTCATTATCTCATGGATAATGACTGTACTGTTTCATGGCATGGAAGTAAAGTTCCCTGAGTAATGGGAACACAGGAGTATCCAAAGGTTGCTGATGGACCACTGCCTCAATGACTTAACAATAAGGTACTTTATCTCACAGTGGCATTTTAAACATATTGTTCCAAGTAGTTTTCAGCACTCAGTCTTCTCCAATAAAAAAGAATGCTTTATATTCCTGTGTTTCACTCTGTGACTGTCACCTCTTGTCCTGTCACTGGACATCACCAAGAGGAGTCTGCTCTGTTTTCTCTACACCCTCCCTTCAGATATTTTCACATATTCAAGAAATCCCCTGGCTCCTCTCTTCCCCGGGATAAACACTCCCAGCTCTCTCAGCCTTTCTGCACATGAGGTGCTCCCACCCCTTAATCATCTTAGCAGGTTTTTGCCTAATATCCTAAGAAAATGAAAGTCTTCCTCTAAGCTGGGAATAGATTGAGGCCCCACCTGAGCTGAAATTTGGCTGCTTATGTATTCCAACTGCAACTTTCCTAAACTGGCAGCCCAGTACAGAACAGGCTGGTCTCTTCTTATCACCAGAAGATTTATAAAGGTAAAAGGAGTGAAACATGTCACACTGAGTTCAGCTGGTGGGACTCTGCTAATCTTCAGTAACTCCATAAGCCAAACCCATTTCTTTATCTGCTGACTGTCTCTGATGGCAGATGTGTTCATAATACACTCACACCCTGGAGGACTTTCTGTATTTTTATGTAAATCCAGTATTGTAATGTGATTTACATAAAGACTACCAATGCAATTCTAAAGCTCTGCAAAACCATTTTCAAGGGTTGGGTTGTTTTGGGTTCCAGTTGTTGTTCCCTTTTTTTTTCCCTTTAGGAAAACTCAAATATATGCCTTTTACTAGGGACGAGAACATGAGATTAAAAGAAAGGAAACAGAAGTGTCAAAACTCTCTGGGAGTTCAGTAAATTTGGTGCTTGGAAAATTATTGAAAATACCAAAATTAAAAGACTCTCTGGCTTCTGTTCTACTACTACTGATTCACATTGCTTCTATTTAACAAAATACTGATTGACTCTTTTAAGCTAACAAATACTGTAAATATACATGTTTTACTCTCTTTGGAAGTCAATATTCAAGAATTTAATCTAAGACTTGTTTCCCTCAAGACAAATCTCTTTTTGTGGGAAAAACCATCTGTGTTGGAAGCCCAGACCTAAGAATTTATCACCGTGGAGATAAGCCTTCCTTTCATAATTCACATGTGCACGTACACACGTGTGCCCTGTGGGAATGGGTATTCTTCCAGATAGACCACATCAGGAGCCAAACTGATTATCAGAGCTCCTCTCCTTCTCAGTGGAATAAAATTTAAAAAATATATTATTTAGAAGAACATTTGTAAGAGCTGATTGGAGAAATCTCATATATTTTCCAAAGATTTTTTTTTCTTAATAAATAATGACATAAGCCAGTAAAATCTTCAGATCATCAAGATGATTTTGGATTTTTCGTCTTAGAAAAAAAGATATAGGATTCTGCCCACTCCCACATTATTTGAAACAATAAACTGAACCAATGCAATACTTGGCTAAGAAGAAATGCAGGTACCACTATGGAAGATATCCGAAATTTGTATATTCAATTTGTATGTCCAATCTTCAAGCAAGCCCAAAACTTATAATCACTTTTAAATTTATCCTTATCAAATCTATTTTCAAACCTGAAAAGCAATAACATTTTGAATTTCTATGTAACTTAATACAGTACAAGGAAATTTGCAGCACAGCCAGCATATTATGTAATTAATTGCAATATTTAAAGGACAAGAATTTGTTTTATTTAAAAATGTAGCCTTGATCTCTTTCTCCTGCATGAGGCTTGATCTTCCCAGATAGCTGATCAGTTATTATCCATGTCCTTTCTAACTGAGCCCAAATAATGATCATGTAAAGATAATGAGAAATTGTTAATGTATTTTTATTGGTATATTAGTTAATTTAAAAAAAAAAAATATCCCAGCAAGGATGAACAAAGCTCTGCTGGTCCAACATGTGGTAAAGATCAAAAGTGAAACAAATCAAAGAGGATGTGCAATAGTTGCAGGCACTATTATATCAACTCATTTATGATGTGATAGTTGAGGTTTTAACTATCAGTTTCATTAGATGTTACTATTCTTTAGTGTAGACAGCTTTGAAGTGAAAATTCCCTTGATGTACAGCCTTGGAAAAAGGAGCTCTCAGCTAAAAGAAAACACCTCCTCCCATATGATAAGCCTGTGCTTTTGGTTATATTTCTTCCTTTAAAAGGTGTAGTTTAAAAACAAACAAACAAAAAGAAATTATCATCGTTTATCATTAGTGTCCTTGTCTCTAACAAGTTGACAAAAAGTCTTCATTTCTTGTCCCTGTTCACCATCACAGACAGAATGGTCTTCAAAAGCCTCTGTTTTTAATAGGGGCCATCCTTATTACACACAGAAAAAGTAGAGCTTTTTTCCAACAGTCTTTGCTGAGCCCTTGTTTCCCTTTCATTCCTTTTACATGAACTGTGCACCTGAAATCCACCACCAATTAAACCAATGCCATGAACACGATAGGATTGTACCTCTTAGAGCAAGGGATTATATTTGGTGGTTCTCACATTCTGCTCCTAAGGAGGAAATATGCAACTTCTCATTTTCTGCCATGCAAGTTTAAGGAACTGAATCCAGGACTCCAGTCCCTCTTGTGGGTAATGGGGAGGCACAAATAAAGGTTCTGTTCTGAATAATCACCCTCTAGGGCACCTTCTGTGTACGCAGCAATGGTAGAGAGCACTTTGATTGAGCAGGGAATACAGTCATTATTTGTTCACAAAGGTATGAAAATAACTTCCCCTGTCTGTGATGTGGAAGGGGAGGTGTTTGCAGTGTTCACCATGGTCCTGGTCTTTGGGGACAAGCCACATATCCCCTGTGGCACATCAGGAACATGTCAGGGGGCCAGAGGAGAAGACATAACCATGGCATGTCAACCTCACTTCTGCTTCAGCACAGAAATGGTCAGCCCTGAGAGGCTGCAGCCCTGCCCATTGCAGGAAGGGAAATAAATACCACTGCTCTGTGCCTTGTCACTGAGGGCAGGCAGTGTGGGACAGAGCTCAGCTCTCTGCCAGCAGCCAGCCTGACTGCATGGCTGTGACTTGGCTGCTCAAAGACAGGAAACAACTTCTTCCTCACTGATATGAAATGCTAAAGCAGAGAAGTACTAGGACTTCTTTGTTCTTCCCAGGATAATAGAATTACCCAGGAAACCCAGGGCAGTTTCTAAAATTACATTTCAGTCCTGTGTAATCTTAAGATTAATTAACTTCTGTGTTCCTTCATTCTTCCTCTGTGTATAATACTGGTTTATTGACATGTAAATTTGGGGGTGTGGGGGAAGAAATCCTCAGATGTTCTATATCTTCTGCAGCAGAGCAGTAAAAGTAAAGGAGAGGTCATGCAGTAATTCAATGCATGGGAGTCACAAACTAATATATTTTCCATACACGTTCCCAGAACTCTGCTTAAATGACTGCTGCACATATAAGAAAAGCAAACCCAAATGAATGTCAACCATAAATTGCCTTTTCCTCTACCTCATCTTCAGAAACACAGGGAGATCATTTCTAATAAAACTTGCCCTTTCTCATTTGAAAAATTAATCTGCAAGCAAAACTAAGATGTCTTTTCCCATATCCATCCCACACAGAAAATGTTAATAATTTTGGTTTAAATGCAAGTTTTTTGGTTTAAGCTCAAAACCTTTTTTCCTTTCCCAACAAGTACATCTACAGTTCTCCATCAATACCAATATTTATTTGTTTGATGTGTTGCTATAGTTAATTTTAATGTGCAGAATTTCCTTGGATATTCATTCTTCTATGCTATAGTTTCTATTGCTGAACAGAAATTTTATTTTTTAAATTAGATTACTGTTACCTTATTGGTTTCTACCAGCCAATTTCTGTCACCCTAGAGGAAGAAATCAAGAAACAATGAATGTATACTTAAAATACCAGCACTGATGGAAACCATAAATCATGTTTTGTTTGATTTCTTGAGTCACCTCATTTCATGACTACATGGAATTAGGTCCCATACCTGTATATTGAAGTTTTATTTGAGCCCAAAAATCATATGACTAAGATGGGTAACTACACATTTTGTTTAAACAACTTAGATCAAACTAGTGGCCTTTTGTCTCCTGTTTTCTGTATCAATTTTATTTACTTAGGAAATTTCCACCAGTAGCCACAGAGGTTTTGCTACCTACATGTATATTAAGGTAATGAAAATCTGCTCAGTGAAATTCTGTGACCTGCACTGGCAAATGTCTCACCATGCTCTGCCTGTCTCATTGAAATGAGTGGCCTGTGTGCCTCTTGTGGAGTTAAAAATATGAGAGTACACTGCCTAAATACACAGAAAATGGAGAAGAGGAGTTGTTTGACTGCAAACGGCAAGGCAATAATGAAGGCCTTTCTTCTGGGCATACCAAAGCCTTTCATTTAAATAAAGAAAAACAAAACCAAAAACAAAACACTGTGTCTCTACAAGAAATTGTATTAAACAACTGTCTGTTGGCAAAGGTGCCCACAGACTTCCAACGTGTTGGCAGCTTTGCCAAGTCCAGTCCCTTACAATGTCCTTCAGCCACAACCTCTTTGATTTGAATGCAGGTGCTGCCGACCTTCAGGATGATGTAAAATCATACTATTTATCTCCTCTGCATGCCAGGATATGTCCAGTTATAGAAGGTACTCTTTTCACTGCTACATCTGTGAAGTAACTCTCCAAAACAGAGCAAAGCTCTGCTTGCTTGGCAATTACGTAGCTGGAGGAAGGGGATGTGGGAAAACATCCTTTGAGAGTTAGAATGCTTAAAGTGGGGCAGTATTAAAGATCAGCCATATAAGTCACAGAAACTTAAAACCTCCCTTTAATCCAAGGCTCTGGTTACATCGAAGATGTGCCTCTGTCTTATTTCTAGCAGATAATTTCCAACTGATCATTCTTGTCATCTTGTACGTTTGTATTGGCAGCGATCCCCCTAATGCGCAGTTAACCACGGATGGCAGGGCTCCAGCTTCAGATGTAAGATTTTGAGATACAACATATAAATAAACCTTCCAGTACCCTAAAGCAGAGCTGTGAAAACTTGTTAGTGCTACTTTATGTATTTAGCTTGAAAGGCAATGCCACTCCAAATAAGGATGCAGGGAAGGACAACGTGATCGTACATTGAAGCAACAAGTTTCTCTGTATGTGATTTAACTCTGTATTTAATCCCAATGACACCAACTCTCTCATCATCCATCAGTAAGATGATTATGATTCACATATTTAAAAATAACGCTTTCAAAAAAGATACTTGCATTTTTTTCCTTTTTAAGAACATTTACTATCAAAAGAATGACTCAGTGTCTCCAAAACCAACAGAAAAGAAAAAAAAATAAAAATCAGAGTGCACTATCTAAATGTACAAAACTTAGATGAGTTATTTAACTGCAAAGGAAAAAACCATAATGAGATGTCTTGTTCTGGGAATACCAAACCATTTCATTTAAATAAAAGAACCAAAACATTGTCCTTTTTACATGAAATTCAATTAGATTCCTACATAGGGCTCGCTTTAGCACTCTGAAGATAAGATTTCCATCTGCTTTTATTGTTGTTACTTAAAAATTTACACTTCACTTTTCTCTAGAAAACAACCTCACGAATTAGGACAGAATGTGTTTATGTTAAGGACTTCATATTTATGATTCACAGTAAGGAAAAGAGTCAACCAGTTCACTGCTTATGTACCATATTAATTGCTAGCAGCAAAAGTACAATGGACAATGGAATCAGTCTGCAATCCATTAAAGGAAACATTTGACACTGATTCAAACTAAAGGAAAAGAAGCAAATGCACAGGCAGGGAAACAGGAGGGTTGAGCACTAAGATCATCAAATCTAAGAGCTGTTAGAGAGAAATTTAGATCCTGTGACAGAGGTTTACTTAAGAACCACCAGTAGTTGTTAAGCACATATCAGGTTACAAGAATACTACCTCAGCTGCAGAAAAATCTGCAAGATTTGTACTCTAAACCATTTTCCAAAAGTGTGATATACTTGGTCTTGTATGCTCAACAATAAATGGAAGCAATATGTAAAATTTCAGAATAAATAGGAAATTTGGTCGGGAAATGTTGCTCTTTGAGTTGGAAAACTCAAGGTATGTTCTTAATAGCATGAATAAAATACAAATTTTATAACTTTTTAAAATATTAGCTTAAAATGAGAGAAGCAACTAGTTTAGTCTCATTGTCATGGAGCCTTTCCACAATCTCATTCAGTAAAGAATACCTTAAATATGGTCCACCCTGCAGACACAGTCATTATCTTATGCCAGTCTTTCTTGCACTTGCAGTTAATTTTGGTGGATTGAGAATGTACCAGTTACACTGCTGTTAATTTATTCTTCCTATTTGGTTGGATCATAGATCAGCATCACTGGTGCCCTGCCAGACAGCAGAAGAGCAACAATATCTGGCAACTGAGGAGATTTAAAATAATTGGTGGCAATATACCAGCTCCAAAATGACTGAAGGTCTGGCTCCTGTTCAGTTGTCAAATGAAATGTTATCTTAATTATAGGGTTTGGGCTGTTCTCTGAGCATAGTAGGATGTGTTTTTTTCCTCCTTTTGCTGTACAGCTACTGAATCCCAACTGTTACAGGATTACCTTTTCATATCTTAATACTCCAGTCAACACAGTCATAGAGAAGCTGCCGCTTGAGAAAAAAGAATACAGGGAAGGATGACTTCCAGAGGTAAACAACATAATGAGCTCCAGTTCTGCAAGTAATACAGAGAATGCTCCCATGAACTGAGAACACTGATGTTGTCTCCTCTCTAGGCATCATTTCAGTTTATATAATGGCTGAATTTGTTAATTAAAATCAGCCCTTAACCAAACTAAGGAAGTAAAAATTGTACACTGTAGTGTTTCATGGATTAAATAGGACACTGCACCAATCCAGGTATTTCATTCCAATTTCTCCACCTCTGTCTGTTGCACCAGTCTTGTATCACTGCCATCTTGCTGGTATCTGCAGACACAGCCAAGATCCTCACCATGTGCAGAGCACAGAGTAGATAGAAGGGAGGAATTCTCAGAGTGGTAATACATCCATGTGAGGATTTCAAACACAGACCTTCTGTGCTTACTTAGGCTTATTTTCCTGCAATTTAAACTGTAAGGAATTTGCATAGGAAACATGATGCCATTCACTCAGCTTTGTTTCCTCTGGGGAAAATCCTGCTTCCTGTTACCAGGACTAGCAGAGCTGTGGGATTTCAGATACTTCTAGTACTTTAGTCATGCTGAAGATTTGGCATATCCTTCAGGATGGAATATCTCCAACAGCAGTAACTCAAAGCCATCTTAGCAAGGCAACATTATTGATTGTTCAACTGATGATAAATCACCTATTCAGCCTAAACTACTGTCCCACAGAAAACCTGAGCAATAACTAATGCCCACATCACACCATTTGGACAACACACATCTTCTCTTTGTGATCCACTTCTTTCTAGCAGACTTTGTGAAACAATTACTTCTTGTTTCTGTCTCTATGAAATACATAATACTCGTGCTATTCAGAGTTATGGCAGCTACATCTGTGATAAACATCAGGCTCAGTCTGGAACAGTTCACAAAAACTGGAGCACAAGCAATAGGAAAGGAAAAGTAACAGTGAGGAGAAGCAGTAATAAAATGAGTTTCTTGTACACTGCTGGCTTTGCCAGGTACAACGTCATCTGAACATCACTTCTCTTGGCCTTTCCACATTGCAGCACACCAAGAATTTGATTTTTATAAAAATCATAGTGTTTTGATTAAAAAAACTACAACCTCAATAGAGGATGACTTCTCCCTCATCCTAAAGCCACTGACATTCTATTACACACATATATATAATGCTGATACTCCACTGCGTTCTATAAAGTCATGCCATATCCCATAAAATGATTTCACCAAACTACAAAGCATATCATCTATAATGTGTTGCACTGCCTTCTTGCAAAATGCTACATTTTTAGTATGTCCACAAGCAAAAAGAAAGCAAATTATTTTACCTGAGGGACAGTAGATTCTGTGCTCCACTGCCAAAACTGTAAGCAGTCATGCACACTTATGAAATACATTTTTCCTTTTTCTCCCTTCTTGGGGGTAAAAAAATAAGTTAACAAAAAATGCCAGCTTCTGTAGCCTGCAAAAATTCCTTTTTTCAAACTTCAATTCATGTTATATTTTCAGGGCTTGAGTAAGGATCCCCTATCATGCAGAGGTAAGTAATGTCCAAGTACATCACATTGCATGTTAGGGAGTAACCCAAAGTCAAGAAGTGCAAAGTAAATGTCATGTCATGTCATGCCCCTGACTGCAAAAACTGTACTTTCTTTCAGGTGGGAAGCCCAGGCTTTGAGTTTAACAACCTAATTCATAAAACCAGAGGAATTTTTAGTACCTTTATTACCTGAAAATCCAACAAGAAAACAATTCCTCCAAGGAAATTGTCTTCATTATAATACATAATACATACATAACACAGTGACACTTATTTGCAGACCTCCCCCTCCCTCCATACACGTGGCACAGCTCATGTTAAAGCATTAGAAGGAAGAGCTGGTAAATAGGTCATCCCATGCCTTAGATTATAATGGACAGGCACCCCCAAGGACCAGCCTGCAGGTCCAGGTGCCTGCACAAGCACAGCAGCCCCAGCCTGTGTGGAGCTGACCCCAGGGAATCTGCCCTCACTGACAAATATTCCTTGTTCCAAGGCAGAACACCTCAGCTACCCCCAGTGAGCAAGTCAGTGTCCAGCCCTTTAATCTTTATTTACACAAGTCTCACATTAAACCCATAGAAATGGAAGGAAAAACCACACACACATGGCTAGAGGTCTCTGTCATGTTATGAACTTTCCATAAGACTCCCTCACCAGCAGCACTCAAAGTGTACTGTGGTTCTCTCCCTTTCTCATTATGCAACATTTTCCATTACCTAATACATGAGAAAAGCAATGCTACGTTTCCAGAGGTTTTCCTGAAAATCTTATTCTCTCAACCTCATTAGTCATTGAAAAAAAAATATGAGGTTGTCTTCAACACAGTGCAGAATTTTACCATGTGGAAATCTACTCTGCTGGGTCCTTCATTGTATTCGGACAGAAATAGGAAATAACTTTGAGTCAACCACATTACAGCCCACTCAGTTCACCTTTTGCCAAAGAATTAAGCTTCATTCCTAGACTCAAGGCTCCAATTAGAATTATCTTTCCTTAATGCTAAAATCAATAAAATAATCTGTCTCCCAAATGAGATTTATTACAACATAAAATAAGAGGCTTTCTATAGAAAACCTTTTACATGTTACCTCTAATAAAATAAACAGATATCCCATCTAAATTACACATACCCAGTAGGACTTGTGCAGACTATGATTAAACCATAAGAAAATGGAATCTAGAAGCATGAAAATTAAAGAACTGAGGAAACACTGCTAAATATCCCTCTGCAGTAAAATGTGGCCAGAATTCATTCGTAGGCTATGTACCTATTTTGAACTCCACAGAGGAAAATCAGGTACACATGAGGTCAATAAAGACCTTCACTCAAGTAAAACTTAATTTTACAGATTAGAAATGGCAAGGGAAAAGAGCTGCTTGCTAAAGAAAAAAAAATTATACATTCTTTTAGTTGAAAAAGAAATTAATTATTTGGAACATTATGTTCCAAAAAAAATGTACTTTTTACCCTTAACTTCAGTTGAAATATATTGTGTGTCCTCCCTTCATACTTGGAAGGAACCCCAATTGCTTTGAAGTTCATCAGCCTAATGAGGAAGTTCATATAGCTCAGGCAACTGCTGCATACTTAGCAGCTCTTAAAAAGGAGACCCATTTATAAACTTAAAAGGATGGTTACTCAGATACAAATACAAATTCACTTACTAGCTCTGCTGCTGACATGACTCATTGGACTCTGAGCACTAGATTTAAATATAAAATGGGAAGGTATTACTAAATTCTTTGTTTTGATTCACTGCAGTATGAATGTGATATACCTATAGCAAAAACAAAGCTACAGCTTTCACCAAACTTCTGTGATCTTGGCAACACATGTGTGCAATTACTGCACCATATGAAGGCTTTAAGGATTTCAACAGACTTCAGCAGACTGAATAAAGGACTTCTTAAATGATCTACCAATGCTTTAATAACTAATAAGAGATATTTACTGTATTTCTGGCCTTATACAGAATTTAATCTTCCATTGGATTTCATAGGCTTTGACAAAGTTCCATGACTGAAAAATGAGTAAAAGTGGTGGTTTTTATTGATGCTGAAGCACATTGTGTATAATATTCACATCTGAGAAGCTTTACTCATGACCTGTAAGGCAGTTACTCCCTTACACTCTAGATTTCATTTTCTAATCAAAAAGTACAAGAAGCAGCTATTTACACCACCAGGATGTCCTAGGAAAATCAT
>JAWWLV010000158.1:13967674-13998195 GCA_035041135.1 Platyrinchus mystaceus | reverse complement strand
TCCTCAAGACCCCTTTTGATCAGGCTAAACACCCCCAGTTAACTTGGCCTCTCCTCAGTTCCCTCAGCTTCCCTCTATTTCCTCAGATTTCAAGAGGAATTAATACCATGTACCCACTACTGGTGAACGAAAATGAAGATTGTTTTATTAACTAATGTTTCAGATCCAAATTTAATTTGTACTTTCCTCTACACATTACAAGTCCATGATTAAGTGAATTTTAGAGTCATCTTTTCCTTAGCTAGAAGTGTCCACACTTTCTTATCTTACACTGTTGGCACTTAAAATTAATGGTTTTTATCTTACAGATACAGCATTCATAATAAATGTTTAAGATAACTATTTAAATTTTGGCTGTATTAACATTATAATGTAAAGAATCCTAATTTTATTGACCTTGATAAATCTAAGATTAAACTCACTCAGACATTTTATCTTGCTTGCCCTTAGAACAGTTTAAGAAATTAACTTTAAATATGAATTATATTTCTTAATTTTATGGAGCTTTGTTCATTTCCATAGATTTAATTTGAAAATAAAATTATTTCTAGTACTTACCGGAATACTGATAATGAAACTACTGAATTAATTTTCTTTGTCTATATTTAAAAATCACTTGAACTCATTTGGAGGGATTGGATTCTTAGTTTTGCATAAATGAGAATCTGCTTCAATTTGTGCTCATTGCTAGGGTACTCAGAGCCATACGGATCATCATGGACACTCAATTATAAAATAAAGTTCAGAAATTTACAATTTGTCAGAAATCCTCAGTCCCATCCCTGAAAACACTATGCATAATATTTATGTCTGTTTCAAGACCCAGCTTCACAATGAAATTTTGCAAGGTTCCTTTTCAATTCCTGCAAGGGATTCTAATTCAACGAGAATTAATTATTTTGCTCACACAGATATTATTTCCAAAATGAGATCTTTAAACACGGTGGGCTCTGCAGAGCCACTAGAAATGCTTCAGGACAGAAAATGGAGCATTCCCGTGGATACATCTGGTGGTTGGTACAAAATGGCACGTTCTGGTGGAACTGCACAGCAATTACAGGACAGAGCCCCATGCCAGTTTGACCAGGGACACCATGTACAGGACAGCACACATCAGTGTCCTGGAGCATCACTGTGTTTTCTCTGACCAGGTTTTATTTTTAATTTTATTTTTAATTTGCTGGTTGTGTCATGGTGTGCTTCCCCCCTCCCCGCCACAACCACCGGTGGGGGTTGTGCTGCCTGCATCCAGCTCCCTGGGGACTTCTGGGGGACAGAGGGCTACAGGGCAGCCAAGGGCTGTCTGGAACAGCAACCCAGACAGTCTTGCCAGTATGCAAATATCACAATAAGTCAATCATCTCACTTCATAAACAGTGGACAGCCCAGGGCCCAGCGAGCTCTCCCGCGTGGCGCTGGGCTGCGTGCCAGGATCTCCCCTTGAGTAAGGATAACTCCCAAGGTTACTCCTCAAGGTTGAGAGATTCCCTGCCACAACAGATCCTCAGTAAGTGATCAGTAGCGTGCTAATTTAATTGAAATCTTAGCTAACTCGTACAAAGGATTGATTGTGCACATGTAATCCTTTAGACATAAACCACCAACCAAGTCTGTGACTAGGACTGGATCCAGCTGCAGCCTGAGTTTAGAAAACAAGGGGTCCTTCCTGAACCTCATGACTCAATGGAAGGGTCTCCCTGACAGACCTTGTCCTCCAGGCAGTAAATAATCAAGTGTATCTTGCCACCACATCTTGTTAAAGCACTGCCACATTTGCCATTGAATTTTGTTAACTCACTGTTTTATGTCAATAAAGTTCATTGTCGCTTCTCTCTTAACAAGTAAAGTGTCCATTCATGACAATGTGCAATGGATAGAGGGAATAAGTAAGAAGGGTTAAAGCAGCACTGGAGGGAATAAACATTTGCTGATTCTAACACAGAAAAGGTAATAGCAAATTATCCATCATACCACTTGAGAGGTTGTGAAGGAATGAATGACTGCCTTTAATAGTGGTGATATTTACAGTCCCAGAAACTAAAACTCCTTTGACCTAAACAGAAACTGTCACAGTCATCAGAGCTTCATAAATACAACAAAGTCAAATATTTCAGTTCAGATGTTGTGAAACTTCTTGAGCACCTAACAGTTCTACCAAAAAACCCCCAAGATTATTCACAAGAAACAAAACAGAACTAAAATTAATTCGCAGAACTCGTGTGTTGAAACCTGTTCATGGCAAATTTTAATGGACATGAATCAAAGTTTGTTCAAGTCATTTGGAGTCTTTGATATTGTTATTTGCATCAGCACCTAAACCCTCATCTTATTTAGAGAGATAGTTCATATTATGCTAAGTTTTACCCAAGCAATTTCTGCATGATGAGAACATCTAGACACAACAGGTACTTAGTTTACTAGACTGTTAGACACCTGAGAATAGACTAAGTTCCTTGCCCGTTGCAGCATTTAATACATTTATCTCACAATACCCTTTTACAGAAGAGGAGTAATTATTATCTCAGCTCTAGAAAGTGAAACTGAAGCACCAAATGAATGCGGGACTTTTAAAACACATTCCACTCTCAGTTCCTAAAAGCACTGAGTGCCTAATTATTGTTAAAAATCTGGACATACCTGTCTTAAACGAAGCCACTGAGAAACAGAACTCTGCCACAAAAGTGATCTAAACCAGTCATGAATGATATGGAACTACTACTGCTGCCTATCTGCTTTTTTTATCTCTGATGAAGTCCAACTAAAGAAAAAGCCAACCAACCAAACAAAAAAACCCCAAACAAACAAATCTAGTGACTACAGTATCTTTGTCACACGCATCAAGGTATTCAAAGCAAATAAAATGGAACTGTTTCCTTGCTCTGCAGCATCAGCTTGTTCTAATAGTTTATCTTTACCAGTCCTGCTCAACATCAGCAGTCAGCCTTGAGATGTTTCTTTTTTAAATACAGTTTAACACAGAAACATCAACCCAGCAAAACACCTCTCACGATGTAATCATCTGCACTTAAAGAAAATTGTTTGGGTTAATCAGAAAGAAATCTCTGCTTTTCTGATACAAAGCTGCGAGCTTTAGATTATAGTAAAGCACAGGCAATCCACCAAGGAACTACATATTCAGATAGTTTTTAATGAATATGTATACATTAGTCTTTTTATTATTTTCCTTTAGGGAGAATATTACATCAAAGCAAAGCTAGTTTGGCCTATTACAGTAATTATTTCTTGTGTATATTTCAATGTGTTTCAGAAACAGATTTTCTTAGTAATAAATATTTCTTACAAGGAAAGAGAAGTTTTTAGCTCATTATTTTCCAAATAAGTTAAAGAAAGAAGGCCAAAATTTAATCTTGATTTGGTTAGACTATTATGTTTTAAACTGAGGAGTGATATATAAAAGAAATAAAACAGACCAAAATTAATTGTTTTCTAGCTTCTTCCATAACTAGCCCCAGGACCATGTGTACAAAAGAATCTAAGGCCTCCTTGGCTTTGTTGGACTTCATGAGGTTTGGACAGACCCACCTCTCAAGCCCATCAACGTCCCTCTGGATGTCATCCCTTCCCTCCAGTGTCAACCATCCCACACAGCTGGGGTGCCCTGGATCCCACTATCCCTGACACCTCCAGTCCCAACAGCATCTTCTGAGGACATCACTCTTCACTGCTCTCCACTTAGACATCGAGCCATTGACTGCAGTTCTTTGACCATCCAGCCAGGCAGACACATTTAATTTTAAAGATCTATTACATTTATGAAATTGGGACTTACCAATGCAAAGCAATTTGGCAACACTGTGATTTGCTATAAGTCAGCCATTCAGTGAATAAGCAACTATTTCAAGGGTAACATTCGAAAACACTCCAGAGCAACAGATTTATTGATTTATAACAATAAAAAGGCCATATTTAGATAACTGATAGATCCAAAGCACTCTAAAGTCATAAAAAGTGTTCTGCTTGGCTTCAGTGAGCTCTGCTTAAGGACACAGTTAAAAATAATACAAGGTTATTCATTGCAGGACCATGTAAACCCAAGAAGTTAAACTGCCTTTTAAAAGGAGAGATGTGGTATGACTAATATTGACTTTTCTACTCTGCATGTTTAGTGAAAGATTAGTATAATCTGCCATTTATTTTGATACTGAAATTAGAAAGATTATATGAGATCATTTTGTCCTGCAGTCACAGAGGACAGATGTGGAAGAGAAATCAAAGATGCCCTGACTTTTCACCCACATTCTTAGCTCTTAAAGAAAGTAGATCCTTTCTCACCCCACAGAATCTGACTTGAACACAACAAGGATTACTGAAGAACTTGTGTTAGTCTTTCCCAGAAGTCCCACCACCTGAAGACTTGCAATCAAAGTCTGATCCACATAACATAGCACCACTCAAAATCTGGATGCACAAACAAGAGTATCCAACATTAATTTATTCAAAAGCTGAACTTTCTTAAGTTTCAGGAATGGTTTATTATCCAAGTACTCATTGTACTGTATCTGAAATAAAACTGATTCAATGGGGATCATTAGCTTTTCTATTCCTTTAATGAGGAACTTCATAATATAATTTGATATTCTAATCCACTCCACTTCAATAAAAGTTCTTCTGTAGTAAAAAATACCAAACACATTTAATAGTTCCACAATAGCCAGCTTTACTGACAGCACCCGAAGGAAAAATCATGCAATTAGATCTGCTTTCATTGATGCCTTGCAGTTAGAAAAGCACCAGCATCAAAATGAAAGGAAATAAAATTAAATATGATTCATTTGGAATAAAATCATTTCTAAGATTAAAAATTAGATGTCACCTTGGACTATTACAGTAATTTATATTTTTGTCCATTTTCTCTTTAAAAGCTACAAGTTATTCTATTAGATTTTTATTGATATTCCATCAATCCTGTAATAATTTTAGTACATCTGGATTTTCTGTTTTATTTCTACCCTAGAGCTTGAGTCATACAGAATTTCTCAGAAATCATAAATATGCATTTCCAATTTAGTATAGGATCTCAAGGACATTTAAAAAATCGTTTGTTTTGCCAATTTTTTTTTCCATTCTGTCTCTACAAGTAAAAGTAGTATCGTTTCACTTTTTGAGGTAAATAAGGTCTTCCAACTGACACAAGGCACTGAAAGAACTGAGACAAGCTAGAGATGTAGATCTGTAGGGAGAGAAACCAAGTGCAGCAGTATGAAAGGACACTTGAACTATCTGTCAAGTGTGGCTCTAAAATCTTCTATGGTACAGTTTACTTTCTTAGTGGTCTATAAGTGACATTCATTACTTAGTCAAGTTCTTCCAACAAATAAGAAAATCTATCTTGTCAGACAAGAATAGAAGAAAACTGAATAAGAGATGTGGGGGAAAAAAAAAGAAAAAATATTTAGAGATGATTGTGCCATAATTAACACTACATTAATTGGATGGATTATGGTAGCATTTTCCTGCTGTGGTTACTTTTTCTCTTACTACCATGAAAATTTTGATCACAAGGCCAAAGCAGGAAGGTTGCTAATTGCTTTCACCTTCCCATCTGTGTTCTTTGGAAATTACACCACTTTGGTAGTAGAGTGGGAAGGTTTCAACCTTCTGTTATACAATCCAAGAACTGGAGACTGACAAAGAGCTGCTGGTCTTATTGAAAAAGATAATCATTGCTGTTATCAGTCAGTTCTTCAGATGGCAAAGCAAAGCCTAAACCACAGAATGTGCTGGCTTAATGACAAACACAGTGGTTCTCACACTCTGAATGTGTGAATGTACTGTCACTTTTGTAGCAGTCTAGCCCACTGAATATTGAATCATTCCTTTTTTCAGGGGAACAGGACTATTTCATGGATGCTTTTAGCTGATCTCAACCATTTTCACTATTGAAACACTCATACTTTCTAATCAATGAAATTGGAGCAAGATCTCAGGGCTAATTCTACTGTCTCGTGGTGCTATAAAAGACTTTAATCAGTAATGCTTTACCTATGGATGATAGACTCAGGATTACATAAAAATTTAGCAGCTAGATCACTGCTTTATAAATTACAGTCAATGGTTTATTATTCTCAATGAAGCAGGAATCCTTAAAAGCCCAAATTAATGTATTGCTACACTTAATGGGGAACTGAATGCAAATCCTCTATCCTGGAAAATAGTTTATTTGAATATGTTAGAATCTCAGACTGATTCTCCACCCACTCTCAGTAATTTTCCTTTGGTGAGGGTAATGAACTTCCAAGATATCACCACCAATTTACACCAGCATCAAGATTATTTGATCACCTTAGAGTGAACCAATAGCGTGAGGAGAAGAAAACCAACGAGTCCAGACAACATGAGAATGAGAATTTAAAAATGAGACACATTATAAAATGAAAAAGTATCTCCTGAAGAATGAGATTCTAGAGTGCACCTATGAAAACAAAAGCAAGACAAAACTAGAAATATATATCAAAGCACATTGGGCAACTCAAAACAGTGTCATAATCGAGGTAGTTTGGCTGTGAAGGGTAACTAGTTTGTCCAGACTTAGAAAACTTTTAACACACTTTTGCAAGGTCAGTTCATCGCATGGGAGTACCTGAATCCATTCAGAAGTGACAAAGATGTCAAAGCAATGCATTTTACATTGCTGGTAATAGTAAGTCTGAAGGGAAAGACTTTGAAGAAGAAAAAAAAACAAACCCAAAGCTATTTTTAGTAAGTTATAGCTGAAAAAAATTACTATTAAAAGATGATGTGATGCATTAAGAAGTTTGGAAGTTAGCTTGCTCTCAAAAAGTCCAAATAAAGTCTTTGAGGTCAGCTATCATGTGTTTCCATGAAAGGTTCTACTTTAACCTTTTACTCATATATAAAAATTGATTAACAAATCCAAGCTAAACCACCCCAACAATAAATAACAGAAAATGTCAAACACTTGCTTTTGACTTTCCTTTATAATTACTTTTGTACATTAAGAACATTGCCTGTGATGTGGGATGCAAGCCAGAGGAGGCAGACAGAAAAATAGCACTGCAAGAACAAGGCTCAATACACAACATGCCCCTCTTCAGTGTGTTACCAACAGAAATGTTCTTCCCTGAGAATCCTCTCTCATTCTGGAAGTTTTGGTGCTCTAATCCTGCATTCAGCCTTTCTCTCTGAAGTTTACAATAAATCATTTTGTTAAAACAATATTTAAGCACAGCTGGGCAGTTCAAGGAACACTTCCCAGGTCAGATTCCACAATTTTTTGCCTTCTTAATTCCTGTTTTAAGATGCCATTCCCACTTCTCCTAAAGAACTACTAACGCAGCATTGTAAGAATTCAACCTTTTTGGATGTGAGGATGGCCCTGCATGTTTAACAATACTGCATGAGGTTACATGAGACACTACAAGATTAATGATGCCACATTTTAAAATACAGCATTATATTTTTAAATGTTTACTGACTTACTGTATTTTAATTACAAATTTTAAAACCTGAAGAGTATAATAAAATATAATTCTATACAGAATATTACACGTACATATAATTATCATATAAATTAAGAGTTTGTTTAGAATACAAAAACTGAAAGCCTAATCAGTATCCAGCAAGTGTTAATTACACGCTGAAGTTTCTATTTTACAGATAACATTCTGAAAAGCACCTGATTTTCAAAGCAATGCAAATTGAAGGCACAAACAGACTTTCAAGTAATACACCCAGTATCAATTGCATTTTTGTGAGGAGTAATTATTTTGAGTGCACTTCATCACGGGTGTATTTGTGTGGCTGCACGTAATACTGAACAAAGTGAACCCAAAATTTCTCTGAAGGAAACTTTTTTTTGCCTTATTTTGAGAGGGTTCGTCAGGAAGTGAAAGGGTTGAAGGCTCTGGAATTATGGAATGATTTACAAGAGTCATGATTTTTCCAATCTCTATAATCAGTCTCTGAGGCAATTTATTATCCAGGCTGACAACACCTGCTGAGCAAAAAAGGATGTGCACATACTACACTATTTTACTTGACATTACTCCACTCGAGACAAATTGTTCTCCATTTTTCCTTAGTGAAAAGTACTATAGTTCACTAAGCACCAGAAGTCTATTTTATCCACATCAAAATACACACTCTTGTTATTACCACATACAGCTGTTCCAATAAGAAAACCTTTCTGGCAACTCTGAAGTACTGCAACAAGTGAAAACCCACTAACCTAAGAGACAAAAGGAAAAAAAATGGCCCTTGGGGTGTAAGTTTGTTATAAAGTGTTTTGGGTGCTTAAAAATGTGTGCAGCTTCTACAGGTGCTGTGAATTTAAATGTGGTGGCTTCAGAGTCATTCCAGAACCCTAAAGATAAGTCTCAGCTAATTTCTTCAGTCGATGACTGTGTCGAATCCTTATGCATCAGACAACCAGCCAGTTACAGGCTCCCTTTGGGAAGTGTCTCCATTCACATGCCACAAAAATCCACAAAAATCAACTGCTTGATGCTTTTCACCACAAAATCCACCCCACCCCCAAGGTGCTCCTTTCAGCACTTCCATGACACTGCTTTAGAACAAAAACTAATTGAGCTTGAGACAGGACAAGCACCTGCAGTGACTGATGGAAAACATCACTAGATCAGCTGCACGGTTAAGTACGCGACTAATGTGTAAATAAAAACAAACATGCAACTTCTTAGCCAGTAAAACGTAGATCCACAATATGCTTTGTGAGATTTCTTCATTCAGCCTTTTTTAATATATCCTTTCCCAGTTTTTCCAGCAGGTAGGTAGTCTCCTACCTTTTGTACAATTTCTAAAGGTGAGAAACATGAGCCACTTTCAACTGGGCCATATTTATATAGGCCTGTGCACAACATTTTATGTAGCCTGGAAGCAGTTCAATTGGCTTGAGAATAATTAAAAAAAGGGAATGCATAAAAAGTAGCCACTCGTGTCTCACTGTACATGTTACAGGTATTTTGTATACTAGCCTTTTAGGAATATATTCAGCTTGAAAGAGCTCTGCATATAATTATTATGTATATCATGGCCTCTGTCTTACAAACATTGACTGGGGACGTAGCAGGACTAAGTCTGCAAACTGAACCAGTTGATACGAGTTTAACAGCACTGAGATATCCATGGCTGGGAGTGGAATCATAAATAAAACAGCACCACAGAATAAGGCAAAGTGTGTGGCATGCTAAATGCACCTCTATGTAAGTGCTGGCAAACATATCAGGTGATGGACAAGTTTCCTGGACATTGGTAACCTTTTTGATATGACTCCAGTGAGAAAAATACGCAGGAAGTTTTGGTATCTTTCTTAAAGCCTGAGCAACAACACAATGAATAGGAACACTCAGACTTCTTCCAAATAGTCTGCAGTCTTGCTTTCTCTGAATTTGCAACATCTGAATTAGTTCTCATTAGCCAAAGCTTAGGACCCCTGTTTATCTGCATTTCCTTTGAGGTGGGTCAGCTGTCTCCAGCATTGCAATTAATAACTGATAATTCATGACTGACTCTAGATATTATAATGGTACAAAAGAAAAGTTTCACAATACCCTTAAGGTTCTATTCCTGATTTTTAAGTTATTCTTCTCTGATAAAATATTGGCAAATTCAACTACTGATTTAGGGTGCTCCATTTCAATGATGCAGTATTGCACCAATTTTACTGACGTTTCTGCATTCTGACAAATTTTGGAATTCAAGTCCTAAACCTTTCAAAACTTTTACTCCTAAATTTTCTTGATAGCTTCTGATTTTAAAATGAAAGTGTCAACATTTAAAGTTGCAAGCTTTCCATTTTGTCGTTGCCCATCTGGAGATAGACAAGAGCACAGTAATGCTGCACCAGCAGAAATCTCCAAATACTTCAGATGAGAAACCCTCCTGGAGCAAATTAAGTGACATTGCTTATATGTTTCCTTCTGCATCTATAAAAAAACCACACTCTCTATGTCAAGCCTTTAGAAAAACTGCTTGTCAGTGTGAGATTCCTGATATAAGCACAAATCTGTATTATAGGGTAAAGTAAAAAAAAAAAAGATTGCGATCTACAACCATTAATCTGCAAATGCAATGAAAATTGTTCAGCTTTTCCAAGATTAAATTCACTATTTTCTATAGTTCACTAGCTCTGTAAAAGTAGTCTGGAAGAATTTGCATGCTACTGCACTTGCACTGTATTAATTATAAATCAAAGCACTTCCATAGTATCTTCCACTGTAGCAGCTCAGGTTTCACTAGCAGTGGTTTCCCTGTATGCAGGATATTCTGGGAATAAGAGCTATCAAATTTCAGAAACCTCAGCTACTGGAATAATGGTTATTTTTACCTACTTCTTTCGTTGCTTTCCTGTAATCACTTTCTAATGATTTTAAAATCTTCTAGCTTTGTTTGACAGAAATGCAAAGCTGCTGCTGTATTTGATCACCAGCCTGCCTCTGGCAGGCAGCCAATCAAAGGTTTCTTTACAAGCACTGGTAAAATTCTGCTTCCTTTTTATGACTAACAAAACTACGAAAAAAGTTTCTAAACTAGGCCGACTTAGTGCTAATTTGCTTAAAGCTTTGTCTTTGATTCCTTACAGCCCTTAAACCAACGATGTAGAATGATGAGCGTTAACCTCGCACAAGGCTCATTTCAGAGACTGAAAGAGTCATAAATGCATTTTCAGTTTGATTCATCACTGGCCTGCACGTTACAAACTCACTTACCTTGAGGCACAGTGGTTGTTGAACTCTATAGTTCTCCATGTTCCTGGCAATGAAGATCCTTAATTTCACACTTGTGGCAAACTACGGTTGGTGTTTCTTTAATCTTCAACACATTAAGAACTTTAATTGCACATTATCCCAATGGCTTATCAAGTTACAATTCTGTCATTAACACAGAATTATACTGAATATTTCTAGTATAATGAGCCTATAAACATCACCAGGATCCTATAACATGAAAGAAAATTTCTCTGGACCTCATCTGGCTTGTGGATTATAACCTGAAGCACAATATTCAATGCTTCATTGAATTCTATATATGAGTATAAATGTCAACATTATTAATGTAGATCTATTTTCTTAAAGATATTTTATTGCTAACAATACCAGGTGTCAATGAATTACAAAACTTAATTTTATACTACAATTGTGAATCTATGCTCCACTGGGAGCTGCAACTGGGTTGCTGGTGGAGTGGTCCAGGTGGTGGTTTTTCAGTTCAGATGCTTTTCTCTGCATATTGGGCACAAAGGAATTTCTGTCCATTCATCAGTTTGTAACTGTTTGTCATAATGACTTTTTTTAAGGCAATGAATTCCCACTTCCAATTTAAATCCCAGGTGTGGAGCTCCCTTCTCTGCAGATACTCAAAACCTGTCTGGACGTGAACCTGTGCAACCTGCTCTTGGTGACACCTTTAGGAGGCAGGTTGGACCAGATGATCTCCAGAGGTCCCTTCCCACCCCAACCGTTCTATTGTTCTGTGATGTTCAGAATTTTGCAATATTCAGCATGGTTCCCCTCATTTCCAAAAGAAAATTCAGCAGATTAAGAGATATCATTTTGCACAGAGCCCATGGCCAGATCTGTAAGGGCAGCATGAGGGTGAGGTCCTCCTTCCACCCAAATCCTTCATGGCTTTCTGAAAGACCTCATGAGTTCATCTCTCAGACATCAGTTGTTTTAATCTTTAGAAGGATTCCCACTGTGGAGATTTAGACTAGAAATAGTAATCTCATCACAGCAGACAACAGAACACATTGTGTCTATGGAAACAATAATTATAATATGATGCAGCTCTGGAAATAAACCCTGATTGTGAAGGGTGGAGTGGCCCACTCAGGCAGCAGCACCTCTGCTCTGATGTTCTGTGCAACCTTGTTCACTGCCAGTAGTGTCAGTCTGCAACCTGATAAACACACAACTACAAGTAGTTTAAATATTGCACCTCTAAGTGACAATATCATGGGTTCATCATCAAATCACTTTGATTTCCTTGCACTATTTGGGAATAATTTCTGATTTAAGCCTTCATTACACCTTAGAAAATCTGTAGGTGATTAAAGCAATTAGCACATTTTGACTTTTCAAAACTCTTTTTAGCTGAATATGATCTTTCTATCATCATTAACTTGGCATTTTGTTGCAAAGGAATTTCCATCTCAAGCCCAGTAATCGTAGCCACGAGATTACAAGCAATCAGAAATCGGTGAATTAGAAAAAAAAAATCATAGTTTGAGCAAGATTGACATATTGTATTACCATGCTCTTCACTAGGAACATGTATTGATATCCAAACAGTGGAATACAAGGGTATGCATTGTAAAGTCATTTTTTCTTATGACACATATGTAATTTGATTATTTGTAGCATTGCTGCTAGGTAAGTTTATTTTACTGGTATAGTTAACCTTTGTATTATGGAGTAAGTTACAATCTAGAAAAACCTGTCTAATGAAGGTAAATTTTGCCCTAACATAAAACTACTCTTCCTATTCTATCCATTAATTTCCATTAGATATGCTTCCCTAATGATTCACTAAAACAAATTCTTTGGGTTTCTTCTCCTCACGGCAGATGAGAAGAGCAGATCTCTGCCACAATTCTCTGAAGCAATACATTTACATATGTAGCAACTCTCATTAATTTTCATTTTCATGATTCAAGACAAACTGACATTTTTCTCTTCACTGGGTAAGTAAATTCTTTTCACAGTATTTCAAAGGCTGTTTTTAGTCCATGTTTTTGTCAGCACATTAAAGGTTTTTTAGTGTTTGAGGTTGACAAGTATTAGTATCCAGACATTTACATTGCAATTAAGCTATTCATAATAAAAAAAGTTTCAAATCAAACCTCAGAATCAGTGAGCATATATTTTATCACTAAGCTAGACTTACATAATCAGATTTTAAAAGATGGGGGGGGGGGGGTGGAATCAGAGAGGTTATGATTTGAACTTAGATTGAAAAAACAGTGTAAATAAAGACCAGGCCTAATACATTTAGCATCAGACAAGATATCCAGATACATCTCCCAAAGTGGAGTACTCTAATCTATCAGCTACCCTGGGTAAAAATCATCTCTCTGTTAAAAGACTTGAGGGAGAACCAACATGTCTTTTATTATTTCAAGAGCTTCTCTACACTCTATTCCCCTCTGTGTTCAGACATCTCTTGGAGACCTCCAACTTCTCCAAGCAATTTAAAATTACTGTTGGCCACTCTTGGACTGTCATAGTTCCTCTAAATCAAAAGGCCATGCCTTGAGTGAAGTATGAATAGGGAAGAATTCCCTGTCACTCCTCCCTGCAAATAAAAACTGAATCTGGAAGCTTTTCTCATTAACCAAAAAGAGGTTTTAATTTAAAACCTAGGAGACAGTAAGAAATACTTAAATCCAACCTCTTTTCCTGATTTCCTCTGGGATTTAAGGCAGGCTGTGTAATCCAGCTGCTCTAATTAGCACAGCAAACTGCAGTTTTGCTTGTAAGAAGAAACAAATTAAAACTTTATTCTTCTGTTTCTCAGTAAAGTGTATTGCCAAATATAATAAAGTCTCAGAAGAGTTATAAAGATAGAATACATTTCACATAACTTTAGTTTGTCAAAGACAGGAAAACTGTTTCCACCTTTTCTTAATATACCAGCTTGGTTTTTCATTGATATTAATTTTCTGTTAATTTTAATTAAACACTGATGCAAACACATGACAAAATGTAGTAGTAACTGAAAGGTCTAAAAGAAATTGGTCACTAAGAATAGAGGGGAGAAAGCTTTCCAAAACCTCAGCAGCATCTTTAGGTCTGTACATATGTTCAAAAATTACAGATAAAGTCATCAGCTACATCACAGAGCTCGTTTCCACTGTGTCTCCAGAGCTCACAACAATCAGGCTGACTTTAAATCAGGTATAGCTACTTGCACGTGTGTGAAAATATTCCCATTTAGGAAAATAAGAATAACCATGTAACATGTGCTTCTCAAGCCCACTCAGCTATTCAGCTCATAGCACACTGCTGGTTTGTTTGAGAAAACTGGTTCCTGACATACAGCAATGGTTTTAATGAATAAATTTGGAAGTACACCTCACAACTCCAGAGGTTGGAAATTGTTTTAAAAATTGCACCATAACTTACTGTGTACCCAATAGTTTCTATATAACTAATTCAAAGGCAAACCATGTTGACTCTGAAATACAAAATAAATCTTTTACTGTTCATACAGATTTTGACATTGTGATGGGTTGACCCTGTCTGGATTCCATGTGCCCACCAAAGCTTCTCTATCACTCCCCTCCTCAACTGCACTGGGGACACAAATTATAAAGAAAGGCTTGTGGATCAAAATATGGTCAGGGAGATCATTCACCAATTACCATCACAGGTAAAATGGACTCAGTCTCAGGAAATTGGTTTATTTTATAACCAATCAAATCAGAGTGAGGTGTTGAGAAGTAAAACCAAACCTTAAAACAACCTTCCCTCCTCTACCTGACACTTTTCCAAACCTTCATCACCTGCCACTCAGTGCCAGCCATCTATTTCCCAGAAACCAGGTGGAAAAACATTCTCCATCTTTCCCACTGGAGCCAATGGCAGGCCCTGCAACCCTGAATACTGGGTGTAAGAAGCTGGGAAGAGCAAGTCTTAAGTTCGTGTTTCTACTCTCAGGGCTGCTTCTCCAGCTCACATTGCATTAGATTTCACACTAAATCTAAAGCCTGAGACTTCCATCTCCTAGAAAACAAATTTGAGTGATACTCTGACTGATCTAGAATATTTTTATTCCAGCAGCCACTGAAATTTATTATCAAAATGAGTATTTCATTAGATTTGTAGGTGCTACCTCATTAATGCATGCCAGGAGGGAAGCCCATATAATTAAAATGCCATGAATATAAAATTAGTAGAAACTCAATTATGAAGTACTTCAACAGAAAACAAATAACGCAGAAAACCAGCATGAACAGCCTCATAGCAAACCAGTATTCTATTTAACATCCATTATTTTATTAATTATAAAACATGGCAAATGTCAGTCTCCCAAGTACTGTGATTTAGATTGACCTTCTAATAAATTATTTGTCAGTGTAGGAAGAAGATTACTTCTTAATTCAAAAGCAATTCAACATGTATTCATAGAATAACCCCACTGAGATCAGTGGAAACGAGTAAACTTTGCTGACTATAACCTTTACTGCAAGAAACGTGCATTCTGTATTTCCTGTATTACAAATACAGGATCAGGTTGGGAGTAATCTTACACCAGTTACAAAACTTTCTAAATGAGTATTTAAAACAAATGTCAGCCAAAAAATACGGATTCCTCTGTACCACTAGGAAGGGAGAAAATAAAAAGGAAGAGAAAAAAAGTGACTGTCTGGGAAAGATTAACAATATTTGACCATCAGTCAATCACCACTTAACCACCAGTTAGAGATGACCAGTCAACAATTCTCTATGTAAGGAAGAGAAGCAGGAATTGAGGTGGTAACTATTTGCTAAGCTCCATTCCTACAATAAAGTCTAACACTACAAAAATAATGTCAAAGGGATGGATTTGTGATTCTCCTCATTAAACTCCTTTGTTAACACTTTTACTGTATTATCTTATATTCTTCTAATAAACATGGATGCTATAAACGAGTTAAATAAATCAATCCTAATTGATTTATACTAATACAAGAAATAAATCCCCCTTATTTGAGTGTTACACCAAATTAAAGCAGCATACCAGAAATTCCAAGCCTTGTTGAATCCTTCTTTGTAAATCTTTTCTCTGTGTTCTCTCTCCCTTCTACCCAATAGGGAAATGAATGAGCAAATATGGCCTACATCATCATTTATTTTCAGCTGAACAATTCTGATCTTTTTTGACTACTAAAACCTGACCCAAACTCCACCAAAATCAATAGTAATCTGTCCAGTCACTGGTGCTTAACTTATTGACTGTCCCATTCAGCAGTGGTTAAGACTGTTGATACACAAGGCACTGGCAAAATGCAGCCTTAACAATCATAATTCCTGAAATTTTCTGGCTTTAAATGCACTTGTGCTGATAAGATTTATTTGATGAGATCTTATTGCACAGCAGCTAATGGAGTACTAGAAATGGCAACTTTCTCATTTCCTTATTGATTTTCAGCTCTCAAGCAAACGCTCCACAGCAAGCTGAATTTCTGTGTCTGGAAAGTCAATTACCATCTACTTACTCTCTGTTAAAGCACTAACAGCACAAAAGGGGAGAAAGGGAAAGCACAACACTCTTGTTTTCCTTTCTGATACAACCACCTTGATAAAAGATAGTGTTGGCAAGGATATAATTAAAATATGAACTGAATTTCTAATCCATTTAAGCAGGACATACTGTATGTACTTCATTTACTTCACTCATATCAAGATTTAGTATTCAAAGTGTTGGTATCTGTTTGCACACTAGTACTACACAAGTGCACATACTGCCACTGCAGACTGGTAAAATAAGGACCAGCAGAAATTATTCTAGAACATTTTTCCCTTTCAAGTCCTGTCCCTGCATCCTCATACAATTTCTCTTGGAAATATGTGTTCACTGCTCAATTTTTTTTTAAAAAAGAAAGCCAAGACAAACATAACTCAAGGTACTTTTAATTTAAATACTTGCACTAAGAGCTTTATCAATTGTTGTAAATAACTTTTAAGAGCAGGAATAGATTTTAAAATTTTAAGAGTACTGTAAATTAGGAAAAAACCCAGCATATTTTATGTGTTGGCTCAAATGAAGTTTAACTTATTTGGAAGAATTTGAGATACAAATAAGTGACATTTTTACTGTCAGATACAATGCAGGAAAGGATTTCTTGATTGATAGGAAAAAGAATTTTGCTAACACCAAGGAAAAACACGTATCTTAGAAAGAGTCTCTATTTTCACCTACATAATTAAATTGCTGCATTAATTATAAAAGTGCTCACGACTCAAGCTAAGCATATTTCATAACAAAGTTAGTGAGTGACCTGTGTCATGGACATGGCTAGTTACCCACATATCCAAACCCTCTGTGTTATCCCTTTTTATTATTGTTATTTTCTTTATTTAGAGAAGCAAAGAAAATACTCAGGGTTGCACAAACACATTATCCTTCCCTGCCTCCCCAGGCTTTTGCTTATCTGTAAATGATTAAACACAGCAGTCCTTCATACAAGTCTAACTAAACACAATCTAATCTTGCAAATCTCAGCCTGAACAAAACCTTTCCAACTTTCTTCTGCTCCAAGAAAAGGTGGAAGAGGTTTTGAGCAAACTAATTTTTAAGTTTGGGAATCTCTTACACATACAGGTGCCAAATTATAGATTTGGGAGGCAAACTGTTACAGGCTCCTCATTCTGAAGCTTTGGCTGACAGAGATTAAACTGTGTTTGCACAGTATGAACATACATCATCTATTACAATATTTACAAAGGATTTCCTGACACAGTGCTCTGTTTCCCCTTCCAGAAAGCAGATGCTTCTGCCTGAAAGCTGAGGCTAGAAATGGGAAAAAAAACACCACCAAAACAAAGCCAACACCCAAGCAAATTGGCAAACAGATTGTAAAGATGATGTGACCTGATCATCATCTTTGCAAATTCACTGTTTCTTGAATGCTAAAGGTTATTTCTGACCTTTGATGAAAAGCTTTTTCTGACAGCATGATCACACTGTTGCTTCTTATGGACAGCTGATACAAATTTTCATCAAGAAACTATTTAAAAGGCACTGCAGCTCCTTCTCTGTTGAAAACCATGACCTCTGATGACAACTAACTGTAATTACATTTTATAACCTGATTTCAGAACTGAACAAAAGAGGAATTTGTGATCAGCTCCACCCTGCCAAACAGGCTATGCAATGTAGCATTAACGAAACTAGAACTGGTACAGCTCAAATGGAGCAAACACTGGCCAGAGTGTTGAGCTTTTCAAATGGGAGCAGCTTGAGTTCCTTGTGCCGTGTGACTAATCAGCAATTTGTGGTCTTGGTGCTTTCCTGACAGCTGGTAAATGGACTGAAGATCAAAAACTGTAGGTGTAAACAACATAAGATTTGCTAGAAGTGAGAATCCAGCAAAACTACCCGCTGGCAAAAGGAAAATTAAACCCTTGTATTGGAAGGGTTTATCATTTGGAAGGAAAATCCTGCTGAATCTGCATGAATTAATTAAAATCCATACTACAGAATATTCATTTATCCCTCATTGGGCATTCTTTATATATTTCCAAATTAAACATCATCTTTTAAGTGTACAAAAAAATTCCTGTAATCAAACAAGTTTCCTTTCATGCTTCTTAGGAAATAGCTCGGGGAAATTTCTGCAGTTCCAAATTTGGCCTCATGCTCTCCAGTTAGACAGCTCTGCTCTGTATTGTTGAAGTCTTTGGTCAGTGTTTACATTAAGAAATAACTCAGAGAGAAAAAGAGTACAGAGGCACATACAGGAGAAAATAGGAAAAAAAAAGAAAACCGAGAACAAAAACCCAAAACAAAAACGAACATACAAAAACCCACAACTAAAAAATAAACCAAAACCAGAGGAATATAGCAGACCATAGCCAAGGTCTGAATGTGGCTACAGGAAGCATGAAACACAACAGAAAGCTACAGAAGAAAGCAATAATGATATCCCATCCATAGGTTCTCCAGGAAGTGTCTTGAATTGAGTAAGTTACACACCTTCTGTTCAGTAAACATAGTAATTAGTAGTTGCAAATTTTAAAACTGAGCCAGTTTAAGTTGCTTTGGTGATTCTCTTGGTTGCAAAATGGCAGCAGAGCTGTTTTTAACCAAATATCTTACACTTTCCCCACCAGCCCCTCCACAACTTTCTGAACTGATATCAGTAAGTTTTCCTTCATTACAACCTTTTCCCTTATTTCTAGCAGTTGAATGAACACCTTACAACCACTCAAACAACTAAGACTTGATATCTCTTTGTTGTTAACTCTTTGTTGAGAACATTAACCTCAAAAAAAAAAAAAAAAAGTCCTTAAATCAGAAACCCCAAAAGAGCATTTCTGCTTGTCAAACACTGCTCAAATTCTCATCCTCTGTGAGCTGAAGAGGACAAGGACAGCTGATAGCAACTGGCAGGTCAGCCAAGCAGACAGCTCATGTAGTGCTGAACACAACAGAACAGCTCAGCAGTCATGGATAATGCTCAGTTAAACTCAAAGCCTTGCTTAAAGATGAACTTTCCTTAAGTTTTCCATACAATATAAGTAGTACAAGTAGTTTACATTTTTATTTCTTAAGGCTGGGATTTTAGGGATATGAGCAACCCTAAGTCCACAGGAGGTATGTATGAGCTCCATATATTAGTAAGAAAGTGCAAAAAAAAAGATTATTCCTCGAATCTGTAACAACATCAACTGGCCATACACAATCTGAACATTTGTGAGCAAACTTTTGTTACTCAGAGACATGAATTTTAGAGATACATAATTGCTATGTAACTGATTTTCAATCTTTCATTGTGCATTGTTAAAAATTCTTATCAGTATGAATTCAGTATTATAACAAAAGTTTCCACTTCTACAATGCTGAATGAAACTTTGGCTTATAACAGAAGACATCCACTGTCTTAGTACCCTGTAGGAATGTTTTATGGAACACAATGTCCGCAATGATAATAAGAGTTTCTTGGTGAATACTATAAACCTCATGCAAAAAACATTTCCCTTACAAATAATACCAGCTAATACAACTTTTCTTTAGTAATCTTCAATTATAACATCGAAAATGAATGATTGCAATAATATTTTGCTCTGCTGTTATTTGATACTGTTACAACTAATCCTTGATGAAACTAAGCTTAATATTATTGATATCAAATCATAATAAAGTTTTCCAAGTACTAAAGCAGATACATGGAACCAGTAGAACAGAGAAATCCTGCCTGTGGCATTCATCAATTTAATCTGCCTTTTACTGCTGTATTTTATGCTTCTATATTTCTCCATTTATTTCTTCTTTATTTAGAATTGTTAATCTCCATAAACATTACTCAATAGGCTGAAGTGAAAATCTAATTAAGTTACTGGTTTAAGGACCCTCCTATTCATTCACTTTCATCTGAAACCCTGAATTCCATCTGCTCTTGTAACCTTTAAATCACTTTTCCCCCATACCACACAATCTGACAGATGTCAGTCTCAGCTCAAGATGAAAGCAGAGTTGTTGAAACCACAGATGAAATATTTTGACAGTTCTGTGCCTAACAGAATAGATAACATGGTATCTATTCTCCTGAAGCTTTTTCACTGTTAGGGTATCAAATACTGAGCTATATCCATGCTTTCCATAAAAGTGTCTTGAAGATGGCACATGGTCTGGTGGATTTAAAAATCAAATATTCATCTGATTCTGTCTTGGCCCCTGCATATTCCCACACTGAGAATCCAATCCAACTTTGGATTAGAAGGACACAGTTTTACAAGTTATAAGTCAGTTCTTCCAGCACTCATGGAGAGGGATGGTCATTAGACTACCTGCCAATTGTCTTTATTCTTCTTTGCCACTGAAGCTGATATTTCCCCTAAATCCAAGTTCTCAGTCACAGATAAGAAATACAGATTCTATGCCCAGTATCTGTACTCAGCCTTATCACATCCACATGCCTTAAAATGAAACACTGCAAAATTGCCATAGAAATGTTACCAGAGATCTGAGATGGGCTCAGAGCTCAGCACCTTTACTTGGCACCAATCCTTCCTCAATGTTCCTCTTTTGCTAGTTTTCTTTTGGACATTTTGGGCTGCAAGTGCCTAAATAAAGCCTTTTGGGTTTAATGCTACATCCATCCAATACTTAACAAGAGATGTGATTTACTGGAGTATATTTACATGAATGCTACACTGCTAATTACTAAAAGGAGCAGAAGAAGGAAGAATACATTAACCAAGTGCATCAGAACTTACTAAGAAAGAAATAAGGTGCAATATATTCTGCCTTATGGCAGAAGAATGGAGCAGCAGAACTCCAAATCTGTTCTGCCATTCTGTAACCTTTTCCATGCTAGAAAGAGTTATTTTACAGCAATTATTCTACTGAGTTGGTATAACATACCTATTTCTTGGGGTTTCAGCATCAAAAAGATTATTCTTATGCTTAAAGATGTCAGTCCAATGTTGCTGTTTGCAAGGAAACAAAACTCCATCTAATTCCCAATACCCAAGGCCCCTTCCCTAAGCATTATGAGAACTAACCATGCTCTTTAAATGAGTCCCTGGATGAATGAAGATTATTTTAAAAATTTACAGCACACAGCTACGCATCTTAAGGCTGAATTCACAATTTCAAGTAATTAGTAAAAGAAGATAACACTGGATCTGAAAGTAACTCAAGGCACATCATCAATCCAACACAAATGGCTCTATAACTCTATGAATAGGTAAGTAGCAAATTGTTCTGTAACATCTTAATAAGCAGTTAGAATATTATTTGATCACAAGCATTCCTTATGAGCCTAAAACACATTTTCAACTTAAATCTATCAGCAATTCTTACTGAGAAACAAATCACAATTTGATTTAGAGTTTGATTAAGCATTTAATACAAAGCTCTGAAACAGAAAAAAATGCTCAGTCTTCAAAAAATACGGAAACATTATGGAAAATGAAGAAAAAAGTAGAAGAACAAAGAGTATTTTTCACACACAAGTGGTAACAGGGAAAATGGTGACAGTTTTCCTATGTTCTACTACAACCATCGGGCTAATGAAATTAATAGAATGACACCCTTGGAAATTAAAAATTAATATAGACAATGTGTTAGGAAGGCCTAAAAACACATTCTTACCTGTAGAATTGTGGCTGCTGCCTCCACCATTTCTAGATGTCCAGTGACTGGGACATAACCCTAAGAGAGGACTTGCTCTGATGGTGGAGAAGAGCCTGTCAATACTCAATCAACACTCATGGCTGAGAAAATAAAAGCTAAGAAAGTATCCTAAGGCACCCTTGGTTAAATCATATATTAGATATTCTACTTTTAAGTAAGAGCATATATTCAGAAATAAACATCTACATACAATAGGCTGAATTTACAGATTATGCTTCACATTTCTTTTGAATTAAAAGAAACATATGTTTCTTCAAGGAGTATAACAAACTGGTTTTCTCCCAACTCAGGTTGGGATGAGGTTCTCAGGCTCATCTACCCTTCACCCAGCACACATGTTTAATTTCTGCAACTAAGAGTTTGTCTTTGTGAAGTTCTTCAGGAAAATATAATTAGATAATACATAATCACATTTATATAATATCATATAATTAGATTTCTGACGACTCATTTATGTAATAATATGGCCCTCACACTGCAGTGTAGCTCACAAATTAGCAGTGAATTTCATTTTTGCAATGTCTCAGCAAAGCATCATGTTCAGGAGAAACTGAAAGAAAGTGTCACTTCAATTATTTGCTGCAGCAGCACAATTCTATAATTGATCCACAGATGTAATTGGAATCCTGAGTCAATAATAACTGTCCAAACCTCAAATTTCTTTCCCACTAGATAGAAGAGGAGTTAATTTGGCACTTGGACCCACTTTTCTCTGAATCAAACAGATGAGAGGTATCACAATCTGGTTCCTCTTCAGTAGAGCAATTCCTACAAGTTTATATCCCACTAAGTTTGCCTTATCCTAGATATATTAACAAATAAAAGCAGCACTACAAATAAAAATAGCCATTGGTTTGGACAATTGCTGTTTGTTGTGAAAGCTTTACAGCTTTAAAGGATCAGAAATCTTTTTAATGATTTAACACCAAATGAGTTGCTAACAACATTAGGTGAATTATTGCTCCTTTCTAATTATTTCTTGATCACTTGAACAAAACTTCCATTTAGATTTAGATACATCAAGGAGGCCTGAATTCATTGAATCTTTATCAGAGTTTTCTAACATCACCAATTAATTAACATATACAGTCTATTTCTTTCAAACATCCTGAAATTGAGTCTATATACAAAGATTTTTCTCCTTCTGATTGTCAATGGAAAATTGTCAATAGAGGTGGCAGAACAGAAGGAGCATCAGCTAAAAATCACAACTCACTCTGACAAATTACTAAGCTTACTACAAAAAGAGGTAAGAAATAATAAGTTATTTTACAGGAAAGACAGATTATCCTTAGCCCTTTATAAGACACTAATAAGTCTCCAGCAGACCTAAATGAAAAAAAAAAAAACTGACACAAAGTAATACACCTAGTGATAGCTCCAAATTCTTTTAAAGCCTTCCTGAGCAGTTTCTATAAAAATCAAAGCTCCTCAAACTGAAAAGCTCAAAATTCTGGAAGAAGGACAGCTATAATGACCAAGGAAAAAGTGAAATACTTGAGCCTTTAAAAGGTCACCTCAGCCCATACAAAACTGAATATTCCTTTAGCCTCTCCCTTTGCAAGCAGCAGAAGCTGTTTGACATCAAAACTGAAGACACTGATGAATAGTCAGGTTTTCTTGCACAGTTTGGAGTAGCTGATACTCACAAAATCTTGGCAGCAATAGGGTGGCAAAAGTGCTATGACAACTTCTAATGTATTATTTTCTATTGAAAGGGACAAGCTGAAGTGTCACAGGCTTCATCAAAACATTTTCATCGAACTTTGCAGGCTGGTAAGCTGCTTTATTCAACAGTGACTAATTCTCCCCAGGGGCTTCCAGTTGTAGAACACAAGAAATGTTTTCATACACTCAGACACAGACTGGCCCTTAGTCCATACATTAAGCACTTCATCTTCCCAATTACAAATGCTTTTACATATAAAAGGATGGAGCTTAAGGCTATGCAGTTGCTTCCTACTTGATATCCCTTGGTAATTAGGTACCAGACTGACAGCACTGTAATAATTTCTGATAATGTGCTAATATTTGGCTGTTTGGGCACAATGTCACTCTGAACTGGATGCAGTTTGAAGACTGCCAGCAAGCTGCTGTATAGAAGTCCTATCTACAGGCTCTGCTTTAGCAGAATTTTTATTAGTTCTGACTCCTGAGTATTTTTTATAATATATGAAAAAAACCGGTGCCAGCGTTGATTCCTAGTTTAAACAAACTTTTTTTTCCTGTGGTGCTACCTGTAAAAACTAATCAAATCCACTTTCATGCTTTGCTTTCCCTACATTAAAAAGGCAACCCATTATGGCCCTTGCCCACCTCTATTTCAATTCTATTTTTTATTCATTTTTCTTTCTAAAGGACACCCATAAAATGACGGCTCGGGGCTTATGTCATTAACACTTCCATAAAAAAAAGCCACCTATAGGGCTGATACTTCCTGGGGCTGCATTTGCATTTTCATGGGTACATAACTGGCTGATCTTGAATAATTTAAAAGGATCTTTTTTTTTTTCTGTCTGATCACCTCAGTTTAATACAGGAATTTTTAAGTGTGGGGCCATTGAGGCTTTTTAGCCTGGTGGTGGATTGCTGGGATTTTGGAGAGAGGGCTATTTTTTTTTTTAATAGTTCTTAGAATTATCTAATTTTGTCTGCACAGCATTCCAATCTTTTGCTTAATTAAGAAGAGCTTTGACCTGTACACCAGTAATTCCAGCCCAGGCAGCCCGAGCAGCACCCTCAGTCATAGTCAAATCACACCATCTCCTCTCTACACCTTCATTGATCTCAAGCACTTGCTTGCAGCAACACCTTTACAGGTGGACTCTGTAGTTTTCTTTAGTTTTGGGTCGATGTGTTTGGTGTAAGTGACAGGATTTTGGTGGTGAAAGCACCACGTGTGGGATGAGGACAGATTGCCCTGTTCCAACTCCACCTGGTTCAGTAACTGCAGCCCCCAGCGCTGCAGCAGGATGTGGCTGCTCCTGGAACAGCTCGTTTCTGTGTGCCAGTGACATCAGAGCACAAAGACAAAACCCCAGGCACTCACACGACTCCTGCAGTAAACACAAAGACCCATTGAGGAGCTTGGAATCGCTCAGCAAACAAAAAGGCTGCAATCAGCAATCAGACCAAGTTTGATCACTGTATTTATGGAGCATTTAGAATGCACCATGGAAAGTGAATTTCACTTCTCGTGTGCCCAGTGCATGGGCAAATGGTCACACTGAAATAAAAAATCACGGGTTTGAATTGTTTAGCCACTCTTATCCCTTCCTGTAAAATGGAGTCTCTCAAAATTGCCATTTCTTGAAAGTGTTTTTGCTAAACAAATCCCTTGCTTGTCACAAGATCTCTTTCCATGTGACAATGAGTATTATTCAAATGGACACAGATTAATGTTACTGCCTTGACAGAGGGTATGAAAAGAGCAGAGAGAACATGATACGACATTGTCAGTGATGCAACAACCTTCCACTGCAAAAATAAGCAGCAAATAAGTGACCTGCAGGTGGGCAGACAATGTGATCCTGCAAAGGCACATTCAAACCCTGTTACCATCCACGGGGTTCAGATGCCCTGACATTGCATTGACTCAGTTGGTGCAACCCTAAATACTTAACATCACCTCAATCAAAAACTTTAGTTTCAGGGAAATAGGCGAGAGAGATTAAAGAGATGAAAGCTATTCAAATGAATCCATAGTTTTAACCAAGCTCTTTAGTAATATAGAGGGTATTATAGAACTCTAAGGAAGATAAAAAGAACTTCACTTTCTATGCATATTGCAGAAATATTGCTAGATATTAAAAAATTACACACGAGCATTTCCAAGTTTTAATTACAAGACTTTACAAGGATCTTAAGCTGAGGGAGAGCATTTGCATAAATACCGACATGGAGATCCAAGTTTTATATTTCCCAGCTATAGTTACTAGTCATCACCTCTCAAAAAAGAAGTTTCTCGATTTTGAAAATAGTCTGCTATTTAAACTGATGTTTAATTAACCAAAGCTCTCCTGTCTAAGGTGAAAATTAGCGTTTACAATGTTCAGAATATTTTTTAAACCTTTTTTCTCAAGTATGAGCTTTCTGCTCTAAGTCCAAAATAAACCCAAAGAAAATAGAAAGCATTGAATTCAAAACAAAACAAAAAAAAAGTGAAAGAAAATTGGACAGAAATAACAATCAAATAACTTTATTGTCATCTCACCTACACATTTGGAAAAGTCAGATTTCCCACGACACTAGGAAAGAGAGTGTACTGAACCTAAGAGAGGGTTTGGGAAATATGAAGAAGAAACATGACCAATAAACCCTATAAGACAAATCTATTGAACAGGAACAGCTATTGTGACCTCTTTTCTATAATTAAAATATGGGAAGTTTGCTTCCTAAGGACCCCTGTGAGACAAGACAAAAGAAACAGCAGCAGGCAGAATTCTGCTGCTCTAAAAGAGGACAATATGCAGTAGAGCCAGAATTAAAGGAAGATCAAAGAAACAAAATTATTTATGCTATGTGTGTGCATAATGGGTAGATACAGAAAATATTTTTTCTTTTCCCATTGTTTGGAAGCTGCTGTGAATCCTCAGAATATTTCAGTATTATCAGTGTAGGGATGCAACTACACACTCAGCTGTCACTCAGAAAAACACCTGAAATGCACAAAGTGTGCTTTAGCACATGTCATTCTCTTCAACTATTATACCTGGCACATTTAGAAGTGACAGTAAGATCATGAATCAAATAATAATCCAGCATTCCTTTGTCTTCAAAGGTGTCTCAGCTTCTCAAGGGGCTCGATTATTTACAGCATTTCATTTCTCAGTGGTAGTTACTTCTTAATTTCACTTCTTAATGGTAGTTACTGGATCGAAGAACTGGAGTACTTCATCTGACCAGACATTATTCTACACCATTTATGAGTTTTGTAGCATTACAGACTAAAACAGATACAATAAGCAATAAGAAGAAAAAGCATAGTTGAAGCTGGAACCACGTACACTTCATGTCATCTCCTTAACAACACATGATTAAAGAAAAAAGAACAAAGGTTAAAAAAAACCAACCAACCAAACAAACAAAAAACCCCCAATTAAAAACAAAAAGAAAAAACAACAACAAAATCCCCAAAGCAAAACAAAAAAGGAAAAACAACAACAAAAACCAACGAACCAACCAAACAAAAATACACACACAAAAAACCAGAGGTACAGAGTGGTTTTTGTTTGAATAAAAACGGACATTAAATATTTGCTTTGTTTTTGTTTTCTCTGCATAATTTGACCACCACATCCTATGACTTTCAGAGCAGAAAACAATCATTGTCCCATAGGAAGCAGTAATTTACATGGTATTTTAATATTTAAAATAAAACAGTTAAAGTTCCCAATAGGCGTATTTAGAAACAGGGCAAAAATTGCACTAAAGTAAATAACCAGTCAGCATTTGTGCATTGATATTTGGAGAAATAAAGTACTAACCACAAGGATAGGACCAGTCTTCAGAAGTATCAGAAAGAAGAAGCCCAGGCAAAGCAGATAAAACTCTTCACAGACATGGTCAAAGAAGTAACTTGGTTCTTATGAAAGGAAGTACATAACCTAAACTCCAGACAAAAGTGATAAAATTTCCTCATGACATATGTGAAAATAATTTCCTAAAAAACTGACTTGCTCAATTACTGAATATATCATTGAGAAAGAAAACTCATTGGCATTAACACATGGGATAAGTGAGGAGAAATAGCTGGACTCAACAGTTCAAAAGTTCACCTGTAAATCCTGTGATCTTACATGACAGAATAACTGGTGTCAATTTGCTGACATGTCATTATACTAATCTCTTGAAGCTGCCCTACTGCACACAGAGCATATGGATATCCAGATCTGACCCAAGGAAAAAAAAAAAAAATCAAAGTTGGAATGAAGATTCTCTGACTGAAATTATTTTTTGAGTCAGCAAAAGGTCAGTCTTGTTGTGATTAATTAGGATCATGATATAATTACCCTTAAAGGGTCAGACCATCTGTTCCTGAAAGTACTTTCAGCTATGGTGAAGTAACAGTGTTTTCAATTTTTATCACTAGTCTGAGACTGGCTCTAATTCTAATGGGGTCTCTCTTTCCCCCTCTAATTCACAATAAAGTGATGGGAGGAGGGGAGGAATCCTAAACTGGAGAAACCTCAGGAGGAGGCAAATAGCCTCAAGTTGTACCAGGGAAGGTTCAGATTGGATATTAGAAAAAATTCCTTTATCAAAAGGGAGGTCAAACATTGGAACAGGCTGCCCAGGGAAGTGGTTGAATCACCATCCCTGGAGGCATCTAAAAGATGTGTCAACATGGTGCTTGGAGACCTGGTTTAGTGGGGGACTGGACAGTTAAAGATCTTCAAGGTTTTTTTTCAACATGAACAATTCTCTGATTCTATGAAACACTAAGTACACAGTCCAAAATGTCACTAGCATGCTAAAAGACTGAATAAACCACAAAATGGAAATTAAACCCACAATTCATTTGGTCGAATTAAATAGCAAAACAAAAGTGCACAACAGCTACAAATAAAGCTACAAAATTATTCATCTATGTTGCTCTGAGTTTCACACATCATTTTTCTGCATTCTGAGATCCTCTACATTTTTCATGGCTTAAGCCAAACGTGTTTTAAAGTTCCTTTTCCACCCTCTATACGGTGTGTTCATATGTTAAATAAACTTTTTTGGTGAACAAAGATTAAGTGAAATGATTGATGATACCAAACACTAATAAGTCTATTTTGATGAATCATTATGTAGTTTCCCAAGACAGCTTTATTTATAATACATGCCAGTTATGCCAGGTTTTCTCATATTGATTCCCTCTACTGGGTATGACAGGCAAGCAGAAGCAAGTGGTCTCAGTGATATTCATTTACCACAGCAGATTTCCTCTGGGCTGAATACATTGTTATTAAAGAAAAAAGATCATTAGGACTTGTTTTATTCTTAATTATACAATAAACTACTAACTCACTGCAACAACTTCATAAACAAATTCGTGTTTCCTTTCTTACAATATATACAATTCACATTTATCTAGGCTGGGGAGAAATTTTTAGCATGTTGTTAGATTTGAAGAATATATTTTAAAGATACCCATTTCTTTTCCCCCTATTCTCATGTCTCTTTGATCTTAGCATTGCTATATTTGTCATTTTACAGTCCCTGAATTTCTTCATTTCTGTTTCAAAAACAACTCACACTAAATGCAAGTTTAACTATTTAATGCATCTCTTTTAGGCAGGCTTTCCATGCCAAATGTTATTACTATATAACAGGATTCTCATATTTTAAAATTGTTCCTTTTCCCTCTTCAAGGAAAGTTAAAGGTTAACAGCTAAGATTTTTTCACAGAAATCATTGGGAATCCACACAGATCAAGGAGCTGCACACCTACAACTTATATTTCATAGAGTATTTGCACAGCACCAAAATCTCATCTTTCCATATGGATGACACATGATGGTTTTAATTTTAGCTGTAACTCTTGATTACTACCATGCAAGTCAAAATGCAGGGGGTTGCAGGGAGAATTAAGCAGATAATTTTATAAGGATTAAAAAAGAGAAAATGCTAATTTAAAGTTTTCTGTAGTGGAAGTTGTCAACTGATACCACACAGTATTGTCACAAGATGTTATTCTACCTTCCCAATCTTCCTCCAGTTAATTCAATAAATATACTCAATACCACCAAGGTCACCACTGAGCAACTAATTCATTTCCACTGTATGAACAATAAGCATTTGGGATACAGGAGAGGAAACCAAACCTACAGAAAGAAGTAGTTTTTATGGTCACCAGGGTGTATCAGCTTCCTTCACCTGAATTTAAGCACCTGCAAAACATCAGTTTACCTAAGAGCAGATAGAAAAGCTTTATTTCATCTAAAGTTTTCAAATAGAATTAATATTGTACTGAAAGAGCCTTTCTCCCTTTCCCCACAGGACATGAATACATGTTGCTTAGAGGCCAAGATTTAATGACTTGGAAATGCTTCCAGATACTGAGTATATTTCAAGGGAATTGCTTCATGTGGTTTTCATCCTCAAATCTGTGTGTCACAGAAGGATAAGGAAATTAAGTTTGGCATCCACACAGATTATTTAGGTTAGTTATGGAAAAGTCTCAGGAAACAAAGCAGCACTTCACTTACATAAAAAAGCTTTATCAAGATAAAACCTTGTTCCACCACTTTCTCCATATTTCACAGAGCTTCCTGAACTACACAGGTGACAATACCAGAGTGACTTTGCAGAATAACAGAGCTGTGCTGACCAACCCCTGAGAACCCGACCAAGGCAGTTGTTTCAGCAGATTGTATTAAAGATCCCTATCTTATACATATCAAAACGAAAAATCAGGCACAAAAAAGGTCAGTTTTGAAATACCAGCACTGAAAAGTGTGCTTGGAAATAATCAGGAAGTGTATCAGAACTCGGTCCAACGTTGCACTAACATCACTGCAGAGCTGTTGCTCAGCACAGCTCCATCTCCCATCACTGCCCCTGTGGCTCCTCAGCACTGCAAGTTATCACTTAGTGAGCACAGCTGCATTGAGCTCAAACAACATCACTGCAGGACCAACAGCTGTCACCTCACTGATGGTCTTCCTCCTAGGATATGTCCTTTTTTTTTT
>JAWWLV010000158.1:13941285-13954580 GCA_035041135.1 Platyrinchus mystaceus | reverse complement strand
GGTGGTTTGAAATTCTTCCACCTCTTCTTCGCAAAACATTGTTCAATGTCATTTTCATTCTAGGATAAACTATCAGCATTTCTGCCACTGAAAGATAAAATGACATTTAAATATGTCTCAGGAGAATAGGAGTCAATCAGTAGCACAGGAAAAGATAAATGCATGATGAGATATATTTAGAAGATGCTGTAATGACACACTGTTTAGCAGTGGGAGGCATTAAAAACCCTACTATTAGTCATTTCTTCTGACTACAGAGCTATGATACTGCTTTTACCAGAGTCAGACAGTACGAGCTGCAATTACCCAAGAACTTAATGTTAAGTTGCCAGTGACAACCACAGTACACATACCCCAAGACTCGACCATCATTAGCATGTATATCCTCATTATCTGTCCCTATAACTGACATTTTGCCTTTAAAAAATTATTTCTTTCTCTAAGACACTATTTCCTCCCTCAGAAAAGTGTTCCTTCATCTACAAAGTCAAAAGAAATGTAAAATTTAAGATGTGTGATATTTGCAAGAAATCAAAGTCCTTTTCGCCTAATGATAACTTTATCTGGAAACTCAAAGAGATTTCAGTCTGGAAATGGTAAATCAGAATAACAAAATGGTTTGGGTTGGAAGGGACCTTAAAGATCAGCTGGTTCCAGGCCCCTACCATGGCAGGGACACCTTTCACTAGACAAGGTAGCTCAGAGCCCCATCCAACCTGGCCTTGAATGCTTCCAAGGATGGGACACCCACAACTTCTCTGGGTGATCTGGTTCAGGGCCTCTTCCCCTTCTCTGACAAGTGGACCCCATCAGCCCCCAGTGGACCCCTTTTCTATTGAGGGGAACTGTTCTTACTGTAGCTTTAAGTTTGAGGAGATATAAACAGAAGTGGGAAACAGAAATTAAAGGGGAAAAAAAAACAAACAAACAAAAGAAAAATACGTTTTTTAGTAAGATTCTGCAACAATCACTATGGAGAAATAGTAGAAGTAAAAATATCTACTTCATTTTCTATAAATGTTTAAGTAGAAATCTGCTTTCTTTCTCATTAGGCTGCTTAACAAATGAAGGTCCATTATTCCTCACTTGAATAAATGATGGCAATGTGATGAAAACCTATTTTACTGAAGCCCATCCCCAGATACTTGCAGTATGCAAGACAGATCCATTCAAAGGTGCCTCACTGAACCTGCACTTCACTAATCCTGTGTGGATATCACAGCATCCCTTAACCAGGATAGCCAGGGCTTGGATCAAACTGAATTTGCCAGGCTAGAGCTCATTATAGCAAGCACACAGACTGTGAAGAAACACTCATGAATTACTATTAACCTGGTTAAGTCCAGCTCTGAACACTGATTTTTAAAAATTCCTGTCTGTGGTCAAGAATAAGGTGTTAAAGTGCCTTAGAGTATTTGTAACACATTCAAATTTTATTAGCTAAATAAAAACAAGTCTCAATTTTCAATCCTTCCCATCATTTGCCCATATGAAAACCAATAACCTAAGGTTTAAATTAACATTTGAGAATTCTCTTTAAAAGCATTTTTTCCGCATTTGTATTTGTACAGCAACTTGAGAGTGCAGGGAGTGTTCACTGGTGTAAAAGCCTTTCCCTTATGAGGTGTTATCCAATTTTTCCCATCAAGCCAATTTCTGAAGCATTTCAGAAGATCATTCACACCACAAGTGCTGCAGAAGAGGAGTACAAAGGAGAGTGAAGTCTACAATCCACTCAGCCTACAAAGCTCCTGTAATTTGGTGGTGCTTCTACAGCTTTGGAGCTCATACACCACCTGTCAAAAAGACACATGACATCATTTGTGACCACTCTCCCCATGCTCATATTGTATGGCATTATTTTTCCACTCATTCTTCCAGAGGATGGATGTGGGTTTTAGGCTCACTGAACACCATGGTTAGTATTCTAATGATCAATTTGTATTAATTCTCGCAGGAATTTTGGAGCTGTCTTGAAGCCTCAGTAGAGATTAGAGTTCCCTTATGTTTGCTACCTTATATGCTGTTGAGATAGCAGCTAAGCCATGGGAGAGACACCTCTGCTAAAAGATATTTAGGCCTTTAAAAGAGTGACTTGTCCAGAATTAGAGGTGAGGCAATTTTAAGAATCAGAAAAATAGAATTTTTGATTCTCACTCAATCATGGTATTAGATATCCTCAATACCTGAATTTAATGAGGTATGTCACCTAATCTGGCTGTGTTCCTGTCTTCATACATAAGCATTGGAATTTCTGTGGTCTCAAGTTTACCTGAGAAACCGAATTGTACTCCAAACAGTTCAAGTTCCAAAATGCTGTCAAGAAGATGACGTGCAGAAAAAGGGTAGAAAAATGTAGTAACAATGCTACCACCAGCAAAATCTGTATTAGATTGGTTCCTCAGCTAAAAGATGCATTGAGCACCACATTTTCTTCCACACATAATGTGGAACTCAGACCAGAGTGGAAGTTTTCACCCTGTTGGCATCACACTGATGTGGAAAATTAAATTCCACAGGGATCGAGCACCACTTCCTTTAAAGGCAATACAAATTTTATGTCCAAACCAGGCTTCTATTTTACCATCTTCTTATCACCACAGCATCCCAAAATGCAAACAGGAATTATGCTCACTCAATGCCAGTCATGTCTGCCAAGAATTTGCATTTACAACAAGATGCTAGAGATCAAGTGAAATACCAACAGCATGACTGGATTTGGCAGTGGCATATCCTCATATTCCCTTGACATTATTAAACATTGACAGCAAAAAGAACTGGATCAAGAGCTGAACCACGAATGAACTCTCATCTGATATGGCCTAAAGCAAGAATTAAGCACTCTATACATAATACTTTAACATTGTTTTCCTTGTTCCAGCACAGGCTGTAGCAGATGCAAGTCTGTGTAAATGTTTCAGCACAGCTTTGACTGCTTTTCTATTTGAATCATTAAAAAAAGTCTTCTAAAACTTTCTCCCTTCAGTGAAGAAAAACCTTTGTGTTTCTCCTTTCAACACCTCTAGCGTCAGCAGGGGTTGTGATACAGTCACTGGTTGTCAAAGGAGGGTTGGAGGGGAAGGAAAACAAGACAAAAAACATTTCTTTTTTAAAATATATACTTACATGTTAATTAAATAAAAAATAAGGAAAGTTATATTAGTGAATCACAGTAGGCAATTTCTTTTCCACTGCCTGCATACTGAAATGCCTTACAGTAGGCAGCAGAGTGGAGGAGCTGTTTTGGATTCTGTGTGCCACTGGACTCAAGTTTTCAAAGGCATTCAAGAGCATATGTCTGAAATTTAATAAAAGCCTTCAATCTCTTTGAAACCTAATTTCAATTCAACATATTCTCTTCAAAGGGCAGGACCCATCCAAAAATATGTAGGAAACTGCCCACAGGGGAAGAAGAAAAATCATTAGATAAGGAATAGCTTCTGGCATGGCAGGAAAGACCTGAAGAGTGGAGAATACCCTGTTCTCAATATGCAAAGAAATTCTGTAAGTGGGGTGATGAACTGATCTTCATGGTCAGATAGGATGCATTTATTTATGCAACAAGGAGAGGTAAAAATCAGGCAGCAAACAAAAATTCTAGAAAAGCATTCAATGGATTGCTTAGGGATCTTGCAGAAGCTCATTCCAGGTTTCAGGAAAAAAAAAAGCCTCAAGTCAAGAAATCAAAAAAAAGTCCAAACATTTTGGACAAAGGTCTAATAAACTTTAAAAACCAACCAAACAAACAAGAAAACAAAATGAAAAGCATTTCATGGCCAGTCTTGAACTACAAGGAATGGGTAAGACTTTTCATTGCATGTATCACTCCTCCTTCTCCTGCCACACCCCTGCCCTAAGACTAATCTTTTGGGTTACATTTGCCGATTGATCTGGCAGAGTTTTTATTTTCTGAACAGATCAGCCTCTGCTGACCCTGAGTGATGTAAGGCATGCAGGTTCAGCAGGAGGCACTAAAAACAAAAGGCAGGAACCATGTGTAGTAGCCTGCAGTACCCCCAGCTTGTTCTCTACACAAAGTTATCCCTGTGCTCTCTGAAGTTCCCACTTCCTGCAGGCCACACACTTTACCAGCAGTCACCATCAGAGAAACATTTTAAATTAGGCTTTGAGGACTTTCAGTGTTCTTATTTGTTATCATTTTGGGGTTTTTTCACAGGAATAGACTGGATTTTTGAAAGGAAGAGTTTCGCTTCCATCCCCATGTTAAAGTTCCTTGGGAGTTATTTTCTCGCTTAACGATTCAACAATGATAAGGGAAGCATACATGATGCAAATTTGTTAAATATTCAGCATATTTTATTAATCAAATCACAGTCTGCAGGCTTGAAAGCTTTTGTATGATAATACCCTATTGCATGACCTTTCAGATTTATTCTCTAGAAAGCACGCATTAGACTTAATAACCACACTTCTTCATTATCATTTATTCTGACCTAAAGACTGATTTTGCCGTCCACAGGAGAAAACTTTTCCTGATAATTGGTTCTCCTTGGTTGTAGTCCACAAGAAACGACAAATTTCACCTTGTTCAAGACACCTCATGATAACACTTTAAGCCAACAGAGGAAGCATGCATAATTTCTTAATTTTTCTTAAGACATGCACATGTTTTTCTCCTGAGTTTGCACCACTATTTTGTCCAATCACTTGTTATTCCACTTCACTCAAATAACCGTGGCCTAGAGAACAAACAGCCAGCTTGTCTTCTCTCTGGGGAGGCTTAGATTTTGACAGGATGCAACATAATAGTAAAATAAAGTCCTCAGCAAAACATCCTTTGCTTACAGTATTGTATGCTAAGACTTTTTTTCCTACAAGTGTCCAATACCTCCAAATGAACTCTACCAAAAAGCGTGAAATGAATCTCTGTATAACTGAAAATAAGATTAGACCACAAAGTCATTAACAAGATTCCTAATACTCCTGTCTCCTCCAGCAATGCAAAGTCTGGATACCATTATAAGAAATTTTAGACTCAAAGACCTGCTGCTCCCCCTTACCTCCAAAATCCCACACATGGGCTGGTTGCACATAGTAAAAATGCATTGAGGGAACAAAAACAAAAAGCAGTCCAAATGGGCCTGAGCACTCCTGGTAGATCAAGTCTTTCATTATCTTGAGGAATCAAGGTACAAATTTTCAGGCTAAAAATCTACAGAAAACATGGAAACCCAAGTGCATGCATGGAACTGAAGATCAAATAACCATGGGATCTCAGTCTGAAAGCAACATATACCTTTATACCTTAGGGGAAAACACACAGCTGTTTTTTTCTGAAGGAACTACTTCCCTGTTTCTTTACTGTTGAACTATTCCTATCCTTAAAGGACCAGAAAAATAGAACAATCCACAGCAATGCCTTGGGAAAAAAACCCTAAAGTTTACTTAACTGGGAGTCCACAAACACTGATCTCCCAGGGAGGGAGAAGAAACTATGGGCAGCAATCAAAGCAGAGATTAATCTACAAATGCACAGAAGGCTTTGATGTGTGACTTTAATGCATCTGTTCAAGTCGTTGTGCAATTTCAAAAAATACAATTTTAATGTACAGGCATTTTGCAATACTTCACCACTCCTTTAGTTTGGCTTAAAAACCGGAATAGAAAACATTTTCATATTTTAAAATATCCATTAGTATTAGCATACTTTTCTAACCACCCTAATTTCCATCAAAATTATTAACAATTTATCATGAAAATAGCATTCACAGTTCAGCATTTGAAAAGCATGTTTTTTTCTCCCTGTTCTTTGACAATCAGGTCTTCTAAGTGAAAAAAAAAAATCACGCTGGGTTTTTCAAAGCAGTCTTACACTGGTGACCTTCTCATCAGCTTTTTACATACTGTAGGTCTTTCTAAATGAATTCATAAATGATGTTGGAACATACCATGTCGTTGCCAGTGCAGCTGGAAGCTGAGCCACTGTAGCAAATAATTTATTCAGATTTATCCTTTACTTTGTTCATAAAATATTTCATCAGCAAGTTAATCTCTTCCCCAACTCCCCCAGGCCTCTCCTCCCACCCCTCCCCTGTGGTCTATGAACCTCTTACTGCAAATGTATTTATTGTAACACTTTGGAAGGCTGATCAGATGTACCATAAAAGCACCTGCATCCCCAATCTGGGGCAACGTGATGGAAGGATGAAACAGACCAAGAGAATTCAGAATCTTAAACTGGGCATTTGACAGATGTCTGATAAAAGATCTTTTCCCCTCCTGAGCTCCTCAGGTATTTGTATCCAGAATCCCTGTAAAACAATAACACTTGTTTTGCATCAGCAAAATTGAAATTTTATTCTCCCCATACCTTTGCAACCTCTACTCGTGGCAGTAGGCAAGCATGAAAAGAACATCAATAGTTGGCCCTTTAGCTATCATTTGGTCATGAAAACACATTGTATTGACTTAACAGTGCACCTCAAATATGCCAAGACAGTTACAGTCAAGGTGGGAGCACGTTCTTCACTGTGTGAGCTGTAGTTAGGATGGTGCAGGACAGGCTGAAGTTAAACAGCAAAGACTCAGGTTATGAACCAAGGCAATTACCATAATTGCCTAAAAGTGCAGGCAGCTCTGAGCACACACTGGAGGAACCAGTGGACTATCACTGGATATTTTCAAAAATAGTTTAGTCTAAGCTTCGTCAGAAATGTGTGCAAGTTGAATGGCCTGGGGGCAAACCAACAAGACAGCATCCAGTCCTGTTTTTAAGACTGTCCTATATTATTCCAGTTTGTATTTTTATTCACTAATATATCTTCCTGCTTTATATTTTCATACCTATCTATCCTTTTTCTATTTTTTCTTCTATTTCTATTACATATATATTTAGACTTACACATAATAAGTCCTTTATTTAGTTTTCTTTGGTAAAAATCATCACAGAGTCATAAATAATTCTAAGAAACCTCAACTTCTTCATTTAACAGCAACAGTTTTAGTTTTGGCCTACAGCAAATAATAAAAACAAATATTTGAAGACCCCTAATTTCTACTACAGTCTCTCCCTTACCCCAATTATTTGCTATACAACTGAAGCATAAATCAAAACTACAAAACAAGTTTGTTTCACCTCCTTTGTGTATCAGTTTGTCATTACCTGATGACCAGCACAGTTACAGATAGATTAGTATATTATGAACATAATTAGAAATGCCTATTTTCATGTTACCTGATATACTTGTACTTCAACAAATGTGAATAACAAATGAGAGCCTAAGAAGGCAGCAGAGTTGTATTCTGCATATACAACACTACCTTAGGTGATTTATGGTTGTCAACAAGTTAATGTATGAGACAGAAGGAAGGAATCATGAGCTTCCCTGAAAGAGAGAAACTTTAAGATATTGAAGTCACTAAAGTTGTAGCAATATTTCCATCTACTGGGGGCTGGATATAATTAGCAGCTACTTACAGCTGCCACATTCTCTTTTTCTTATCAAAGTCAAATTGATTAAGCATAAACACTGCTCTTCCTGGATTGATCATGCAATCTGGCTCCATGATTTCACATTTTTTATGTATGTCCAAAATATTAGGACACAAAAATAGCATAGTCTGTTAAAAGCTGTTGGTCCTCTTATCTTAATGGACTAGGACAAAACTAAGGCAGCAAATAGAGGCTGTCCCAGAGAGGTAAAACAGAGATCTTCTCCATAAAATAAGACATCTAGAATCTATTAATAAATCATTTGGTCCAACGGTGGATTCATTTCTCACGTGACAAATAAGGTGGATTCAAAGGTCTTGATGCTTAAGGAAATAATGATGTCAAAGTCACAGCTTTATTTTTGTCACCTTAGTACATTGCAAAGGCAGCACTTCAAACTGTCATGTACAAGACCTCTATTTCTCCATGTCTGCATCCCTTTTTAAAATAATCTCTTATTTCTAAGTGGAATTTTAGAAAAAGCCTAAAAAAGTGAACAATGTATCACTGCTAAATAGCAAATAACCAGTCCCAGAGGAACCAAGGGCTAAGCCCTGAGAGGGCAATAGAATTTATTTCACTTTAGAGATTTTGTCAGTCTTCAAACACAAAATATTTACAATTTCTGTCTTCAGCTAAATCCCACCACACATTATTTGAAGATAGCCTACAGCACCAGACCAAGCAATTTAGTTTACTCATAAGACTGCTCAGAGGGGCAGCTGTGGGTTCTGAGACCACTGAGTTTTAAGAGTATCACAGATTTAAGAAAAGTCACTCCTTTGTTTAAAAAAAACAAAACAAAACAAACAAGCTTGAGTAAAGCAACTTGATCAAATCCACACAACATAAGGATTTATTAAATCTTTTGCAACAGCTACTGAAAGTTAATAAAAACAAACCAATATCACACTTTGCTCTTGCAGTAACTTCACAGCATGTGACTGGCAGTTCCAAAGCAAAATCCATATGCAAACACGAGCCATCCATTAGAGTGGCAGCACCAGCTTTGGCCTCAATTACCCTGACAGACTGGGCTTCTGCCTGACAGAAGAATTTGACTCTGTATTTATGTGCCCTCACACTCCTGCAGATATCTATGACTGAGAGCCAGCACAGAGCAATTCCAACATCCAGACTGACACTGTCATTACAGGAAAGGATTACTGCTTGCCTTCTATAGTGTGCTGTTGTCAGGTAAAGCATTTTAAGTGTATTTGTAGAATAATTTAGCCCACTACCATCTTTTTTTTTGTTGTTCATCGATAATTCAGTAGACATTGGCAGTTAGTCTTTTTTATTTCCAATTGTGCAAACATGTTATATAAACTTATATTTCAGCACATGCTTCTGTTCTTTTATTTACTGGAGGTCACCCAACTAATATGCTTCCCTTTGACAGCAACCCTTCTGAGCTGGGGGGGCAAAGTTTGCAACACAACTACATTAGTTCAAACCTCAGAGTACACAGAACCCTCAAAATCTACACAAACTATTGTACAAATGAACTAAATGAACATCAGGAAACCAACAAACCATCTTCTTAAAGGAGGGCTCCAAAATAATTAGACAAAAGGGGTCAAAAAGATTCATCGTCTTTGCTACCTGAAATAAAAATGATTTGAAATATGAATTCTAAATAGCCTAAAAGAGCCTTCCACAACTTAATTTGCATCTTTCTTAAATACCTAAATCCCTGGTGCATGTTGGCTTGCCTGCCTAAATCATCATGGATAATTAAAGCAACATTAACTGTCAGCAATTGCTTTTTTGGAGGCAGCACCCACTTCCCTATCAGCGTTTCCAACACTGATCTACAGCACTGTAATGATGTAAATCACTGCTGCACTTAAAGTGCTACAAACAGCCCTGCAAGTGGAAATTTATCATAGTAACTAGGTATTGCTCAGGAATAACTAAGTTTGAAAGCATTTCTCAGAATGCATAAAGCAAGTCACTGTGCTCGTACTGATACCTGAAACAATACAGCAACTTTTTTTTTACTCACAGACTAATTGCAAATATATGGAACAGAGCCTTACAGCCCAATCCTGTTCAAACACAGTGCTCTCTGATTTAAAAAGCCCAGGTCGAAATAATCAAGAAACCCAGGTGACTGAAAGCTGCAGATAATATACAGACAAACTGTAAAGAATTACAGAATCAAAGATTTTGAAAGAGCAAGATGTTATTTGCTTCACATTTCAGCCTTCTGTTTTCATCTTAAGTTTTTACATCTTCTTTCCCTTCCACTCTTATTTTTAATTCTTAACACAGAAAGATGCAAAGTGAGAAATATATGAGAAGTCAATAATCCCATTTTATGGATAACCTTTCAATTTTCAACTTTACTAAGCAGAAAAAATACCTCCAGGCTTTTAGACCAGCTTTTCAACTGCAAACTCTGTAATCTGCATACAGACTATGAATCTTCTTTTCATCTGCCTTATATGTATAATTGTCTCCTTCATTCTATGAAAATTGTTTTAATGACAAATGGAGGAGCACCCACTGTGGGAGACTATGTAATTACACAACCACAGACTGCTTTCCTTGGAAGAATCCTGTTGTTTTGGCTTGAAATTCAACATTTCAGAGCATTTTCAAGGGACCTGTATCCAAACTTTCATCAACTATTTTCTTTCTCTTACAAAATAAAGGTATGCTTTATTATGTTAAAAAGTTCTCCATTGCTTAATAAGCTAAGAACTTTTTCTAATCTCATTTTCAGAAACACCTGAAACTCTTTTCAGAAACACCTGAAACCTGTCAGAAACTTTCTATAACAACTCAGCTTGAGGCAGACCTCTAGCACAGAGTTAGTTAAAGCAATCACAATCATGATTTACAGCACAGCCCAAGAGCATGAAGAGGCCTAAATTTCCCATTGAACTCTCGAATTTTTTAGAGAACCTTCTCTTCTAGAAGTACCAGAAACATCAAAATAAAGTGGTGCTATCAAAATGACAGTGAGTCAGTGATAGTCACTGAATGCAACTTGTAGTTTTGTGAAGCATTTGGCATGTGAGCTGGTGGGAGACATGGCTGTGAAGATCCCTCATTTCTCATCAGGCCTCATGTCAGTCGCTGTAAAAGCAGATCTTCCTAAATAAAATGCAAGCACAATAAGTCATCATCTCTGTAGTTTATACTTCTGAATTTATTCAGCTGCTGTCAAATAAAAGTTCCCTCTCAGAGCAGTTTTGTACAAGTCATGCCCACAAACCTCAATAGAAAAGTTCAGGTGGAAACACAAAAAAAAAAAAATAAAGATAGAAAATTTTGGCTGATGCACAATTCCCTCTCTGACCTACTGGGAATCCAAAGGCAAATATGAACTGGCTCAACCAACACATTGTAGGGAAGCTGGGCCAGACTGCATAATGAGAAAACCAGAAAGTGAACCCTTCATACAGAGAGGGTATCAGTCACTCCCCCACACCTGCTTGTATAGCAGAAAAAGGCACTTCCAGACACATACCAAGTTCATCTTAAAAAAAATTTCTTAATCTATACATAGATACCCCAGACTTTCAATAAAACTACATCTTGCATTATCTATCTTTTTCCAGGGTTATAGGGGTGAAGGGGGAAGTTTGTTGTACTTCATTCTACTAGGACTGCATTCAGTGGTAAAGTACAATAATTTCCTCCTAAATCCAGACCTCTTATTTTAGAGAGGAAAAGCTCCCAGGTGTGATTGTTATTCAGACTATCTTTTCCACTTGAAGCTTTCACAATTCCAGCGGAGATAATTTGGTCTGTCCCATGATCAATAAAACAGTTTTATCTCCTGGTACTGATATTACAACATTTCCTTTCCCTGCCTATATCTACAAAGCAAAGGGAGTTAACTAAATTCAATATTAATATAAGCGGTTGCAATTCCAGGACTAATATGACCCTAAAGGGACTGGTAATTAGCACGATGTTCATATTGGCATAAGATGCATGTCAGGCTAAGCAAGTACAGTTCTACTCCTCTTACACTACACTATTACATCCTGGTTTCTCAGTCCTTACATAGCATGAGAGTGAGAAAAAAACCCTTGAGGATTTATGAGCAGAACAGAACTGTTCTTTCAACTGACACAAATACATACCACACTCACTCCCTCTAAGGATGCTCTGTGAAGCTGATGTATCTTCTCCCTCCTTTCTTTCTGGGCTGAAATCATATCCATTAAATCTCATAAAACTCCTGAAAGAGTATGCATTTCTCATGACTTGGGCCATGACACAGGATATCAGCTTTCATTTCAGCTGCAAGCAGAGTGTGAACAAACTAAGGTGCACTAGAAAGAACATGCAAATAGTGGCCATGGGAGCCATTGTGTCCGGCCTCAGTTGAAATCTTCTTTCCCTTCTTACCCATTCCAGTGAACTTTCTTCAAGTCTCCCATGGGTTACTTACTGTCAAACATCAGAAAAACCAAGAAGGCATTTTATTATGGTGGAAAAACATGAAACTACAGTTTAGTCAATGGCTTGAAGGCTTCTGGAGTATGTGGAGGCCACCAGAGAATTTCCAATGTGAAACACCCACGTCACATCATCATTATTCCTTTGCTCCTGTTGCTGAGAATAAAATTTTGGCAGGGGGGAGAGGGGAACTCAGTCTTTGCTAATAGCCTTTATTTTTCCAGGAGCCTTCAGGAATCAGTCCCCACTGATTGAGCAGTTGCAGATTAACGAGAGTACATAAGATATATAAATTCAACAAAATGCTACAGTGATTTATAAACCAAGTCTGGTTGCTCTCCCTCTTACACTGTGTTTACCAATTGTTTCCACTTCACAAGGGCTGGCTGTGCTTCCTATCTGTGAGAAGTCCAGAGATCTTTGCAGCACTGGGGCAGTTACACTTCTCTAATGCACTCTTCTGCTTTCCTGAAGTTCCCTGGTGTTAGATCTGGCTACAGAGAGCATTTTCTTCATCTTTTCATTTTTCTGCAAAAATTTATTGATAGCTTTCTCTGAAGTGTAAGAAGAATAACCAGTTTGTACAGGAATGGGCTGAAGAGAAATCTGAAGTTCTCAACCAGCTGTTTGCAAGGGAGGGTAATTTTTCTGTGGCTTGATTCACTCAAAAAGTTTTTATTGCTTTACTATCAGCATCACAACATGCCTCCCTAACACACATACATACAGTACTTTGGGAAAGTTCCCAAAGGACCCTGAAGCCCTTGGTAATAAACTGGACTTCTGAAACATCATTTTTTTCTAAGCGATAACAACAAAAAGCTACAAACACAAACCTTTGTAGAGCAGCAATCTAACAATGACAGCAATTTGACAGATATTTTGCACTGGCTAAAAAACATTGAGCTCCACTGCAGCAAAGAGATTCTCTCATTTTTTTTTTTACTTCTTTTCAGCTCTACTTTTTCCATTTAAAGTATTTCCAAGTCTGTACTGCAGGTACAGATTTCATTTATATTTTATGCTTCTCAACTATCTGGTCTTTCACAAGAGGACAAAGAGAAAGGGTTTTTGTTTATCTTGTAGAAATCTAAACAGAGTCTGCTAAAATGTATCTTTTGCCAAAACAAACGAGGTCTTGCAAACATTCCCAAATACAAATGTGTTCTTGTAATACATGCCTGTGAGTACCCACTTCACAATTATGCCAAGGGATTAAACCATGTGTAGAATGTGGATTTTCAAAGTGTGTCTTTGCCCATAGGATAGAGCTTGGTAGTTTTAATAGTGATCCAAGAAATACCCATCAGCTCTTGTGAAACTGCATCTATTCAAACTTTAAATACTTCACTGGCTGAGAAAAGCAGGTTTTTTCCACTGATACACTCCCAGGCTAATTTGAACCCTAGTTCTAAGTGGG
>JAWWLV010000158.1:13872217-13939491 GCA_035041135.1 Platyrinchus mystaceus | reverse complement strand
TTTGTGCCTAAACCCTAAAAACAACCTGACTACATTTGCTGTTGTGACACAAGTTCTCAACAGCTATGAATTCTCCAGTCCATGCATTTTCTGGTCTGAAAAGCTATGGAAATAAATTCTAAGCACATTGAATCAACTTTTCTTTCTTGAGGATTGCTTCCAAGTGTCTTATGTAGCTAAGAATTGAAACCAGGAGTCCTCCATAACATATAAGCCCTTGTGCTTACTCAAATGGGGAATAAACATCTCTACGGAAAATAAGGAGTCATTTCTTAAGTTCTGAATACTTGCAACAAAATGTTATGAACAATCTGGATTTACTAGTGTAGTGAGAAGGTAATTTCTACCAATTCACATTCAAGCACGTGCTACATGACTTGTGTGCTATTTGCAAACAAAAGAGTGTTAATTTGTGCAGTATCTTTGATTCAGATTGACCCAGTTATGCTGTATTTCAGGAGCTAAATTATTCTCCCTTTCTAATTCTACTCTACAATATTAATAAAATAATCTTTCTAACTTCTTCAGTCCATCAAAGTGTCCATATGAAGTTAGAAAAGAGTAACCTTCATATCTGGTATGTATCCCCTCTGTCCAACATCATCGTGGGTACTTAAAACCAACTTTTTACCACCTTTAGACAAACTTTTCTCAGTACTAAAACAATCAGACTTCAGTTTGGGATTTGGCTATTCACATCCTGACAGACATCAGTTCCAAAGGACCCTGAAGCAATTTAACATTTAGGTTTCCTCTCCATGCAGTTCACCAGCACACTGCAGGGATCCAAACCAAACTGCTCAGCACATCAAATGTTTCACCACACAAGTCCATACGTTGCCTAATTGGACCTTACACAAGTGCATTTGATCTTTTTATCACCAAGGCAAATATCAAGACAGTTTAAAGTAGGAAAGTTTGACTTTGTGCCTTGTTCTGCCTCTGCTTAAAATAAAGCAAGCAAAAAGCATCACGTATTTCATATGTTTTTCATGCCACAAAACCAAGTATGTCCCCTTATCTGATAGTTTAGGATTTGTGCCCCTTTTTTTTTTTTTTAGAGATGATTGAGCTTAATTTATATAAAACTAGAAATTACAATGTAAGATATTAAGAGCTGATTGTTTTTGCTCTTGGACAGTGCACAGGATTTTAGACTTGTTAATAAGGCGCATCTTTAAAGAAATCAAGCAGAAACTTCCTAATTTTCAACTCTTTGAAAGCTTATATAATTGTGGCACTAATTAGCCCCCAAAGAAATAATGACTTCATTCTTTCTGTATCACATTATTTGAAAAAAAAATTCCATTAAAACGGGGAAAAAAAAAAAAAAGAAAGAAAAATAATTCAACCACCACCGATGGTTATAAACAGTTATATTGTTGTGCAAGTTCCTCAAGTTCTCCAAACAACATTTGTTGTTCCTGTAAGAAATGATGGAGTGGCTGTCCTGTCTAATCTGCAGATGCATTGATCACTTCCTCTTCTCTACGTAATAAGCTTATTTTAGGTGCAACTGCTGAAGTGTTCAAACTGTTGGGTGTCCTAAGATGTCTATTGGACTTCTGCTTGTTTTGACAACTTTCATAAAGTAGGTACATAAAGTATCAAGACATATCAGGCTGGCATAACTCAGCTATGGCCTGCACCCTGCCCCTGGCCACAAGGACAGGTTATACATTAAAGTAGTGCACAAAAAAAGAACAAAGCAGAGAGCAGAGCCAGAGTCTTCAACACAACCCAAACAGAGACTATTCACCATGCTTGCCACTCTTTGCCCAAAGTGAAAAGAGAAATTAGATCACAGACCACTCTGACAAGCACCTTTAGTAGGATAAAATTCATGGCTGCAGGTGAAACAGGGCATAGATTTGCCCAGAGAATTGCCCTTTGAAAATAATATCATCAGCCCAAACCAAAACAATCTCCTGGATCCTGCAGCAGGAATGGCCAGAGATGACAAGCTGCATTTCACAAACTCATTCCATGTTTCCATATAAACTGAGCTGATTGTGGTGCAGGGAGCAAACCCCAAGTATTATTTCTACCAAATTTGAAAGAATTTTCCTCACACTTCCTATTAGTCAAAGACTGATTCCTTTCATTTGTATTGCCCTTACAATTCATTGAATCCAGCTAAAACCAATTCAGTTTTAAATTTAAGCTAATACTTGCCCTGTCTCTTTACAATATTCTCCAAATTCTAGTTAATGTATAAAAACAACGTAATTATTGTTCTTATGCACTACTTAAACTTACTATATTTACTGACCTAATCCAAAGTTTACTGACATAAGTGAAAACATACATTACTTTATCTGAGACTTTTGCTTCAAAATTGCAGAGTAAAGAGCTGTCAACAATTATACCTACTAAAGTGAGGGGAAAAAAGGGAGAATGTGGTCCTTCTACCTACATTTAAAATATTTATATTGGCCATTTAAATATTTATATATTTGTCACTTTAAAATATTTATATAACTATTCAGCATTTCATATATTGGAGAGTGAACTTATATAATGCAAATAAATTATGTATTAAATATTTACCATAGGTTAATATTTTATGAAATTTACTGTGCACACAGTAGGAACAAAACTGGCAAGGGATGAGGAACTCAAGAGACAACTTTTGCACTTTCAGTACAAAACAACAAGCATCACCTCTGCACTGCTATTAACAGAGTTTTATAGGTTTGCTAAGAAAGCACCTCTGTTTAGAAATTATGTAATTAAACACCCTGAGATAATTTATCCTTGGGCAGAATTCCACCAAAGTTTGAGGAATTAGTCACAAATAAAGTTGATCCTGCAGTTTATGAGCTAGGAGATCAAAGAAGGAATTGAAAAAAAGTTGAGTGTTTTGAAATATTCATGACCGAATTTCTAAAACTGCTTTTGACTCCTGTGCCCTTGATACGAGTTTTGAACAGCGTATTCAAAGAGCAAAGTGAGGCAAATGATTTCCTTTATCCTGCATTTAGGCATGAACAGAACCTCTCAACACCACAAAACCCCCCACTCCATGGAGGAAATTTGAAAAACAAACAATGTCTTCCCTACCGCTCTGAAAATTTTAACATTTTCTCAGCCCATAACTGAACTCCAGTTTTAACCATCAGGCCACAAGTTGTACCTGTGCCAAATTCAGAGTTGCCACAGTCTATCTGAATATCTGAAAAAATATACTCTGAATTAAGACAGAAATCAATCCCAAGGATCTGGGACACACAGGGATGAGTCCAGGACCTCAGACAACCATGAAGGCATTCTATTGCTGGCATAGTCAGTATCCAAATTACACTCTCCTAACAACAACGTGTAAGAAATTAACGCTAAAAGGATATTGCAGTACCAATATAGTCAACATTTACATTTTTATGACAAGTTGATGTATTGGCAGCAAGTTAATACCAAAGGGCTATATAAGTAGAAGAGTCCTTATGGTATTGAAATTTCCTCAGAGCTTTTTAATTCCTTCATAACTTTTAAATTCTGATTAACAGTCATAATAAACTCTAAATATACTTACAACCTCCAAGCATTAGGCTTTATTAATCTACATAACGTGCCAATTAAGTTAATATACTTCAATCCTGTCTAGTTCTGAAAGATGTTTTAATCTTACAAATATAAAAGCAAACCAGCAAGCAAATCTCCTCTCCTTGCTGAGGTTTTTTAACAATTGACCTTATTTTGCTGTATTCTAGTAAGTTAACTTCCCAGTGGGAAGCCCATACTTCAAGAACTAGGAATTAGTTCACTGCTAACAGCAAGATTCCTGTCCTTGCACTGATCACAGAGATGCTCAGGAGTCAAATTTACTCCAGAGGCAGAATTTGCCCCCTTGCCCAGGTGAAGGCCCTGTCTGCATCCCAGGCTCTCTGCTCTGTCCCTTCCTCATCTTCCGTGCTGCTCCATCACTCCCATCTCCTCTGCCTCGCCTGTACTTGTGCACTGTAGCACAGCTTTCCTCATGCTGCTCTTGGGGATCCCTACAATCCAATACCTCCTTCAGCTCCACTGTTAAGGAAATTTCCCTGTCTGACCATCCAGGAGCTCTGGACTGACCTCTGCCAGTGTCTCTCCCACCACCTGAGATGTGAGCGCAGCCCCTTCATGGCTGCTCCCCCCACACTCACAGTCAGAACACGTTTCCTTACCAGCTCCATCCCAGGGCTCCCGCAGCAGAGACTCAGAAATCCAGATCCTTAAAATAATTTAATCATACCGCAATAACTGAATAACAAAATAACAGCCCAAGCTGCTGCCTCCAAAGAGAGAGCCCAGAAAAAGGAACCCTTGGGCTTCTATGTCCTCACACTCTGAGGGCGGGGAAGTCTGGGGATCATCAGCACCTGTGTCTGAGTGTCCACCTGGCCGGGGCCACAGATGCCCTTTGTTATGCAGAGGGTCAGCAATTCACAGCCTTGGGGTCGCACCCAGAGCTCCACCTGCAGCGGCACCCCGACCTACCTGCACCGAATGGGCTCCTCAGCACCATCACAGTCCCTGCAGCCTCCCAGCAGCAGGTCAGAAACCCTCGTTGCAGTTCATAACCACGGCACACACAGCCTGATTTTGACCTCTGAGAATTTAAGTCCTGGCTTAATGGGTGCTGTGCATTGCAGTACAAGCAGCTCACTGACATTATACTAAGAAATATTAAAAAGTAGTCTCTGCCTCGGGAGAGCTGACTTCAGTGGCCCTTATTTAAATTCAAGCAGGGGAATAACAGGACACCCGGAGCTCTCAAGCTTAGAGAATCATTTATTTTAATGGATGGGTGTTATTATACCTGCCCGTGTTTAATTGTTTCCTACTCCAGTTACCTATAAACCAATTAAGAAACGCCTACTGCTTCTTCCTTTCACGTAAACGGCATCATCTCCGTTACAGGGCTGTCAGTAAGGAAGAAAAAAGCTTCTTCCAAAAATATGTATACTCGAGAACAGAAGCATGATGATTGTGGGAAATTTAGCCCAAAAAGTCATGAGATTGCTTAGGTAACTGACCTTCCTTAATGACATTATGATTTCGGATGAAATAATGTTTCACAAAAATGCTCCCCAATTAATTTTTCAAGCAATTCTTTCATTGCAAAATGAATCATGTTTTGAATACATTCTTTTTTCATCAAGTACATTATTTATTAATAAACAGATTGTGTGGAGGGCTTGATACAAAAGTGAAGTATTAGTTTCTCACACCCATTTTAACATCTATGCATTTTGTACAGCCACTCATGCAAAAAATCACTTTGAATTAATTTAGCTATATCCTTAATCATGATAACTCAAAGTAAGGAGGTTTTATTATTTAATTAAACTAATTATCTTTCTCCCCATCCAAAAAAGAAAACAGAATCTTGGGGCTGAACATCCGTTACCACTAAAATGTCATGCTGCAATATGAGCAAAATGAGATCTGTATAACATTAATAAAAATCAGAAGTTTAACCTAAGCAGTTAACAAATTATGTTGAAATGCTGCTTTACAAGATAAGCAAATACTGATAATAGTGACCTCTGGATTGAGTTAATGTACAGAAATACTGTGGATAAACCAGCACTCAAGAGTTACTTCAGTGATCTCCTTAGACATTGGCTTGGGAATAAATGCTGAGACATGGACAAAAGACATCTTCATCTCCACAGAGTCAGGGAAAAAAATATTGCAGAGGTGGTGTGGTGAGAGTTATACTTGCTGACATCCCTCATTTTTCTCTGTTTTCTCAATTTCCCTTTTGAACTTGGCAGAATCATTACGCAGCATTTTGCAGTGAATCATTCACGTGGGGTTCTCAAAGCTTGTGAAGAAACAGCACTTTAGACAAGACTCAGGACTTAAGCAGGGCAGCTGCAGCCAAGGTCCAGGCACAAGTCCTGAAAAGCTGGCATGTGCTCAACCACAGTTAAACCCTGCTCATGCTGCTTCATGGGAATCACACACATGGGAATCTTATTCAAAACACTTTTCTCAACACCATCCTTATGTCTCCAACACATTCTTTTAAAGTTCCACACTGACATAACCCCATCATCTGACCCCTTTCTGTGAGATGGGAACAACATGGTAAATCTGAGCACACAAATAATGAATCAGGCTGCTCAAGCACTGCACTGGAACCTCCACCCAACAGCACACACTCAGTGAACATCCCTGGAGTTTGTCTTGGAAACTCATTTTTGGGGTAAGGTTTGCCTGGTCTGGGAAAGAAAGGGTTTTAAATACTGTAATAAGTCTCCTTACTTCCTACAAAAGATTAAGTACTTGTGTTTGCATCACAAGGACTTGCCTGCTTATATTCATCCACGAGAACTGCACAATTAGTCACAACCAACTCAAAGATCAGAGATGTCATTTGGTTTTATTCAGGGAATGACACTGATATAAACAAGGCCGATTCTGCTGGTATTACCAACTTCTTTGAAGTGGAAAGACTCGTATTAAAACGAATGTCAGACCTTTGCTCTCTTTACTGAATGTCACTTTCAAAAAACGAGACAAACAAACAAACAAGCAGCAACCAAACAACACAGAAAAAGCCACTTTCCAATTCACAGAAATGCCTACAATTTTTTTCTTACTATCTCCTCAACCCTTAAAAAACTCATAAATAGTGTCCTCCCAAACCTAGACATGGTTCCTAGGCTCAATCAATCTTTGACTGATACGCTTAACTCAAGCTCCTTATAAAGTGATTCAGTTCTGGTTAAATGAAAGGAAGATTATGTGATACAAACCAAAATATTTTACAGGGTAGGTGTATGAAATCAATGAGTCACTTAGCTTTTATAGTCAACCTAGTCACAACAGCAGATGACCTTGTGCTTTTCACATTCCAAGGATCAAAAGTGTACACTTTCTTAACATTTCTCTTCTTTAATCTCCTAACTCACAGTCCTGCCATCCTCTTTTTTTATACTTTCATTTGCCAGTTACAGCAGGGAGATTACGAGTGATGTACATGTTCAAGATCAATATGCCTGTAAGGAGATGGAATTCATATTGATCTTCAGTCATGCAGCACATATGCCTTACTTTCTATAATCCTTTCTCTATAAACAGAAGAATTGCTCCTGCAAGCTGGATTTTTTTTTTCTTTGTTACTGCTTCAGTAGTGCTCTTTACTGCTCCTGCATCCCACTCTCAATCTTTGCTCCCTCTTTAAAAATTAAAAACTTATGGCAGCAATAACTATGTCTAGTGTTCCATGGCAGCAAAACAGAATTTTGTTGTTGTCCAAAAGATCCAGTCTGATTAATTAGACCTTCCTAAATTAGAGCAAGGACAACAGCTCTTACTACATCTTTAATTCCAGCATCCCTATACAGATTATATTTCACATCAACACTGGAATGGCACAAAGCATTTTGCTAAGCATGTTCTGACCATAGAGTTTAAGGAATTATTTGCACATGTAAAACCATCACAGTTTTTCCAATAAAACGTTCTATTTTCTGATTATTTGTGTTTATTCCTTGCATATGTTCTTCTACTCCCAAGAAGTTTATACTTTGTTCTCATTTGATCCAACTTTCCAAAGAAGAAGGGACACTTTTTGACAACCTCTACAACTCACACCATTCCCAGGAGGTGCACAGAAGTTAAACCAATAACACTGGTGCCTTCAGCCCTCCTTTTCCACACTATTGTTGTAAAGCTTCCCAAGTCTTGCTGGGCTTGAGTTGAGCCACTAGAGAGACATGGAGAGAGGGCAGGCTGAGCTCTGTGCAGCATCCAACTGCAGGCATTTATTATGGAGAGACACACACAGTGCTGCAAGAAGCACACAACATGATCTGTACCCACAGACATGATCCGTTTGTCTCACAAAGAGGATCCAGAGAGACCATGAGGACTTAAAAATAAAATAAAATTTAAAAAAAAACACAAAACAAACAAACAAAAAAAAAACCAACAAATTAAAAAAAATCACACTTTGAAGCTAACCTTTCCAATCTAGCAGTCAGGCTGCCATTCTGAATACCTGACATCCTCCAAAATCCCCAAGTAGGAACTTAAAATCGGAACAGTCAATAACCCAACTTCATATGGCCCAACTGCTGGGTGGTTTTGCTGCTGGTTCTACGCTCCCCATCAATACTGCAATTTAAAATAAACAAAACCCAAAGAAAACACATTGACTTTGAAAGGCTCCAGTTTCATTCTGTTGTTGAACAGGAAAAGATCTCAGAGCTCCTATTCCATAGGATGGCAAAGTTATTTTCCCACCCATAAACTCTAATGCTCTGATGTATTATAATACTGACTTAAAGCCAAATGTGATGAATACTGAAACCAGTGTATTACCTTATTTTTTTCATTTTGCTTGCAGAAAGGTTTATAAAAATTCATGTCAGGACAAGGATTTAGCATTCTTCCTATGAACATCTGCAATCACAGCCCCTGCAAGAGCTGACACATCTCCTTACATTGATAGCTTTACTTCCAATCATTCTGATTTTCACAGACTTTTAGCAGCTTGTAAAACTGACCCATAACAAGGTTTTTTGCATCAGATGGAGGTTTTCAGTCCACCTTAATTAATGTCTACCCATTCATTTATGGTATAAGGACACTTTCAGAGTTTCCTCTTCTTACAGAAGTATTAACTCCTTGAAATCTAGGAAATATTTTTCTCCCTGCAAATTACTCAGTTTAAAAGCAAAGTAATCCTGTACATGCAAAGAACTGGCAGCAAAATACTACATATCTCAAAGCAAGCACCTAGCTGGAAAACAAAAGATCCTTGAAGATTACAAACTATGTTAAATCATGCAGATTCTGCCACCAGTTTGGGCACAGCTCAAAGCACTGCTCAGACTCAGCAATGCCAGTCTGCCACTAAGAACGACTGGTTCAATGTGAGAAATAGAACTAAAATTATACTTCCAGTCTTACAACAGCCCAGAAGTTGTACTTTTTAAAGTCAGTGCCTCCTGCTGCGTTGTATTTATTCTGAAAAACATCAGAGAACTTAAAGAATACAAAAATCTCTTTCAACAGTTTACACTAGTTTAAGAAAACAAACAAAAACAAAACGCAAACTCGTTCCCCAAAAAGATATTTAAAAATGTCAATTTTTTTTTTCCCTTTTCATGAAGCCAGACTATTACTCTCCTAAACAGACCCCTCTATTGCCACAGGACCAGCAGCACTCAACAAAGTGATGCAGAGATGTCTTCACTCATTGAAACACGTGACAGAAGTCCATCACCTCACCAAGCTACACAGGAAGAGCATGGCCAGACCTGCAACAAGGCAGGGACAACTGGCAGAGACTGCAGCCATAGGCCTGACAGCATCTCTTGCTCACAGCAACACCAACAAGACAGAAACAGGGAGCTATTAATTCCTTTTTTTTTAAATGTCTAATTTTGACAATCCAAAGCCAGCACTTCATTTTGGTATACAACCAATTTTCAGCTAGTACATTGCTCTCTTCTCAGAGTAAAAATCTAAATATAAAAGAAATCTGTTGTGTGGTATAATAGAGGCAGATCTACCTCCTCAGCAGAACTGCAACCACTTCAAAAATATGGAACATTTGCACATGAATATTTTCAATGGAAATTAAGCACCTTTTGAGTGTCTACATATAGCACAGCAGTATGAATGAATTCATACCACTATTAATGTAAACTGGTAAAAATGAGAAGGATTTAAAGAATAAAAGTGGTTGAATTTGCAACTTTTCCCTTGTCCAGTTGAGGAGGGGAGTGATAGAGTGGCTTGATGGGCACCTGGTGTTGAGACAAGGTCAGTCCACCACACATACAATCAGACATCTCAATTCATGGATACTTTGCACTAAAAATAAAGAGATCTGCTGTACTTTGGCAGAAAAGGCATACAAGCAGACAATGAGCATAACCCAGCACCTCAATTCTTACAGCAACCAAGGGCTCAAAGTTTTAAATGACAAGTGCATCTTAGTCATTATGCTGTATAAAAATAACAGTTTAGTATGAAAAATATTTACTACAGTAACAAATTATTGCCATTTATTTTTAAAACTGATTTCTATTGCTTTTCTTATCTCTAATTCAAAATGACCTTATATCTTCATTAATTTTAAAAAAGTGAGGAAAAGGTAATAGTTACAAGTTCTCCTGATCTCCAGGGGTTTTGTTTAATTTTTATGTGGATGCCACAAAAGCCTTCAAGATTAAGCAACATGATTTCCTGTTTAAAGGCAGTACCAAAGATGAGTGGAATAAATTATGGCTCCACTCTTTTGTAAGAATTGGAAAGAATATATTCCTTTCCCAATAATAGTGCTCACATCAGCTCCCTCCACTGACAGAAACTAGAAGAGGTGGCACTGCTGACCTCAGACTTCAGTCACAGAATGACCTGAGTGCACTACAGCAGCACACATAGCTAAAATAGCCTTTGGAAAATCATCTTAGCATATGGAGTTTGTCTGGAACAGGCTTGGCTGAACATCCTCTGCAAAAGGGCCCTGTGGTGTTCTGGATAACATTCTGAGTAGCAGCTCTAACCCTACTGTGAACAGGACAGTGAGAATTCCACCAACTCTCCCAAAGATAGGGGAAGAATTGGCCTTTTCTTCCCTACTTCATTTCCTGAATCGAGAGAAGAAAAGGGGTAAAACAAAAGCCTTATGTGCTTCATAAATAAATACATTTAACCTGATCTGAGCTTCCACAGCCCTCTTGAACTGCTTTCCTGCTTCTCCTCTGCCAACTCAGGGTGGTTTCACTGATGATCTCCGAGCTGTCTGAGGAAGGCGAGGAAGGCAGCCTGGCACAGGAGCTGTGCCAGGAGAGCCATCCAGCAAAAGCACTGCCAGAGGAAAGGAGCAACAAAGAGCTAAGAGATTGTTTGATTTAGACACGTATTTGAAGAGGACCCAGGAGGGTGCTGAAAACAGTTGCAGAATCAGAGAGTGTTTAGAAGCAGGAAACCGGCTTCAATTTCATCTCCCTGAGTTAGCCCAGGGGAAACACAGAAAACATTACTTCCCTCACATAGCGTGGCAACTCCGGTCTCCACGTGAGGCATCCACAGCTGTGGACCAATTTATAGCTGCTTTTTCAAATGTCACACTGTCTCCCCCAACACTCCAGGCCACAGTCCCACAAATCAGAGGTACAGGAGTACTCACGGCGGGGTCAGTCAGGCTGCACTGCCCACCCCGCCTCATGCACAGCGAGTCAAGAGACCCAAACTCACCCTGCATGCAGGGAAGTACACGGGGGAACAGAGAAGGTGGACTTTTTGTGTTGCTCTGTAAAAAAAAACAAACAACATCTGTAGGCTTCAACCTGTGGCACAGGGCAGAAAGCACCTCACTGTGTCTGGCACAGTGTGGGAGCACTGCTCTGAACCACACACCAGCTCAGTGTCTCAGCAGCAGTAAGATTAATACATAAAGGAAAAAAGATACACTACAGCTTTTTTGTTTGTTTGTTTGTTTAGGACCAGCTGATGTCATTGGGGAGAAAAGTATGGAAGCCCCTCGTTGTACTCACCTCACCTGAGGAGAGGAGCAGGGCTGGGCCACGCAGGAGAGAGGAGCGAGGGAACATCCCCACACAAACAGGGCAATGAAAAAAGAGTGACCCCAAAATCTGGGGGTTTACTGTGCAACATGTTGCCAGAGACAGGCTGGGGGTGATGGAGGCATTCAGGGGAGGGAGTCAGAGATTGCTGCTAGCACAGAGACCCGGGCAAAGGTGACAGGTAATGAGAAGTAAACCAAGAGAGACCAGGAGAGTGAAACACTGGCATGGCACTGGGTCCACACAGCTTCCCAAGAGCAAAAATGAAGAGACCACCTGTGATCCACCTGCACATTCCAGAGGATCAGCCCAGACATGAGGCACTCACCAGGACCAGCTCCTCCCCTCTCCCTCCCACTCCCCGGGGCACGAAGCCTCTTGTGAGCCTGGCCCAGGGAAAGCCAAAGCCCCCATGCACCTCTAACCTCATCCCCACCTTTGGCTGGAGCATTTACCCTGGGCCAAATCCCCTGGGACATCCCAGATTTGAAGGTGCATGAGTGTCACCTCGCAGACCAGCCCACACCAAAAGCCCCCATGTTACTGCTGTGGGTACAGTTCATAGTTTTGAAGGTTTGGGTTTTTGTAGCAGTCCCATCAGACCCTTGGAGAAAAAAATAAGTGAGCAGTGGAAAAATAAAAGCAAAAATGAATTAAAATCTTCTGGGATTCAAACACATTCCCTGCAGGAATCCTCAGTCGGGTGTTCTGCATTGCCCAGGGTGTGGGACTGAGGTAACATGTCCAGTGATGGAGGAGTTTGGGAACAAAATTAACAAAGCCCCAAAGCATTAAAGCACCGAGATAGTTTTCAGCATAAGCCTCAGATACACACTCTTATATCAACAAAATGCATTTGTTACATAAAATCATTTTTCCTTCTCTTTAAACAGAGTGGGGGAAGGGAGGCTTAAAATATAATTCAAATGGCTTAAAACATAGCTCATACTTCCAGTGCTCATTACCAGAATTATGCATTTCATGTCTGGCTCTACAGTGCAATAGATGGAATTTTTTTCCTGCTTCCTGCAAAACAACATTTGCTTATTCAACTGCCTTTTAGCAATGGGTATAATCATAATCCCAAGTGACATATGCAGTGGGAGCAACTGACTGCTTACTCTCTCTCTCCAGCACTTTATTTCTAGCAATGCTGTGTTTAATTAGCTCCACAGTAGTCAGAGGAGCAAACAGGTCACCTCTATGTCAAACCTCCCAATAGTCATCTTCCCTATCACCACCCCCATTGCCTTCATTTATTTTGCTGTTTTGCCTGCTACAGGTAAGGTCATTAGTGTCAAATAGCTTTTTTAAATTTTTGTGTGTGTGTGTTTTGTTCCTCAATATCTTCACTTTGGGAAAGGGAATGAACTCTAGCACACAGCATCTTTTTGAGGGAGGGAACATATCATACAATTTCTATATTCAAACTGAATGTCACCAGAATTCCTTGAACAGATGATGTCATAAATGTTCCAAAACGCTGAAAATTAGGAGCCAATATGAGGTTTATTTCTGTCTGGGTTCCCATAGCCCTTCTCTTTCTGAAGAGAGACATTTTCTTCACCCCATCCTGTGAGACTCTGTCACTGGAGTCACATTCCAGCAGTGCCATGAGACTACACTGAAATCTCTACTCTTTAAAGCAGACCTGCCACAAATGCTGACTCACAGGGAAGTTTATACAAGGGCCAATTACATGCAGAACACTGTGTTTTGACACTTTCCCTGAAACAGAGGCAGCAGGCAGGCAGAGCACAGGAACAGGATGCGTTTCCAAATTTAAGCTGCACAAAAGCCACAGAACTGATTACTTCTGTGGGGAGCAATCTGTAATCACTGACACTGGGGCAAGGCCCAAGTGACTCAAGTCCAACCTGGAATATGACCAGGGTCGTTCATCTTTGCCTGTGTTTCTACTGTCCAATTTTCCAATTTAGATGGCAATCCTTTTGGCAATCCCCTTGTACAGTGGGGATCCACCTGCTATTGCTGTTCTGAAATCAGCTGTTACTCTAGAAAGGAAAGCAATGTTTTGTAACACTTCCAAGTCACCAATGTCTTTTCCAGTTTCAGTATTCTTTGATCAGTGTTGCAGACCATGATAGACAGATCCCACATGTTACAGATTTACATGCTATGTCTGTAATTTCACTACTAATATTTTATGTAGAAGACAAGCTTGGTAAGTATTTATAAAAACAGTTGAGAAATGGATGTAAATATTTAGTCCTTTTACACAGTTTTTTAATGGATTTTGAGGTTTGACAGTCTTGGAAATAACAACCAACCTCAGCTGCTGGTAGAGACAGATCCCTCCTGATGTCAAGGCAGCCACACCAGTTTCTGCAAGCTGACTAAGGGGCCCTCCTATACATTTATCCATGGAACACTGGCAAACGTGAACTGCTCCTTCAGTGCCTAATATGCCTCATTTAGCAGGTTATATCTGAAACCTTTTCTCAAAATGTAGGGGAATAATCCCTCCCAGATGATGCTATGACCTTTTTATGTGCTGTTCAGTGAACCATCTCCTGGAGAATTTCCTGGTCTTGGTTGGAGGATTTTTTTGGGGGGGGTTGTTTTTCCATCAAGAAAGGTCAGTCTTTCTGCACTGTGTTAACTTATCATTTGATTTCTTGTTTCCCATGTCTTTGAAACTGTGTTTGTTCTACTGTCATAAAACTCACATCTGTGTTTTTCACTACTAAATGAAATAGCAGTTATTTGTCTCCATATTATGGCAAGAAAAAACCATGATGTTTCTTCCTGTGAAGGTTGTATGGTACATTTGATAGAGGCTGTATGGGGATGCTGGTGTATGTACTCAGGTGCCCAGGGATACCATCAGTACCAAGATCTGTGGCCTCTTCCAACATACTGGTGTTTGTATGTAAGATAAACTATGAGATCAGGGATCCAGGAACTCCTCTAAAATTCAAGATTCAAGGAAACTGGAAAGTTCTAAAAAGGTTTAAGTCAGATGATGAACTTCTTGTGCAATCTGATAAAAATACACAAGGATGTCTTTGAACTATTATTTTTGTCATTTTTTTCACATCCTTTCAGCTCACATAGGCTGATGCAATATGCACATGAAATGAACTGGTAAGTATCAGGAAATACCTCTTTATGATGATCCACAGTGGGTGCAAATCATTCCAGCTCAGGTTCAAATAGCCTTTATACAGGCAAAGCTCTAGAAAATCATTCTTTTTACTCTTGTGGTCCCTGCTATGTTAAGCAGAAGGACAGTCATTGCACACAGTCATCATACTAAGCTACAATGGGAAAAATGTTTGGATTACCATCTTTTTGAGTGTTTCTACACTAGACAAAAAGAATTCACAAGATTCACACAGAAACCTTGGAGGTTTATTGGATTAGCCCAGGTGATTCTGGGGCTGCAACTTTAGACTACTGTTAGTAGCCAAAGTATTTGATTTAAAATTTAAATTCTGCATCATTCTTGGTTGGAAGTGATTGTAGCAGTGACTCCCAAGGAGACAGAGACCAAGATCAATTCATTCCCATTTACAGGTACCTTGCCAAAAGTTCCTAATGCCAGTGGTTGAAGGGGTGACATTTTTTAAACATAAAATGCATATTGTTTACAGGCTTAGTGAGGTCAAACAGTTTCAGCAGTTGTTTAACTCAGCTTCAGCTACAACCAGAAACATTACTCAGTATTTAAATCTGGCTATTCCTAACATTCTAGAGATGCTGTTTTACATTATGTGTATTTAACCTTCCGCTCTGGAAATGCTTCACCACCTGGCAGGCCCATTTATAACAAGTATAAAAAAAATCTATATGTAAATTTTTAATTCTGTTTCTTCCTGTTCTTTCTGTTTTATTTAGAAGCCGCCCTTTAGGAGACACATTTTTTTCCTTTGAGGAGTGAAATTAAAAATAAGGTATGAATTGTATTAACCTGAATTATCCAAGGTTTTCTTTCCTATTGTGGTATGCTTGCATATCAAGCTACAACTGCCATTAAAATCTATGGAGTCATACTTCCCAGAGAGATGGCCAAAAGCAGTAGGTTTAAAATTAAACAAGATAAATTTATGTATTTGCGTTCAAGTCACTTGAGAGCTGTGGATTTATTTCAGAGGAGGAACAGGAACTGCAGAATTAGTTCTACAGTGCAAGGTGTCCTTCCAGCCTGACTGAAATAACCATTTGCTTGAAATATTATTTTTTTTGCTGATTTTCAGGTACAGGGAAGTTTTGTGCATGGGAGCAAAAGCCAAGTGATTTGCAGGCATTTGTCACTGTTGTCTGTTTTCAGAGGACTAACATGGTGCAGCAGCCAAACCATTAAAGCAGGACCAGGATGCCAGTGCTGTCTTCCTCAGTGTTTCAATAATTTGCAAGCACAGACACCTCTCAAGTCTACCAGAATTCCCTGGGGTAGTGTGGTGAAGAGAGACAACTAATTGGACAGATATTGCAAAAACAGAGATAGAGGGCTCCCTCTCTCTGCCCCAACCCATATCAAGCTACTTAAACAAAATATCAACTGGAAAGGGGATGTGTAGTGGGAAGAAAATAAGCATAAACATGCATAGTTCATAGAAAGTCGAGGTCTGGATGTTTCCTCTCACATTCCTGTGAAATTATTTACTACTTAACCTAGAAGGGCACTTCTCTCAGTGCCTAAAGCTCCGGCAATCGCCCCTGATTGTTCAAAACTGGCCTTAAATTACAGTTTGATGAACTGCCCCTGAAGTAGAAAAGGGCATAAGAGAAGTATTGACATGTTGAACTGTTGTGTGACATGTAACTCCCTCCAGGGCACAGGAGCAGAAATGAAGAGAGGTGAAGAAGAGAGCAGTGATCTGCCAAGGACTACTCACTGTTAGGAAAGGGAGTCAGAGCTGCTTCTGCTGCATGTCTACACAGTGCCCCACATAAAAAGGCCTGAGGATGGGACCCTCAGCAGTGCTGAAATTTCAAAAGAGCAGGGTTTCAGGGTTTTTTAATTATTTCACTGAACCATCTATTACAATCACAGATGAAAGATAGTAACAACTTCATAGAATCATCTCTCACAATCAGAGATGTTCCAAATATAGCTCTAGCTGAGATCCAGACCAGGGAGACGAGCAGTTTATCTTCTTTGCAGATTCTTGTAATTGGAAACTACTGTGATCATGTAGGCTTTCACAACAAAAATTATCTACTACTCATTCCCTTATCAATGGCATCTGCCCATAACTTCATACCTTAAGTTTAGCAATAATATTTTTCCAATGAATGATTGAACTCAAGATGTCAGGGTGGGATGGAAAACTGGTCAAGAAGATTAAGATACTATATTCCAAGACGTGGATAATACAAACATCTGAGAAATGAAGCGTGTGTTGTAATGTTGTATTTAACCAAATAGAAAAGAGAGGATGCTTTCAAAAAATGTATTTCATTCTTTCTCTTTTAGACTGACTCATTTCAACCCATTTGAATTGGAAAAAAAAAAAAAAAGATGAACCAAGCTTGATGAGGCAAAGATTCCTGCAGAGACAAAAGGTGATTATGAAAAAAGTCAAGTGAAAAAAGAGAATCAAAAGAGATTACAGTAATTACTTCAACTAAATTGTCCAAATCATATTAAGGCCTGATTCTACAACTTCTCACTTGCAGTGGGTTTCTGTGCTTCACATCACTTTGCAGGCAAGCAAAAAAAATGGATTGAGGCATTCAGAAAATTTCTTGTCTTATTCCCCTGCTGGACATCTGGAAATGGTAGTGAGAGAACCAAAAGCATGAATATCACAGCTAAACATCTTTATGTGTGGGGTAGAACTTATAAATTTTTACATTTTAATTGTACTGATTCATTAATACTTTTCCTGCATACATACATGTACTTATAAAATAGCAAAGAAATGCTGTTTCCTTTCTTTCTTTTTTGCAAGATACCTATGAACAAGACACTTTTGCCACGCACGTGTTATAGCAGATGGTGAGTATTAACATCCCTACACTTCTAACAGTTATAAAAAGCAAAGTCACACATACATCAAACTGTGTTTTATTTTAAATATAATGAAAAAAATCAGTAAAATTAATCTTCTACCCCTTTTGAGTAATGGAAAATATTATCTTCCATTCAGTCATGTGAAGAGCGCAGAGCTATTGGGTTCTGCATCGTTAAAATGAAAGTAAAAGAAGAGCAGTGAACTCCTTCACATAGAACAAAATTGCCATTGAACAGACTAACTCTCTGTCTGAACTCAGGACAATATCCCCAAAAGTTCAAGTAGCTGCCTTGCAATTCACTACTAAAGAAAACAAGAATGCTAAGATTGCCCATAAGTTCTGGAAACTTATTTAAAAACAAACAAACAAACAAACAAAAAAACAACAAAAAACCCCCCTGCTAATACAGCTTTTTAATATCAAGGCCTACTTGAGGCATTTGAATGATCTTTATCCTTGGCATTTTATTAATGCAAAAGCTCTTGGAGGGATAAAAATGTTTTGAAGTGGGGTGCTATTTTCATAAAATATAGATCTGGCTAATAGGTCCAGACAAATCTTTTCTCCTATTTTATAGAAAACACTGTCACAAAAGGTACATGCAGAGGATAAACTCAGACAAACTTTAACTCACAATGAAACCCAGGGCCAAAACTGACAAACAAAGGGGCAACCAGGAGGATGCTGCAGTGACATCTCAGAGGTCACAGTTTGCTTAGAGACTCAATTTTTCTCTTGTTTAACACAAGACAACCCACAGGTAACTTCACTCAAATACCTGGATTTGTACCAAGAATATCAAATTCATTTCCAGTTATCACTATTGTAGGTCCCCAATATCTTGCAACGTGTGAGACTGGATCCAAAATAACAGCCATATTCACCCAGTGCTGGGACCAGAGCTGGTGTATTGATACAAACCTGTGCTATTCTATATAATTTTGCCACTTTGGGCTGCCACAAGCTTCTTCATGTGTGCTTTTTCTAGGAAACATGGTCTGTACAAACCTTTCCTAAGGATCAGGGGCAGTGCAGAGACCAGACATCTGCCAGGGACTGACTGTATTCAGTGCAGTGGAATTTGGTTCAGTGTGTTTCTTTTCCCAAACAAAAGGAAAGTTTGGGAGAAGCAGCCTATGATACAGTTCAGAAGAATGGTAACTTTAGAGGGCTTTGTACTTTTATTGGCTCAACAGAAGTTTCCCTTTAAGTTTCATGGGAGCTTGGGGTTATCAGTCCAAAGCTGAATTAAATTAGAAGTGATTGGGAGCTGTTACCATCTGTTGAGTGTGTGGTGGCTCATGCAACATGAGTTAATATACTTTAGCAGACAGATGGGCAGAAATGTGCAGGCCTTAGTCATTCAACACCCTTGTTAGCAGTCTGAATAGAGAGATCAGGAACATGGAAGGCATAGGAGTGAATTTCTTTTTTTTCCATGATAAAGTCCTCTGCATTGTGATTTTGGCTTTTTCAAGGATGTGTCTAAAACTACTTCCTCTGCTATATGTATTGTGTGGTGAAGAAAAGCATTGTTCTTCCCAGGTGCTGTCAATCTTGGTCCTTTCTCTTGCTCCAAAATAAAATTTAAAAAACAAAATAAGCTACATTTTTGTTCATGCCTTCAGGTGTTAAAACCCACACAATTTTTTTTCATGGACTGAATATCACAGCAGTTAAATAATGATGGTGTTAAAAAACATAGCCATAAATCATATCAACTATGATTTAACACTCTTTCTCTTTTCCCTCCTTCCTCCTACCCAACACAGCTTTCCAGGTCTAAAGTCACTGATTGTCCCACAATACAAAAAAAAAAGCCCAGTCTGTGCTGACAAGGAAACTGTTGTTAAATGGACAATTGCACTGAAAATTAATATCTTTCTTGTAAAGACTGCTTCATTGTAAGGAATATTATCTATCTTACTTCACACTCAGAAGAATCCCTTTCCTATGCTAGATAATTTAATGAAAAGAAACTGTTTTAAGCAAGAAAAGAGGAAAAGGGAATAGAGCCCTGCACAGGGATTACAGAGGCACCAATGCAGTTCTGTAGGTAATCCCAGCTGTTTTGTGCTCCTTCCCTCTCTGTGCATCAGTTTCCCCATCTACAATTGGCAATTTTCCAGAGTCAATGTCATATCTTTTGGGTTTCCAAATATCTCTTGTTGGTTACTTGTATTTAGTTATACTTCAAATTAGACAGTAAGATTTTGGAGAAAGGAGATTAACTTTTAATCCTCAAAATATTTACTACATTTTCAGAAACAGATATATATATATATTTTCATACAAAATTCAGCATCAGAGAAATGTCAGGGTTGTGAAATCAGTCACTCAGCATTATAAAATGCCAACATAAAGGCTTCACATGCCTCTGCATGCTCATATTTTTCATCAAGTCCAGCTTTCATGGATCCTGTGTCTGTAGTTTAAGACCAGAAAGTTTGGTCTCTTCCTGAAATCCTTTTTTTGTTGCTTATACTAAAAGTATATACAGTAGGTGTATCAAAACCCAAACATAATAAGGGTAATCAAAGGCTTCAGCTCTATGCACAAATCAAAGGCACAGGTTCAACACTTGCTTACAAAATTTTCACATGGAAATTGGCTCTGTATTTGTGACCAACTCAACTCCCAGTGCAGTGCAATCAGAAGAAATTATGACACATAATCAATGTATTAGACATTAAAACTGGAACTACAGAACCTTTCAATGTATCTAAAATAATTTTTATTGTAATTTTGAATTAATATATCTTACTAAATGACCAGCATGAAACTTCTCTTGTCTACCAGTTGATCAAGGTAATACGACATGTAAGTTGTAAAAACTGACAGAAGACCCTGGGCTAATGGTATTTAAGTCCCTCAGAAGACTCTTCTGCTTTTTGGGAGGTAGGCAACAGAAAGCAGAAGATCAGGATGAACTTTAATAAAACAAGGTGCAGGAGCTGGTTTAACAGCTTTCAGGGGTGCAAAACTTTATAATGAATACTGAGACTCCATCTCTGCACGTGTTCAAGAAAGTGCAACAAGAAATCTCACTCATGCAGGTGACAGATGGATGAACTAATGTCCCATCACGGTGCCTTGAAGCTCATGAACTAACCATCTTCCATCTGAAATCTAAAACAAAAGCACAGACTCGTTATGCTCTTTAATCTCAGTAGTACTTGTCTCTAAAGAAAAGCTGTAGCCCGTAAAGCTCAAGACAGATTCCACTCTGAGTAATTATACTCTGCCTACAGTAATTATGTTCCCTTCACAGATTCTCATGGAACTAATGTCCACCCACTTGCTACACTGAATTGTTTTATTGCTGTGTAGTTGCTGTGAGTAGCTGGAGATCTGCTGGAGTGGGAAAGGTAACCTGGGGCCAGAGGGAGCTGGTGCACCGTGTCTGTGCTGGCAAACCATCGCCCTGCTGCCTGACCAGAGCCTGCACTGTGGCAGGACACGCTTCTGGAGGATGGGCTGCAGTACCCGAGCTCACAACAGGTCTTCCTTGAGATAATTCAACTTATCAGTATCTCCCTAAGTGCTGTGGGGTCTTACAAAAAGAAAGGCACTGTGTGCAAAGTGCAACGAGTTGCTTATTAAACGCAGCAGCAGCAGAATCCTCTGCTATACAGAGCAGTAAGACACACAGCACTGAATTTCCAGAAAGCTTGAAAACACACCCAAATAACAACAGTGCCTCCTCAATTCCTACTGTGGGCTTCCATTAAAGGCTTAGACCAGCAGCAATTGAAGTTAATGGATGTTTTCCAATGGACTTCAGAGCAACCTTAAGCACTGTCATTCTACCTCATGAATTTAGTATAGTCTGGTGTGAGATGTATATCAAATGAATTCGAGTCAATAAAGAAACAAAGGAGTTGTAAAACTTAAATACACCAGATCCTTGCCAAGGTTATCAAGCCTTGAACTTTCCCTAGTCTCCTAAAAATAAAATATGGTGGAACTTTGTTAGGTAATTAATTTCTGAGGCGCCTTCTAGTCCAGAAATGTATGAATTGTCACCGGTTGTAGAGATAACAATTTAGCTTTAGCTGTGAAAAGAAACATATGTTGAAAAACTGAAATAACAATGTAAAATGTATATGTATAATGCACTGAATATGCATGAAATGTCCAGGATAAATATCAGATATTCTCTCTGTGTTGGTGTGACAGGTTTAGGGTCATACCTATCCCTGTTCACCCAGCGCTGTTTGCTCATTCTTTGTCAATAAATAGCCTTGCTGCTAAAAATTCTTGATTATGAGTTTCATTCATAACACTGGAAAAGGCTCAGATGAAGCATTTGCATCAATATGAAATTCAGAAAGCGCATTAAACACAAGCTCTAAAAGGACGTTCTACTTCAGCAGAAATGGAATTCAGTGGAAGCTCAATGCCTGGCCAGTGTAAGTATGGGTTAATAGAACTGAATGTGCAACCAGCAGTAATAGTATTTTCCACAAAGGGAAAACAACACCTGTTCTTCTGCAGACATTTCCTGAGTAAGGAGGTTTTTAAATGTCATAAAGAAAGAGAAGAAATTTTTCACTCAGAAAATGATCGGGTACCTGTAATAAGGGCTCCCTAAATATCACTTTGTAAAATGCAGCAATGACTGGCCTGTTGCAAAGTAGTCTTTGAGCTCCTTCCAGTGCTTTTCTGAACAGCACTTGGATACAAATCAGGTAGAGGATCTGTGTTTTAAGGACACACTGAATCCATTGGCTCACTCACTGTTACATCTAATTCAGTAACTCTGTCCTCCTACTTTACATTTTCCTCAACAGCTTATGTCAATTCACTCACAGATTTCCACCCTGCTTTTACAACTCTGATTGTTGCTTTCATTCCTGTCTACCAAACCACTACTTACTCAGAAAACGCTCTGCACTTTCACTAAGCACTGGAATTTTTAAGCTTGTCCTTGAAAAGCACTACAGAACTTCTCCTAAAATTATATAAATAAATATATATAAAAATGTTGAATTTGATATTTAACTGTCTGTAATTGATATTCCAATATTCTCCTTCCTCAGTTCATTATGTCCAGTAAGCTATATCTGACCAATTGTAAACTCTTGCTTTTTTCCAGTTTTTCAGTATTTGTATCAAGCTGAAGCATTTTTTAAAGTATTCAGGGTGTAATAAGCCTGACTGATCTCAGTGGGGCCCAAGTATTCAGACCTAACCCCATGGTTTAGCAGCACCTTGGTCTGAGTGTTCTTCCTGTGTGTGCTCAGCACATCAACAAACGTTTTGTCCCAAGACAATTTTGCTGCTAATGAACAAAGGTCTACATCTGTCTATTGTGTTGAAGGGATCCAACAATGAAGTCTAATTTTAGTAGCTCAAGATAACAAGACAGAAATCAGCCAAAGCTGAATAAGAAGCTGAGTAGTAGATATAAGCAAAAAAGAGATTAAAAAAAAAAGAAGCACATGAATCAGATCTATTTGTTGTTTCAGCAGCTGTCTGTCTCCAATTTACCATCATGAATAACAATCACAAAATCTGAACAGTCAAGAATTATTAAATAGTACCTATCACAAGTTTCTGAATATTTTTCTATTACAATTAATAGCCTTTATAAGACATTATAAAGTCCCTCTATAGGCATTGCCCATTTTGGCTGCACAGGAGAAGAGGTACTGAAAGATAATACTTATATTAATGACAATATTAATGATAATGCATTATATCAATATGTAGATGAAAGCATCTAAAGAAACCATGCCTAATCTTCTAAAGAAAGGAAGGAAGCCTTTCCTAAACCTTCACACATCCCTCTGCCCACTGTGCTCTGCACTGCCCATCCTGCACTTGACACAGGGCTACGTCCTGATGAAACTCCAGCATCAAATCAAACTGGGAAGTGAGAGACAAACATGGTAAAGGAGAGTGGGTATGATCTGACAAATTGTTTTCTTTCTACAGAGAAAAGCAAAACAAATTAGCAAAAACCCCTGGTCTGATCTGCTTTTCAAACTAAGGACTTCATCATACAAACAAGTCACTGCAGAGGAAAAACACAGCACATATACTGTGAGGCAGTGGACACTAGCTGATTTCTCTTTGCTCATTTTTCTCCTTTCAAACTTCTTCATCTAAATCACCCACTCACTTCTTCCTCTTTTTCTTTTCTGAACTCACTGCCTTTTCAAGACTTAGTGTTCAGAGCAGTTGATCTGCTCTTGTCTGGCAGTGGGACTTCAACACTGGCTGCTGGGCCACATTACTGCTGGCCTTTTAAACTGCATTCTGCTCAAAATTCCCATCTCCCATGGTCACCTTCCATGGTAGTTATGAGCCTGTATCAAACTGGTCCAGTTGCTACTTTAAGTTTTGCATCTGTCTTCAGCCAGCACTTCTTACACATTCCCATGATGTGGCAGTAACAGGCAGGGAGGTGATCTGCTCCTCCACTTCTTTAAGTGTTTTTAAATGAAGCTTTTTGTCCACAGGCATCAATGGCATGGGAGCTGCTACAGGAGCCTCCTTGTTTCCTGGCTCTGTTTCTCTCTGGGTTCTGTGGTCTGAGCCTCAAAGATGAGTCTTAGTGCCCATAAGCTGATGGACACTCATCAGCTAATAGAATTTGAAGACAGAATATACATGTATTCCTGAAATACACTGTGAATATAATCTCCATATAAGCCTCTTACAGCTTTCAACATGTGTTCTGTTGACTGACACTCTCCCCAGTGCTATATGTTTCACCCATAAATCCCTGAGCAGGTTATTAATGGAGAAGCATAAGTGATGTCTTTTAGTGCTGGTTGTGTGCTTGTAATATACAAAGGAATGTTATTCTGTATTTTAAGACCACTTGTTTGCCGAGAGGATTTTGTGGTTTCCGCTTACCTGAAAACCCAAATACACCCCTTTTATTGTTCATTTCCTGACCACAGCCATTTTTACTACTTTAAAGTGCTTCCAAAAAAAATCCTGACCTCACTGAGCACACAGAAAAATTTCATTTACTCCAACACAGTCAAGGTTTCTTGTTTGCTCTCCAGATTATTAGTGATATAACTGTTTTGCACACAGTAATTGGATAAGCATCCACATTGGATTAGCATTAGCCACATTATTTATGTTTGCAATCCATAATAATTCTTAGAAAAGAGACATGATGTCAATAAGAAATAACCTGTCTGTGAAAAAAGCATGAAGTACACAATTAAAAAAACCTCTTCCAGCAGAATATTTTTTTTTGCTGATTAATTGCATTTCAAGACTCCTGCCAATCCATACAGACCTTCTTATAGGACATTTTTCTGGTTCTTTTTTTTTTTTTACCAGTCCTTTAAATTTCATAATGTCCAGAGAAGGGGTTCTTTTAAGGCAGCTATTTTACAACTGGTTTCTGCCAGGGGAAGGACATTTCTTTGGGTGTCCTTTCTTTTTTTTCTACTTCTGAAAGTGATGGCATGTTACCAAATGTGTCTTTCCACATAGCTGCACATTAAAGTACTTAACATAAATTTTGTGGTTAAAGTTACGCCAAAGAAATATTGTTTATTTTATGTATTTAAGTCATAAAACTTTTCACTGAAGTTTTCATTATGAGAAAGGTTTCCCGTCTTAATCCTATCATCTCTGGTAACAGAAGAAGCAAGATGGAGTAAACCCCTTCAGTAACAGATTTTGGGTTGTGCCCTTTCCTAAAGCCCTCTGGTTCAATCCTTGGAGTTCTGTGTTTCAGCTGATTCCCAGCTCTGTGAATTCCATGGCACACACATCTGCAGAATTGAACACGAGCTTGTGCTCAGCTTTAGCAGCAGCTGTTTGAAGAGATGCAAGATAATTGTGACAAAACAAATGGATTCAGTGTTTATTCACCCACAGCAAGCAGCAACTGCAGCCCAAAGCACACAGGACCGAATAAATTTGGGTTTAGGTAACTTTGGCCTTTCCTGGGACAGTTGAGGAGGGTCAGAGAGTGTCTGGTTTGAGCAGAGGGTTCCTGCCATACAGGTGGGGGATCAGAGGCTGTCCCAGCTGTGCACTCTCCTTCCCGCTGGGATAAACATGGAAACTCAGTAACAGTCACGAAAAGGAGAGACTTGCCTCTCTTCCACAAACGGGTCAAGCATTTTGATACTGTCTCATGCTTTTACAACAAACAGAAGCCTTTTCCTAGACGTTTTAGGCCAAATTCCCAATATTTTTATTTCCATCTCTCTAGCATTATCCATTTACAACAGCAGGTGTTTGGGGCTGTGCCCAATTTCTCCTGAGCAACTTTATAAAGGATTGGGGTATTTAAATTTTTTTTCTGCCAGCCCTGGTGCATGACTCAGCAGAGCACAAACCAACTCACAGCTAGGCTGCCATGGCTGTCCAAAGAGATACAACAATCACTACCAGAGGAGGGGTTTTATCCCTCACAGCATCCAAAATGTATTTATGCAGGAATTATACATAGGCTGTGTAAAGTATTTGCAAAACTGGAGATGATAACAGTACCTTCAGGGTCACAAATGTGAGCTTTTCTTCACAGCTAGGGAGCTACAAAATAACCTTTAAAAACAAGTGCATAAATGTGAACAGTTTGACCATAATCCCAAATATTCAGATGCCGTAGCTCGGAGTACAACATCAAATATTATGAGATTCATGATAAAAACACAAGACTTGGCAACACTGGGACTGTGGCAGCCCATTAAATTGTAGCATTTTATAATCAGGCATCTGGCATTCTTAAATATCCCCCCCACCCCTTGGTCCTGAACTCTTACACCCCCAGTGCCATCCTGCAGACACAAAGGGACTGCCCGGGCTTGGGATCCTGCCGGGGCACATCATGTTACAGGGGCATGGGAATGCTGGGGAAGGAGGTTAAATTAATGAGCTTGGACAGAGCCTGTGCCAGCACTGCCACTGCATGGACCAGCCAGCATATGTCAGCTCCAGACAGTGCTGGTCACTGAGCCACAGGGCCAGCTGCTCTGCAGCCAGATCATCTATTTCACAGGGATTAACAGCCCAGGATTACTCAGTAGCCTGGTTAGAGGTGTATGCTCATGAAAATGCAGCTCAAATGGAATTGCTTTAAACATTTGGCTTCCCAGCTTCGGTGTTTGTCAAGAAGTGTCTTCATTAGGTGATCTAAAGGCAAAACGCGATTCTACAGAAATGAGGAATTTGACACAAAACCCAGAGAAAGTTAAAGAGCTAAAGGGACTGAAATTAGCCAATTTGTACTAACAGAAACTATTCTTTATGTCTTTAAAAAGTGTTTATCTCAAGAAGCTGTTTTATTTGCTTTTTATTCTCTGATAATTTTCACAACAGAGAAATGCAAGATTTGAATCTTCATGCATGTGCATGGAGCAGATTAGACACTCAGATAGTACAAATCTCTGACATCAGTGGAGCTCTGCTGACACACCCCAGCTGAATGTCTGCCCTAATATATCTCCAGACCATTCAGGTGAGAAGGCTGCTTTTCCCTGTTTGACCACAAATGCCTACACTTGCCCAGTGATGGTCTCCCAGTGCAGGAGTCAGGCCACTGAGACATCTGTGCATCTGCTCAAGCCCTTTCTTGCAACCCTTTCGTTGAGGCAGTGATGGTCAGACCACCTGTGGTCTTCGAGGCAAGAATTCAGTGGGATTTAACAGGTTTACACACTTACACAGAAGAAGGGTAAAATAATTTGTGCTCTCTCGGTTCAGGTCGTTGGAAACCGCTCAGGGTTTAAGAAGAATCTTTTCCCCCAAAACAGCTTGTTTTGTAAGATATTTTACCATGAGGTTTCCCTGTCATACATGGTGGTGGCCACCTTCAAAAGAAGGATTACAAACTCATCAGACCTTCATGTATGATCTGATATGACAATTCTGACATTTCTGAGTGGTACAGAGCATCAAAAGTGTACAGTTACCTCTCTTCTAGTCATTTATTCTTTCTAATGGATCCTGGGGATAATGAATACCTTACCACCTGTTTATAACAGATAAATGTTCTACAATAATGCCTCTCACTAAGAAAACGTAATTTTAACTATGTAAGAGATTAAAAATAACTACAGAAATATTGTGACAGATGGTGCTGTTCATGCTGCCTTAACATTTGGGCATGTTCTGTTTAATGTTTCTTTCATTCTCCTGATTCAGAACAGAAAATCCAATTAAATTAAGCATGTTGCAACATTTCTGACATTTTTTTTCTTGTTTTGTTCCTTCTTTTGCTGATGAAATCAGTCTGAATTTAATGCCCAGTTTAGATGAGGAATAGGAGGCCAGGAGAGTAATGTAGATTTTTCTGCCACACAGTGAACTACTGCAGAGGGGCCAGCACGTACTTCAGGCTCTGTGTTTTTTCAGTCCTCTACCTCTTGGGGAAATGCAGTGAGTTGTGCTAAATGTGTGCTGATTTTTCTTAGGAAATTTGTCTAATATTTCCCAGGGGGAATAGAGCTACACAACATGGATTTACATAATATTTTCCTGTGATTTTCCCCATTTTGGAGGTGTCACTCCTGCCTTTTTGGAAAGTACATATTCTCTAATATTGACTGCATCAATATTAATTGTTATAAGCTTTATATAGATAAATCCACTAGACATAAACCACTGTCCAAGTGTGAGACTGAGACTGGATCCAGCCACACCCAGGATCCATGACAAGTTTTAGGGGGTCCTCTCTGCACTGCATGACTCAATGGGAGGCTCCTCCTTTTCCTTTGCATCTCTTGTCTCTGTGTGTACCATTCTAACTCAATGTTCCTTTTCTCCATGCAGTAATTAATAAGGTGAGCCTTGCCATAAAACTTACTGAGCCCTGTCATACCACTGTTAAACTGTGTTAACTTCCATCAAATTTATTGAACTCTGACAAATCATTATTTTACCTCAATAAAATATATTGCTGCTTCTCTCTGTTGAGTGGGGTGAATTCCACTGATCCGTGACTAATTGGCAGAGATTGAAGGATCCTAAACCAGGATTCACAACCCAACCTGGCATGGGTTTTTGAAGAAAACTCTGATCCTGCTCTTCCTGATTATGAAAAATGTTCTTTCCTGTACATCTTGTATACATCTTATATGTTTTGTGAAGGGGAAGATAGGAGGATCATGAATTCTTCCTGTTCAGACTCACAGGCTACCACCAGACAAGTCTGTAGGTGAGACCCCTATATAAGGGATCTTAATACATTACATTTTAATTCCATGTTTCAACTCTGTTACACTGGCTTTTTCATGGGGAAGGGAATGGAAATGTAACTCTTTGTCATGCCATTGAACTCTCACTCCTTTGAACTAATCCCACAGGTGTCTACAGGGCTCCTAAAGTGACTTAAATTAATGCTTTCTCCAGCTGGTGCCTTAATGCTGGTAAGTGGAAACCACATGCCTTCTGAAAAGGACGTTTCTCTCTGGGATTCAGTCTGGCTGTGTAAACCACTTGCTGCCTGCACCTTTCCACATGAAGAAATTCAGAAAAATCTCCAACACAACAGAGCACAGGTCCCTGCTCAGGGCCATTCCCAATAGACCTGTGAACTGGCAACTCACAACTTCCCTCACATCCCAGTCCTCCAGGTCTGCCTGAGGAAACAGGCTCCATGACCCAACTGCAGTTGTTCCCTGTGTGATGATCAGAAACTCACCCTGAGGCAACAGCTGCAATTTCCTGAGAAGTTTGCTGCTGAAAAAGTAACATCTGAAGGCACTTTTGCCACTTCAATCATTTTTAAATGTTTTGTCCCTTCCGCTCCCGGAGGAGAGTGAAATTTCATTCTGTTGCTTGAAGAAGTGAAAAAATACGCAAGAAATCATTTATGCAAGAAAGAAATAATCCTGCATCTTTAACTTCAGCTTTGGCCCCTAAATGTGTCCAGCTGCCTTTATAAGAAAGTAATACTCAGCAGGAGTGAGTGTTCTCTGATTGCTTTTAAAATGAATGCAGCTGAAAGCTTGGTAACCATATAAAAACTAAATTTAGATACTATTGTAACTGGGCTATATTCACCTTGTATGTTTTTTCTAGGTGCATTTATGTATGTGTTCCTTAATAGACTGAGAGCAGCACACCTCAGAAAATTCCTTTCTTACATCTTGCCAAACCTAAAGAAAAGGAGGGGACCCAGGCTTAAAAAAGATTCAGTTAAGTGTTTTTCTTTGCTATTGCTATTACAGAAATACTTTATTCACCAGAGTTCCAAGATATTTCTGTGACATTTCCATGCAGCAGATTCTTTTTTATTCTATCAAATCAAATGGAAAGGCAACCTGCAGAAATCTAAAAATATATGGTTCCCCCTCATATAAATATGAAATTATTTCAAGTGAGTATGAGCTGCTTTCATCCCTTTATCCCTCTCTGCATTTTGAATGCTTTCATTTTTCTTCCCTAGACTGCTTTTGGAGGAAGAGGTAACTTATTTTTAAGATTATATAGCTGATTTCTTTGTGGGCTTGTCTGTCTGCTGCGTGGATGCCTTTCCCAGTGGTTTTGGAAGAACTGGGTTTCTATAGCATGAGAGGCTAATGAATTTTATAACACCCAAAAAGGAAGAGTGATGCATGAGCAGAGAGTCATAAAAGAAGAGACAGGCACAAAACATCATGGGGCTGTGGGGTGTCTCATAAAAGTCTAGGGAAGTAAGCAATCCTATCTTCCTTCAGGGGAACTGCTTAGAATCCTAGAACTGTGAATTCTTCTGGCAGTCAGCACACACTGTTAACTCATATTCAGCTTGCCATGAACCCAAACCTCCAAGGTTTGCAAGTGGGAAGACAGGAATCAATCTCTGCACTGAACTGGAGAGGATTCCTCACTACTGTACCTGCAGCAATCCCAAGGCTGTTCAGTTGGCTGTACTATTGATAATAGCTGAAAATCTTTTCTCACTATGTGTGTGTGTTCTTTCCTTATCCTCTTCTGTAGCTCTGACTTCGGGAGCAAAGCCAGTGTGTGACTGGTACTCTAACACCTCTTCTTTGAATAATTACCCTTCTAGGCAGTGTGGGTTTAGGGGCACAGCTGTGTCTCACTCAGACACTCACAGATTTTCCCGAATGAAAGCTTCAGACTGAGAGAGAGTATTTTGCATAAGCAGAATTAATCGGCTTCGTCCTGGTCTTGTGGTCATGGGGAGTTAAGCTCTTGCCTGGATTTCATGTGATGTGCAGGAGCTTTGCTATGAAAAAACAATAAGAGAGAGCACATAGATAAAACTTCTTTAAAGAAGCAAGTGTTAGACAGCAAATCAACAGCAGCACCTACCACTAACTGCTGCTGTGCATTCTGTCAAACATTATTTTCTTGAAGCAGAAAAGCAGATCATTCCTTCTCTTAGTCTGTTTTTGCTTTTAGGAGTCTATTATATTTTTCAACCATATTTTCCAATTATTACATGTGCCAAACAGATCAGCATCAATGATGTCAACCTCCCCACCAAGGAGTTCAAGGATTCTGCACAATGCCAAAGATTTTCTGGCAAACAAAATTACTCATATAAGGGACTGGGAGGAAGGGATATTTTCATTGTAGATCAAGTCAGGAGCATAGCCCTCCTTCCCTTTAATGGGATTTCCTTTGTAGTTGCTGAGATGTTTTGAAACATAAAGCTTAATTATTACAGATACTGATGCATTGCACATCTCTGTGACAAACAACTGTCAAAGCCGTCAGCCTCTGCTGCCAATTTATTCAAAATAAAAACATCAGGTGAAATAGACCCTTACATGTCTGAGTAATTGTCTCTTTGAAAAGGGTTCTTAAAAAAATAGATGTCAGATTCTTAGTGAGTTTCATTGTTTACTCTGGGCTACAACACCTGAGGGTAGATTTTGTATCTGACTGCTGTCACAGTGATTGAAGTCAAAACATCCTGCCCTGTCTTTTGTTTACGTACTGCAATCAGCTCCACAACCCTGTGCAACATGAAACACAGCTAAACCTGCTCAGATATGTGATCCCTGACATACATTTCTTTCTCTAAGATGGACTATACCAGCAATCTTAGCTGATACAAAGAATGCTGGCATTAGCATGGCAAACAACGCTCAAAAAGCAAGAGGAAGAATTTATTGTTCATTCATTTTATCTGTCACTTCCACCTTTCTCTCTCACCTGCAGATGATGAATATTCTCGTTGCCACTTCCAATAAGAGTGTTAGTAACCTGATCTCATCCTGTGGATTGGTTTTCCAATGGATGGGATGTAAATGAAGGATTTATTTTAAAGGGAGACAAAACCGCACATATTCTTTTCTGTAAAATGCTCTTCCCATGGAAATTAGAGGCTGTAGTATTTCAGCAAGGATTACTCACTGTTTTCCTTGAAAAAATGTAATATTGGAACCAGGATTCTGCTATAAAATTTTACTCTTAGCACAAGTCCCAGTGGGAAGTGCATCTTTCATAATGTATGTAATTCAGAGATAATGTAGGTCTTTACTTTGCCACAACAAGTAAGACTTCAGGGAGCAGAGTGAAATTTGTATGTAATGTTGGTATATAGATGCTTCTCATCGCAGTCTTTGTTCCTGATTTAACATTAATATGAAAGCCCACTGTTAACTCATTTAGCATTTTGGCCTCATAAAGAAACTCCATTTCTTATTAAAAAGCTACTACATTTACTTTCAAGCCTGATCATTCCCTGGTTTATTGTGCTCAGCCTCTGTGATGAGTGTCCTCTTTAGCACAATGTGCAACCAGCAGTTTTAATGTATAAAGATCACTTCAGCTGACTTATCCTTTGAATGAATAAAAGCTTTGTTCTTGTGCCTGGGAACTTTTTTAAAAGCTTATGTGCATGTCTAAATGTTTCCAGTATCATAGCATTCTGGGTTTATGTTCCATGCAACAATTTTAATTGGAGTAGACTTTTATGTTCAATTCTAAAATTATGATGTCGGAGGATAATAACATCGACACTATCATTTCATTATCCAGCTTAATTTTTTAAAAATAATGAGTTCAAATTTTTGTAACAAATGAGCTCACTTGGAGTATTCATTCACTGAGCAGACATGTTAGTCAGATTTAACAAAAGGAAAAGAAGTAATAAAATTGAAGGGACCCTGTGCTAAGCTAAAGCTACACCCAGATGGTATTCCTAATATTTCAAATCCATTTCTACCACATTACTTAGTTCCTACTTCATGGAGTCGATGTCAGCTGATGGCACTGACTGTAAAACCTGAAAAGATGCCCCTGGCTTGCTCAGATATTGATCCAGCAGATACTGGTCACGGATGCAGACAGAGTAAAGAAACAAGGCTAAATTTTTGGCCACTTCAAAGGAATCCTTTGCTGGAAGTCGCCAAGTATTGACAAGATGTGTCTGCAGCAGGGCCAGTGCCATAATATTGGGAACACAGAACTGTGTGTTATCTGACCCAGTACCATTTGCACAGACAAGCTATTATTGTACTCTAGGCTTAAAAAAAAAATAAAATATTTTCTCATCTCTGCATGGCTCCTTGATTCCTATTAATAAGTAAAAATGCTAATTATCTGGGGTGTCTAGACATCGTGTTGCAAATCTAGCACTATGAGATCAGCATGTGTTGAATAAAATTACTTTAGACCACAAAAGCCTGCAGAAAGCTTGAACACCCTCAGACAGAGAAGATGAGAAAGACCTCCATTGTATTCTTGCCCACTTGAGCACAGGACACAAACAATGGACTTTAAAATCTATGGAGAAGATTTAAGTTGAACATAAGTAAAATTTTGTAATGCTAAGAATATCAAGAATGAGATTAGTCTGTAAGGTTATAGACTTACCAACATTTCAGGTTTTTAAGAACAGCTTAGAATGATAAATTGTTCTTGACAATTCTTTAGGTATAGTTCATTCTGCCTAAGGGAGAAGAGACGGGCTCAATGACTTCTCAAGGTCTCTCCTAGAGTTATTTTGTATGATATTATGATATCACAGCTGCAGAGCTTTAGAATTTCTTTCAAATCTAGAAAATATCTATATTTTAAAGTCTTCATCAGAAGAGAGACCAGTATGTAAGGTTTTGGGGAGAAAGACTTTATCAGCTCCACACAGAAACTAGAACCAGTAAAATCTCTTGCAGAAATTTTGCTTCTATTCTGTTTGCTTCTATTTTATTCTACTGTATTGAAAGCATAAATAACAATGTAAAGTAAGAGGAGAGGAATGGAGAGAACTCCATCACACAAATTCCAGTACACAACAGACTACACAAGATTTTGGTCAGGGTAGTAAATGCCCTGAAAATTACCTGGTCCTGAAGCGATATATGGCATAAGACCAAGACATCCAGTGATGAGACATTCTTGCAAATACCTGATTAGTCTCCAGCACCACATCTTTGGGATTTGATTTCTGCTGAATGAGTTTATTTCAGTTTAAGAGCAATGAATTTAACCTTTCAACAGTTAAATCACTAGGGGAAAATAAAGAAGTTCTATGTATACATTTTCTCTTAACTGCCTGTCAAATTTAGTTTAGTTCTTGGATTATGAGTTAGGGTGTAATCAGCTATAAAAGCTCCTAAGTAAAAGCAATTTCAAGAAATACTGTGGTTAAATCAAAAGTTTTTAAACATGGATCTTAAGAGTTTTCAGGGCATGTAAGTTAATCCTTACTATATCAATGACTGTACAGACTTAGTCAATTTTCAGAACTTGCAATATATCTAATTTCATCATTTCTGGTCTGTTTCTAGTTCAGGTCTTTTTTTAATTTCCACTTACTGAACTTTTTCCAAAAAAAATAACTTTCTGCAGAATAGCATTTAGAATGCTACTCTTTTATTTTTTTCCAGTAAATGTTTCAAAATGGGCACCATCTCAGCTTCTATCTGGGAAAATTATGGTGAGGGAACATGTTCTGATTTCCACTCAGTATGAACCATCACCTCTGTTAGCTATTGCTGCAGACAGGGCACCAGGAATTGGCAGAGCTCAGATCAGGGACAGAGAGGGTGCTTTTGTGGAAGGGTTATTGCTGACAACACAAGAACAGTAAATTAGAGACAGGAATGGAATAAGACATTAAGGCCCCCATGGCACCATCTTAAAAGAATTTAATATTCTGAATTATTTTGCTTTCTACTGTATCCACATGCCATTTATAATCCAGACAGAGCAATATCCAGAAAACAAATGAGGTGTAATTTTTGTGCTAATTATGCTACATTCATTTATCCTTTTGTCATATTTAGTTTTATATTGTGCCTTTAAAATATAAAAAGACAATAATATTAAAACATAAATTAAATGTTAACATTGTTTTGCCCTCTGCATTCCTTCTATTTTGTATAATAATTCCCAGGTGACATTTCATCCTGTCTTCTCACTTATATTCACAGATGACAGACTTATTTATTCCCTTGGCCAAAGCCTGTGGGTTTCTTTTGAAGTCTTGCTCAACAAAACCTTAAATGAAAGGTGCAGGTGTTCTGAGCAAGGGCAGAAAGAGAAATTAGAAGGTCTAATATTCTTTCAGTTGCAGTCATGCAAACCAGGGGCAATATAAATGAAGTTAAGGAATTCACCAGATTTACAGTGATGGATGTGCCTGTAAAGAATTGCATTGATCAGTAGCATTGACACAATATCATGTGGCATTGACCAATCCTTTCTCATTGCTGTTATGATTTTCTGAGGCAAATTAAATTGGAGATTAAATTCACCAATCAGTTCTTGAGTCAGAATATACTTACAGCCATTTTAATAACATGTTTCATAAAGGGACCAAAATTGAAAATGTTGTAATTCAGTTATCAATGTTCTTTAATATTTCAGGCAGTTCAGATGATCAGTTTTATTTATTTATGTATTTGAGGATTTATTAAATATGCCCATCATCCTCTCTGGGTGATTCTACAAAACTGATATCACAAGGAACTTCAGCTGAACTGATAGACCTTACTACTAAATCTTCTGTAGTGGCCCTGTGCAATCACAACATTCAGAACCTGTCCAGGAGCAGGGAAAGCAAATTCCATGTGTAAGAGCTCTCATGGATCTCTCACCCAGGACTCAAGAAACTTCAGAGCCTTGAATTACATTTCCCAAAGGATCTATCTAGCAGTGAAGAACAGCAGGATGGGGAAATTCCTACTCTGGCTGGAACTTTATATCATGTTGGTCCTAACAGGCTAAGAAAAACCCAGGAAATTGACTCACATTCACAGTGATGCTGAAAAAGTGCTGAGTCTCAGAGAGAGACCTGGCTTATATCCTGCTTACCTCTAAGAATAATCCTTGGCTTCATCTCATAAAGGACAAAAATAGTGCAAGAGTTAATGCCAGTCTATTTGCTGTTTATCCCACAATCTATTTTCTTCACAAGTGGTATCAAATTCAGAATCTACCAATTTCCCTGTTTAGATGGACTGGCACTGCATCTGCTCTGACAACTGCAAGTTTTGCTACTATTTTGCTAAATATGGCTCTTTAGACACATGCACTGAAAACTCAGTAGTCATAGAAATTAGGCCAATTTGACTAGATTAAAATCACGCTCCCAAAAGCCAAAGTTTGATGCAAATTTCTATTTGATATTTGTATGCCCCATCTCAGCATCATGCCAATTTTCACATCTGTTTGTGTGAAGGCAGCAGGACTTCCCTTATTCTGAAAGTAACCTACTTGAAGCAGAGCTAATCCCCAGCAGAGCCAGGGCCAGCCATGAGGAGGAATTCCAGGCAATGTCAAAGGTTTAGCTGAGCAAAGCCAAATGAGCACAGCCCGTGACATGTCCCATATTAAAGTTAACCTCATGTTTCACAGCAGTTTGAAATAGTACATAAGACAGCTGGCAGGGATGACATGGGGACTTGCTCATCTAACCATTGAGCTACAAACAGATGTTGTGCATGGAATAGGAACACTGCCATTGACACATCTCACATGCCAGACAGTGGGGCAAAGTGACTCAACCTGACATGAAGAGGAAATTGTGTGTGACATGTCCTTCATTTCAATGAGTAACATGTCACTTCTGGCCTAACTTTTCATCTGAAGCATCAAATGCTATTTGACAGGACTTACATGTGATTTCTGGGTGGTAAAAGTTTGCTTATATACATAAACACTCACTAAGTATAATAAAAGGCACAGTGACTAATGAAGTAGGGAAACAAAATTTCTGCACTTATATATAATATTGGAATCCATTATCAGGATCATCAATTACTTTTTGGTTTATTACACTGTTTTGGACTAATACTTCTTGTAAATACTGTCCATAAGCATCAACAATCATATTCTAGAGGGGTCATTGCCAATTTTTAATTCTTTCTTACAAATCATTGGTTTGCTTCCAACAGCACTGTTTCTGACCGACTGGACTGATAACATGGTCCTACATTAATGGGAACATTACAGATAAAGAGAAACCATGTGAGAAGTGAGGAGAGCCTGTGAATTGTGAGGGTACATGGCTGTGACAATGCGAGATTGGGCAGCCTCCCCTGGCTCAGGTGCTTCTGAAGAACCATGCTTGCTCATGTACACACTGAGCTTTCTTTTCCAAAACCAAGACTCCAAATCTGAGAGGAAATTGGCATTTTATAGTAACAACAAAATCACAGAACTCAGAGACAGATGGAGGTATTCCATAAGCTCCTTTCACAACACAATTTCTCCGGGTAAAGACTCACCATGGGCAAAGGATGTGAATGAAAATAGAATCCCTGTGTAATCATGCACAGGTCAAGGTATAGATAGGCATATGTATAGATGGGCCCATCCTTTCACAGCTCCTTGCAGAGAGCATTTAGCTTGGCATTAAGATGTTTTGGAAGATATTCGCTCATGAGCACTTCCAAGTGAAAAACAAATAGTATTTTCTGTAAATTGTAGGCAATGTCCTAACCTCACATAAAGGTTTTAAACCCAGTGACCTTGCTTGTCTGATAGATGTTTTCATTCCATCCAGACCACCAAAGTCAGTAAAGTAAAAAGGAACTGCCCCAGAACCTCTGCCCAGAACAGCCCTGGGTCTGAACTGCAGACACTCACCCAGCAAAGTACTTGATCATGTGCTGAAACCTAAATAATTAAGAGCCCACTGGTAGGTTCAGTAATCTTCTGTAGTTTACACAAAGCTTTGTGGGCTTTGTTAGACTGCATGTGAACTTAAAAAACAAACAAACAAACAAAAAACCAAAACAAAAAAAAAAAAAACAACAAACCCCTGAAAAAGGTGCACTTCCTCCTAGGTTCTCAAAGTAGAGGTTAGGAGAGAAAAGAATTATTTCAGTACGTAAGGATAAACATCTTGGCCAAGATTAAGTTGCAAAATACCCACCCACCTCCTCGTTGCTCACTTATGTATATAAAAGGCCTATAATAAACAGAGAAATCTGGGAAAGGAGGTCTCATGGCAGTGTAGCACCTCAAATAGTTTATACTCAATAATGAACATTTTTCCTTGATGCTCTGAATTATCAGATATTCCCAAAGCATATGCAGTAAAGAGCAAAACAGATTTACAATGCTAACAGGAATTTTATTAGTGGCAACATTGGCAGTATGCATGTAGGCAGAAAGCCAGTGGGTAACAAAATGTGGGTGAGGTTTTCGGTTGAATTAGTGATGCTCCAATGTTCATCAAGGTTTTGTTTCTGACACTCGAGTTTACAAGACCTTGAACAGCTGCCAGCATTGAGGGCTTTAGTTCAAGTATCAGAAAATTATGGATATTGACTGAATAAACCCAGGAGATGACTCTGAAGAGGCTTCATAGCTCTGCCAGCATGATCAGTGACTGCAGTAACTCCTGAGTTTCAGTGTTCTGAAGATTACACCCAAGACCTACAGCTCTTCTAACCATGTTCTTGTTGAAAACTCCATCTGAGAGGTGAAACACGGCTGCAGGACAGACAACCCCATGGTGTGGGCCAGCCCTCGTGCTGGCTGCTGGGACCTCTGCTGATGATTTCCAAATCAGATGGCTTTTGTGGCAACTGGCAAAAAACAGAAGGGAAACTGGAAACAACTTAATTTTCAGTCAGAAAGTGCAAGACTCAGGAACTGTTTGTCATTTTCAAAACACCAGGTGTCAGCGTTCCAGAAAAAGTTCTGATCCTGATACTAAGATTTTCTGATTCATGGGAAACCGAAAACACAACATTGTGATCTGATCCATATCAAGCCCCACAAAATGCAAATACCCAGTGAGTCAGAAAGCAAAGCCCTCAGACAGCTCTCCAGTTTTAACCTGCTCAGTGTCAGTAACAGAATTTGGATTAGTGAATAGCCATGTTATTGCCTCCGAATCATTCAGAAATAAAGATATCATGACCATGCAGAGACTGGTCATTAAGCCAGACAACTCTTCTTGCTTTCTGTCTGTTATTTGTTTACAAAATAAACATTTTAAATAATGAGATGTGGTGTCACATTGATCGCAGCTTCTTAGACACCAACATCAATATATGTTTTGAAACACTTTGATGCAATGGAGGCATTAGCAGCTGTTTATGTTGATTCTCTGGTGTCTAATAATAATCATCCTGCAGACTTCATCTTTGCATGGTCACTTCTGTGACCCATCCTCTCTATTTATCCCTCTACTCTGACAAAACTCATGGCAATATGATCATAGGTACCTGTATAACTCTGCCAAATTTAGCTGGGTTAAAAATATTACCGGAAGGGAGAGGAAACACAACCAGATACACAGATGGCCTAATTGCTCAAGTCTTCTTTCCTCCTAAAGATAAGCTTTAGAACTGGTGATATACCAGACTAATGTCAACCAATATGCCATGGGAATGGGTCTAAGTGCTTGAAACATGACAATGAACTCCTCTAAAATCTTACAAGCTGAGTCAATGTTCCAGAGCACTTTCCCAAATAGGAGAGTAGTTTGTGAAATATGTTAAGAACATGTGTCCCTTGAAATTCAACTGTAGCTTTTAAAATGAGATAGTCTAGAATAATGAAGGGAAAATACAGTAAGAAGTACAGAACAGGAACCATTTGCCAACTGGAAATAGCACAAAGAGAACATCAGCCTACACCAGTCTGCCTGGGTCACGGCTTCCTGCAGTGAAATACAGCAGCTATTTACATCTGTCACCATTTTTAAAACATATTAAACTACAAAATAGTCTTGAGGTAATGTATGATGATCTCCCTCTCCTGTTAAAATTAGCTTTGAACAGCTGTCATATAGTTATTAAACCATCCTATAAGCAACAGCTTAGAAATTACCCAAGCACAGAAATAATTCTACAACTTCAGAAATTATTTCCTCTTTATTAATTATCAATGAATTGTCATCAAAAACTTCTCAGCAGTGTAATAATTTTGGCTGGGATGGAGTTAATTTTCTTCATAGCAGCTTGTGGGGTGCTGTGGTTTGTAATCGTGACCAAAACAGTGTTGATAACACACCAATGTTTTGGCTATTACTGAACAGCATCAAGGCCTTTTCTGTTATTTTCACCCACAAGTTTTCTCACTTCTGCCTTTCCAAGTCTCTCCCCCATCCCACTGGAGGGTGATGAGTGAGTGGCAGTGTGGGGCTGAGCCCACAACATGCAGTTTTTATTCCACTCATCTTGCTGAATTGACTCAACACTGACTCATGTTTTCAGCTATCTTAGAAAAAGATTGTTTGATTATATTGAAAAAATAAATGAAAGAGATGGAATATGCAATCAAGGTGTGCCATGAAGTAGTCCTTGAAGGAAGGTGGACTCTTTCACCTAATTCCTGCTGCATGCTAAGTGAGATCCATGAAAGATTCACAAACCTTGCCTCATAGTGCCTTCAGTAAATGGTGGCTGGAGCTTCTGTTTTGCTTCTATTAATGAAATATCTCACAATGTTAATAAATGCATCCAGTTAATAAAATACACAAAGAAATGTCTTCAAGGCAGATGGGTGAAAAGGTTCCTCTGCCTGTATCTGATTGCCCAGCAGTAAGTGCTGCTTGTTAGGGGAAGTGCAGTATAGAATATTAAGGAAACAATATACATGCTCTGATGAAAAAGATCAGAGACAGACTTGATGAAAATCACTTTAAACAACAGGGGTTGATGTCATGCTGGGTTCCCAAATCCTACTGAATCTTATAGACATCAAATAAAAGCAAGGACACGAGTTGTTCTTTGAGTTTCTTATCTTTTTTGTTTAATGTGGCCTCGTTTAGTAAGCCTTCATTGGACATGACTCTGACCTTCTATGTCATGGAAGTGGTTGGTGAGTCCCACAGCTGGCCTGGGCAGTCTGATGCAGAATTGAAGGCAACTCAGGGAACAAGCATCATGGATTTGGGAGGAGAAACCATCTCAGGAACTTGAGCAGAAAGATTTGGGCTTCGCTCCCTCATCACTAGTACCCCTGCATGTTAGGGGTCCTAAGCAACAGTCCCAGAGACACATCCTGAACAGCAGGAAAGCTGGCTCCCTCTGGGGGTTTTTTGAGCTGTAATTCTTTCTTCCTTGTTCTCCTTTAAATAAAAATGTAGAATTTCACCCAAAATATCACCTTGTAGCAAGGACACTCCTGGATGTAGGAACTGCCACTGCAGACACCCTTAACCCAAGGAGTACCTGATATAGAGGCCTCACACCAAATGAACACACATCCAAACAAAAGGAGGACAAAATCAATGTCTACACACAACATTCAGCCTTTGAGCTCTGCTGCAGCTCTAAATAGACATGGAAGCTAAAAACAGGCTTTTCCATACATGTCTCCCTCTGACACTTCCTATTGCCTGAGATCTATTCCATCTGCTATGAAACCCTGTGGAGAACAAGCTCCACCCCCAGGCTGGAGATAAAATTCAGCTAAATTAGCTCTGCGACCTCCCCAGTGGAACAGGGCACCCAGTGTGGGGAGGGCAGTGCCAAAAGGCACAAATGCCTTTTATTTGGGGATCCAGTACACAGGGAAATACCACAGGCTCTGAAGGGACATGTGGTAAAAGCCAGGCTGGAATCTGGACAGCTCTACTAGACATCTTGCTAGATCCTTTTCATTCATCCAGGCACCAACCATTCCTCTGCTTCCAGGACCTGTTTATTTCAGAGCCATTTATCATTTGGATTTTCCATGTTCCATTCAATCACAAATACTTCCTAAATATGATAGAAAATTGTCAGATTGCACAGAACTGGCAAAAAAGAAAATGGAAGTGAAACTTTACTGGATTGTCCCCAGACTCACAGCAGAGCAATAGCATAAAGTCCTCAGGGATTCCATATCCTTCCTGTCAGCAGGCTGGGGAAGCACTCAAGACGAGCTCCTGCTACAGCAGTTTACAGTAGTTTCAAGCTTATCTTTGAGCAGAAGCCTTCTTCATAATTTCTGCCATCTCATTTTACTTGTACTTGCCAAAATGCCTCTGATATTATTACCAAGACTTTGCAGCACTCCCCAAGGGCAGAGGCTAACACAGTCATAGCCATTCTGTGCTGGGTGAACGGCCAATTGTTCACACTGGAGATTTCTTTAACCCTCACTCCTAACAGCCAAAAGCATTTTAAAAAGGAAAAAGCACTTGAAAGCTTGTCGTTTTCTGCCAAATACTTTACGCAGAAAAATAGATTCTGTTAATGCCAGTTTTCCCATGTGTCTCAATTACCTGAAAGCACTGCTTAGTTTAAATGCTACAAGCAAATATAAGAGAGAAATAAACAGTAAAAGCTGCCAAATCTAAAATTGAGAAATCTTATTATAACTTATGTATAGCTCGCCCGGTCCCTAACGCTTCAGCCCAGGGAAGGAACATCTGGACACCATGAGCACTTGTGCTGATACCTGTTCCCAGCTTGTTCACAGCTCTGAAAGTGCTCATGGCAGAGGGACTGTGCTGAGACTGTGCCTAAACAAACAGAGGCTGGTGTTTTACACAGTGCTGGGAAAAGGTAGACATCCATCTCGCTTTGGCCATGGTGACTCCCCCCACATCTGATCACCTGGGACAACTACCTACTAAATTATAACCAGTTGCTCTGGCAGTATTTTTTGCAAAGATTCAGATCAAGGCTTGGACTCCATTCTCTTCTCTGTCAAGCCATAACAAAGCCATCACTGTGTCATCACTATGATGACTGCACAATGAATTGCTGTCTCCTTGAAGCATTCTGTAACAGGTTCTCACAACAGCACAGCCCAAGGTTGTCAAAGGTCAGCGTTAAGCTCTTGCATCAGTTTACTTTGGTTTTACTTCACTTAGAACATCCAAGACATCATGTCAGTAATCAGAGATGAGACCTGTCTCCAACATGGGAAAGCACTCCAGCCACAGATAGAGTACACAATTCCATAACAGAATTCAATCCAGTACTGTAGGTACAATGAAAGCAGAACATGGCTCCCATAGGGACTTCTTATGTAGGCAGCAAGAAAAACATTCTTACAACAGCCAAATACTGTTTACTTTTTGATGTGTATAATTCCATTTAATTAATAAAGAGAGTAGGATTAGTGCCTTGGTATTACAAAACAGACCTTGTATTTCATTGATATATGCCTGCAACACCAGCCACGAATCATCTGTAAGTAATTAGACATTCTCGTGGATCTCCTGTCACAGAGCTGGCACACCTCAGAGAGGGATGAAGCTAATGATCAGAATAGATTGCATTTTTGAGAAACAAAACCTACTGCTTTTCTTTTTCAACCAAGAAGATATTTTCATTATTCATTTTAAATGTTACAGATTGAATCAGTTCATTTCTGGATAAAAATTCAATCTAACCCACAGTCAAAGCAGGGTGATTTTCTCAGACTGATAAAAGTAGTGGAGCTCTGGAGCCTCCTATGGGGAGGATTCCACAGCCTTTGAAGATCCAAAGTCTGTCACTTAGACACAGGTTGTTAATCTAAGCCTTCAGGCTATAGGATGAAACAGCCTGGCAAACTAATTTTCTGAGGTTCTGTGATGGTCTTGTTTTAATCACAGTCTTGCCCAGCCACTGCAGTTCTAAGGGGTGGCACAAGGCCAACCTGCTTCCCAGATCTGAAGATCAACTACCCACTCACAGTCCAAGGGGTTGGGTGTCAACTGCTAATACCCACAGCTGGATTTTTTTTCTTTGGGATTCATAGCAATTCATCATTTTCATTTGTTCAGCCGAGTTAATTTAATCATAATGTGCCTCATTATTAGCTTTTATTATGGTGGGTTATTAAGGAGGTATGAGAGCATGGGATAGAAAAGCTCACATTTTAGGCAACTGCAGTTTGTCCAACATGCTGAAATTTGCTTTCCCTTTCCTGGTTTTGATAAATGTATGTCACATCTAGTCTGTGGATGGCATTTGGCTCTTGTGCAGAGCTTGCTGCACCAGTTACATACTCACACAGAACATGTAGTACATGCAGTATTCTGGTTATGCTGTTATAAAATATAAAGCAAAAACACCTACATATGTCATATGTAAAAGTAAAACTATCAATCATAAGCAAATCTCGTGTTGAATATTTATGAAGACCAATTTTGGTTTCTGAAGTGTTTTACATTAGTAATAACAGGGTCAATAACTCTCCTATATATATTCAGTATAAGCAAAACGCTCCCTAAGAAGAGGACCAGCAAAACCTTGTGTGGGCTGCCCAAATCCTGTAAAAAACCTAGTTCCAGGAATCAGGAGGTAGGAGTGGGTGTTATATTGAGCCCCTGCTAAGGGTGACTGTAGCTGTAGGGACCTGTGAGCACCACAGAGCATTTGCTGCAGCCTGCACAGGTACATTTGGGCATCATCTCATCTCCCTCGGTGTGACAATGAAGTCAGGGAAACAGTGGCTTCAGTGCCAGCTAGATGAGGTAGATCAGCACAGGGTACTTATTCTGGCAGCTCTGTCAGATGATGGAGGCTGTGCTGCTGGGTCTTGGCTGCTTGGTTCTCACCAGACTAGCTGCACTGGCACGTACATGGCAGCTGCAATAAACCCTTTGGTTGCACCTCTTCTGGCAACATGCTGTGTCCTTGTTCTGGGCATAGGATATTCCATGGCTCTACCTGGCCACAGGCATGGAAATCAGCTCATTTTCAGTGCCATGGCAAGAAAGCATAAACCAAGGCACTGGCCCATATCCCACTCACTTTGAATCAGATCCTCTGCTCATGGCAGGAGCTTCTGTTACATGATCCAACATAGTCTGAATAATATTACACAATTTCTGTGATCTAGATACCATCTTGCAGCTGTGTTAGAGAGAACACAGAGGGTGTACAAATAACACAGTCACTCTGAGTTCTCACTAGCTCCTATACTGCAAAGGGCCAAGAGTTCTGCTTGTTCAGCTTGGAAGTAAGGAAACATAGAGAATACTGGCTTTTAAGTTTCAGGGAACCAAAGATCCTTACGCAGCTCAAAGCCAAGGGATTTAACTTTTTCTCCAGAAGATATCTGGTTTTCTACCCAGCATAGGGGAAAAATGAAGATCCAGGGTAAGGAATACACTATTTCATAGTGACCATCATTGTTCTTCACTCTTAAGAGTCTACCCTGGTGAACAATTACCTCTTACTTCATGCAAGTTTATTGCAGAGGAAGGAACAGTGGTGCTTATCATCCTCGTTTTCATTCTTTGTGCCAAAGGCTAAGGTCATACAGAAAATTAAAACGGATTAATTCTCCCCCATCCTCTTTTTCTCAACAAAATTGTGATTCATGCATCATTTTGTGAATTGAATTATAGAATAGGATTGCCAAAAATGACAAGGATTGGATTTGATAACCAAATAAAAGCAAATATAACCTTTTCCATCTTAGCTTACTTTCTTGTTTGACCATTTAGCCCACACACTGCCTGGTCTGAATTCCATGGGATTTCTCCACATGCTCAGTTTACATGAGAAGCTGTACATACTGAATGAAAGGTTCATTAAACATCGGAACTTCCTGGCCTTTTCTTTGCCTTCACCCTTTCCCTTTGATAGCTGAATGTGCTGCTTTACTTACGGAAACCAAAGTGCCCTGGCAGGAGGGAGGCATAACACAGGCACGTGCCCTGAATGCAGAGAGCTGTGAGAGCAGCTCTGGCAGAGCATCTCATTCCCAACCCTCAGCACCTCTGCCACGGGCACGTCTGCAGGGCTCATCAGGGCAGCCTTGGCATGCATAGCAAACACCCCGTGCAACAGTGCAACTGTGCCAGAATTATCTGCTGGGGAGTGGGGGGAGGATCTTAGAGCAGTAAGTTCCTGCTCTGCTTAATTGGAATGTGAGGACCTCGGTCTTACAAAAGAAAATGCTGATAGTCTGTGTCACTCTGGTCTTTCCCTCTTCAGCCTCTTTTCCCATCTCTTAAGCCCGGTGACAGCAGTTTATTCCTGCTCAGTGACCCCAGCAGTCTCAGGCATTCCGGTTTAAATTCACTTCTTGGCTGATGTGAGCATTGTGAATAAAGCTGTATGTGCAAATCGAGGGGAATATGAAGGTTGATTTCAAACTTGGAGCTTACAGGGAGAAAATGACAATGTAAAATATTGTGTTCTGTCTGGTTTAGAGTGGAGTTCTCTCATACCCATTGAAACACATCTGAGCAGCCCCATCTGAGCTCTGCTCTGGCCCTGCAATCACAGCTGGAGCTCTGCTGGAAGAGGGATGGTCTCCAGTACAGCTAGGTCTGGTTTCCCCAGCTTCAGACCTGCTGCTGACCTGCAGGCTGACTGTGGAGTGAGACCTCACACTGGCCTGACCACTGGGGGCTTGTCTGATGGATCTGGGCTTGCTCTGGCCACGCTCTCCCAGGTACTCTGGGGTGATGCTGGTGAAGCCCCTGCCTGCCAGTCCTGTTAACCTCCAGCTCACCATCATGCACAGAGCAGCCAGCCCTTGCTATCCCCTGACACCTTCTTAGAAGGTACTTTTACCCTTGCATGGTTTGGTTTTGCTTCACGTCAGTACAAGATGTTAACTCATGAACGGTCACATTTATTACGTCCACTTTGGGCGGATGGAAATTGTACCTTCTGCACCAGTTTTAGTACAAAATCCCAGCTTTTTCCAGCTCAAAGTGCAAGTTGGGGGTGAAGCTAAAGCACTAGTTTGGGGATAAAAAGGACATCCAAAGTCATCTGCTTCTTATCTCCCTCTTTAAGGAGGTGAACTAATTGTAAGAGAAGAAAACGCATTAGTTAATCTGTGGCTGGTAAAGCTGCCCTTTGCTGTCCTGCAGTGAGTTGGCTTCAGCCATCCAGGCTTGTGACAGCTCTTGCCTGGATTATTTTTCTTTATTTGTGCCAGAGTAAGAAGCTCAGTCATACCAGCTTTGATGGGGATGAGAGATGGCAGACAGTTACGAGGTAGGACAAGCCAAGGGGAGCCTGTTATGTCCGTGCTCTGCAGTTTACTCTGATTACTCACAGTCAGCTCCACAGCAGGGTTTTGATGCTGTTTGTAATGTTGTACATGTGTGGGGCATTTAGCAATCCTTATAGGAAAGCCCAGGAAAAGATCTGATCTCGCTGCACCCCAAGAGCTGTCCTGAGTCTCACAAACGTGCAGCCTTCCCAGGTTCTGAGAGAGCTGCTCTCCTTACCAAAGAGAGACTAATATATAAGGTTGCACTGATTTGGAGGTTTTTATCAAGTTACTAGAAAACAAATTTTCCTGTGCCTTCAGGAAAAAAAAAACTATCACCAAAGACAGGGGAAAGATTGCTTTGTCTTGTTTGTCAGCCTCTTACCCCAGACATTGAGGGTTTTTTTCATAAAACTTTCCACCCTATTAAAAGCTATTTTCTCTTCAAAGGTTTGATGGTAAAATGTTCGTGTACTTTGTTCAGTGGTAAATTTCACAGTATCTCCTACCATCTGCTTCACTGCACAAGATTTTCCCCCTATGAAGACTAAATATATAAACACAGAAATGCAGATTTCATGTCAGCAAGTTCTTCTCCAGAGATTAGGAACTATTTGCATGAGCAGGGACTGTTAGCTTGATTATATCTTAATATTGAACCGTTCCTAAATTGCTGGTTAAATAAAGCCAGACAAGACAGAGATAGACTGGGGTTTTTATTATTTATATAATGTATATAATTAAGATAACACAGAAGCTGAAGGAGCTGTAAGAATACAAATCTATGTAAATAAGGAAATCAGATCTATGCAAATAACTGACCTGGGGCATGAAGAAGGAGTTTCTGGTTAAATTAAATTAACTGTTTGACCTGACAGATCCTTTTTGGAGGGTTTTAACACCTCCTTAAACTTTCATGTATGAATCAACTTTTTTAAAGAAAATAAAAATCTGAAAACTTTATTGATCTGACAATATTTTCATCAAAAACTTTTTCAAGTTGATCTGAGTTTTAATTTCTCTTTCCTTCCTCCTTAAATACCATTTATGTTCTTTGGCATCTTACTTATTTACTGGAAAACAACTTGATTCAGGAATGAGAGGAGGAGGATCATGAGCTCAGCGCCCTTCACTCTAATGAAAACTCTGAGGACTTGCACTGTAATATGCACATGAACTGAGTGAGTGCAGAAGAGAAAAAGTGATTTAGTCCCAAAGAGAAGTCTGTCTGACATGGACACACAGCATTTGTAGGAAAGCAGGTGTTGTCTTACCCTCAGTGACAGTTGCAGAACCAAGAGCAGTTGAAGCATGATGAGCAAAAGAGAATGGTTTCAAAAAACATTCTTTTGGGATTGCTCGAGGTTATAAAGTCAAGGATGTGTTTGCAGAACTAAAGCTCAAAGATGCACAAGCTGCATTGGCAGGAGAGAAAGAAATGAAGCCTGATCTTTGTACCTATGAAACTACTCAGAAATCATGTATGCTTGATAGAATACGTGGCACTTAAAATGTAAGTGCTGTATTGAGCTCTGTTTCTTTGGGCAAAAATAGCTTCTCAGTCTGAGACTTGCCATATGAATAGCTGCTACTTACAGAATCTCTCCTCCTTTTCTACTTTGTTCTTTTGCTGAAGTGGTGACTTTCAACAGAGGTAGACAAGTCAAATCTCTTGATCTGAGAGTATTTCAATTTTGATACACCCCCACGTACCAGGAATATGAGACAGTGGTCATGGGGAAAGTTAATAAAATTTATTAGCCCATCTTCTAGGGAGCTCTAAGGAACTTGTGGGAAAGCTACTGTGTGAAAGCCTGTCTGCTACTTCTGATTTAACAGTTGATTACCTGTGTTTGGAAACTTTCAAAGGTTCACTAATAATAACAGGCTACATCAAATCCTCAGTTTTCAACTGCCTAAAAGCAAAACTCGTGGTTTAAGAACTCATCCAAGCAATTATTCAGCACGAGCTGGTCTCGTAAAAAGTAGTAACAACCAACAGAGCCCACCCCCAGCATTGCACCTCGGTGGTTCTGCTGTCTGACTTTGCACTGTGCTGCTCGATCTCTCCCCGGGCTGTGGAGGACGGTGCCTCACCCTCAGGGGAAGCTCAGCTGAGCTGGGCACTGAAACTTCTTGTAGCAGTGCTGCAGTCCTTTAGAAACCTGGAGAATCATGCTGACAAAATTCAGTCTGAAGTCTCTTCTGGTGCTCCAGGAACAGGCTGGTCACACAGGGAGGCAGAAGCAAGAAACATCCTTCCCTCTGCCTCCCCCGCGGTGGCTGAGGGGTGGAGTTTGCATCTATGGGTGCTGAAGGAATGCAGGAGACACACTGAGCACAGAACCCATCTTCGTGTGATTAACACTGTTCCTAACAAGCAGGTAGAAAGGAATAAAATACTGAACACCCCATCCTATCTGCCCCAGCCCCCCTAAACCAAACTTTTCCACAGGGGAAGGAGGAGCTGCTTAGGAGGACAAGGAGCAGCTGAAAGAAGTTGTTTGTTTTCTGTTAACAAAACCTGTCTCTGAAGAGAAGCAGTGGTTGGAACACTAAATACTAAAGTGCAAAATATTTCTCATTCTATGGAGGTACTCCACAAGAAATATGATAGTATTTTTCAGTGAATGAAGAGATAGTGGATTAAGAAAAAGAAGATAAGGAATGAAATAAGTAGAGAAGTAAATAACAAAATTCCCATGTTGAGCTTTTGCAGACAAAGATAAGCATCTAAGGGTTTTGAATGATACATATTTTCTATGGGCTGTGTTAAAAAACACTAAATGCAGAGTCTTTTGTGGTTATACCAATGTTTGGAAGAAGCACAAGATATTGCTTTATGAATAACTGGATTTGAGAGAGGTTTGTGAACATTGCTGAGGCACAAAGAAACACTGATATGTTTTCCCCTGACTTTATCAGCTTTATTGCAGAAGTGATGAACTTGCAATGAAGCAAAGGGAGATTTTTTTTTCATTTCTAGGAAAAAAAGCATCTTTAATTTATAGCAGTGTTTCTAAAAAGGTTGTCAATTTTCCCAGGTTAAAATCCACGTCCTTCCATGGGAATTCTTCAGGGTTTCTGTGGTCTGGTATGTGACTGTTTATACCTATGTTCACTCTTCTGCTTTTTTGAGAGACTAGTAAACACTGATCTAGGCTTATTGATATTCATTCTGTTTTCAGGGTATCTTTTTCCTACTTCCACAACCACAACCTGCTTTGTTACCACATATTAGTTTACAGGTAAAGCACTACAGACAATATGACTTGCTCTTTGATACCCAAAGCAATGACCTGCACCACCCCACTGCAGTACAAGGGCCAAGAGTGACCCAAAGACCATCTGAGCGACCCAGAGACAACCTGAAGCCCTGGTGTTTTCAGAGAGAAGGCACTGGATAACACAATCCCCTAGGCAGATCACAAAACCAAGTATTTTTTTTTCCCAGGATAGATGTGCTAGGTGTTTTCTTCCACATGTACATCAACCACTTCAAGTTCTTGTCCTAATCAGGTCCTGTTTGGTCTTGTTCTTATTTTCCAGGTGCTTGATTGCCCACCTTTGAAAAATGATCATCAAAATGCCACCTGCTTGCCAGCCTTTAAGTCTCAGCTGGGCCGAGGGGGGCAGACATAGCTGTGGGTCAGGTGATGCTTTCTCTGACAGACTCCAAACTCCAGGTGGGTCACTGCATGATTCCCTTTATTTCCACCCTGTGATCAGTGTTGTTTTTCACTGTACTCTTCCTCACTGGGCACACAGTCATGGGACCTGCCTCTGCTGAGACAGATGACTCCTTATTTTTAGTCTGAATGTCTGTTTTCACTAAAAATTCGGTGCAAATGTATTTACACTTATAAAATTTCTCAGTATATTTTGGTGGTTTTCAGAATGTGCTGATGGCTACACATCATACACTAGGAATGATAAAAGCCCAGAGCTAACACAGCCTATGGCCCAGCCTGCTCTGTAGTGAGGAGCCTATAACCCAGCACAGAGAAAAGACACCAGAAAAGTTGCACAACAGGGGTTAAATTCAGTGTTTTGCCTCAGAATTGCTCTTTGACACAGCTCCCCATCCACAGGCTCTTTAACTTATGCATATCAAGAATTTAGACACAAAGTTCAGGGATATCAGGTAGATTCAGATTCACTTAGTTTTTTTCTTGACAAACAGTAAATCTACTGAAATTGGGGAATCTGATCTCAGGTTTTCCTGGTTTTGGTTTGCCCTTAGCAGCATGGTCTGACCTTACAACTGACCCTGCTTTCAGCAAGAGGTTGGACTAGATGAGTTCCAGAGATCCCTTCCAGCCTGAAATACCTTGTGATCCTATGGTATTGGGTTTTGAGGAATCAAAAGTATTTATGAATTCCAATTAAAATCAGTAAATAATTCTGCCTGGAAAATGGACAAAAGCATTTTCCAGTTTATGTTAATACTACATTTTCAAAATTATGTATTTGAAAAACTTAAGTTGCTTCACTCCTGTATTTTCTAAATTACACTTCTTATTAAAAAGCATGTTCTTTCTATTTGCAGGTTTTTCTCTGTGAAGTTGAGGAATTTCTTCATGACTTTGCTTTGCTGCTTTGAGTGAGGTCTCTACCTGTCACAGTAGCAGCCTGAAACCAGCAGCTTTTCTCTCTCAGGCTGCTGAGGGAGAATGCAAAGGAAGCCCTTGTGACATGACAGAAGCAGCAAGATATTATTTTCTGTTTAAAATCTTAGGAAGTGCTTTGAATGAAACATGGATTTCCTAACTTCAAAAAGCAATTCTTAACTACACATCAACCCTGGAATGTTTTTCCCCCACTCAGTCAGAGGTGAGCAGCAAACAACAAAAAAAGAATGACAGTTGTACAAAGCCTTACACAATCTCATTTTCCCCTAAATGCAGGATGCTATTTTTATTTAAATACAAAACCTGCTTTCTGGGTTTTTTTATTCTGAAGCATCTAAATAATTTTTTGAGACTTCTAATGAATTCACCCTGGGAACTGAAATTTCAGCCTCAAATGGTAAGATTTTAAGTAAACTAGAAGGATTCAAGTGAAAGAATAGACCAAACCTTTAGTGCAGATTTCTTGAAGAAAAAAATCTAGTTCCCAAATCTATAGAGCTCTCCAGCTTTGAGCATGAGTACACTGCTGATTGGCACATATATTAAAACCAGATAAATATTGTCTTTGATGTATCTGCTCATAGGTTTAAGGTCCATAGCATATTTGCATCTTTTTCTTATAATAGGAGGAAAACCTGTAAGTTACACAGGTATTCTTAGTCTCCTTTTGGTGCTTTGAAGATTTAAAATGTCTTAAGAATTGTTACTGTGACTTAGTGCTTATGAATTATCACAAGAACAGAGGAAGGCTGTAGGTTACTTGGGAAAAGATGGGAAAATACTTCAAATAATGTCCTAAATAGGTACCATCAAAGCAGCTTTTGGATTTCTATCTTGTGCAGCTGGATGCTAATCACACATGAGATGTAAATCTTTGGTAACTACTCTGAAATCTGCTAAAACTATTTATCTTGATATAATTTAGAAAAGACCATTTATTGAAGTATACATTTCTCTTTGACCTGAGGAAGTTTTTTACCTCCATGTAGAAAGGTGCTGCATTATTTTGAAAGAAAAAAAAAATCCATTTTTTATTTGAAGATTTTTTTGGCAGGAGAGAAACTCAGTTGTGGAGTTGCTCTTAGAATCCTGTGGGAAATAAAGGAACAGCGTATGCTGAAGGGGGCTGGGGGGAAGGAAAGGAAATGTCCTCAAATATGTGCCACTATATTATTCTGATCTATAGAGCCCTTTCACAGTGTAATGCAAGGCAATTTATTTTAGGTAGGACAGCACCCCCACAAGGCACAATTTTGAACTGAGAGATGTCAAAATTGGGAGAGGAAGCATGAAGAGCCTAGCAGGGAACTGCTGCTTGCTTCCGGCACGTGTTTATATAAAAATCCATTTGCTGTGCATAATAGTGGCTTTGGAAGCAAGGCAGGCAGAATTGTGCAATAAAGGGTGAAACAGTGCAGTGATTTTTGGTGCTCTCCTCACACATCTGTGTGCGCAGTCATGTCAGGAGAAGATTGTAATTCAGGTAAATAAGTGTTTCAATGAAGATAAGGATTAATGCTATTAAACTGAGAGTCTTTCTGAATTCTAGGGGTGTCTGAATACCAAAGCCTGCTCATGTAAGGAAGGGAATTAGGAAGAGTTTTTTTCAGTGATCACCTGGCCCTTCAGTGAATAATCAGTAAGAAGCAATGCACACTGTTTAATATTAACAGCTTTAGCTCTCTTTCCTAGGATGAAACTAAAACCCAGCAGCAGAAAACCCAGGATGATATGCAATTTCTATGCATAAAGCCATGTACATAAAGGCTGGATAAATATCCTTAGCTTGGATCACCTTAAAGTCCACAATGCCCCTACTGCTGTGGAAAAGAGCTGCACATTTGTTCCACATGGTGTGGCAGTCAATCAGTGAGACCTATTTAATTTTATACTTCTGAACATGTTGCTACTTTCTGCCTTCCAGGACGTGCCCAACATTTCATGCAGTAGAAGATATTTTGGATTTGCAGATAAGCAAGGCATTTAGTGCCTGAAACATCTCTGCATTACAGGTCAATAGGAACTCTTTAGTCAGCTTTTTCCATTTTCTGTGTACAGAGAAAATTTCAAAACATGTCACTCAGCCCAAGAAACAAGCTGATGCTCAGACTAGTTATTTTTAAATTTGGATCTTCACAAACAGAATATCTAACAGACTTCTTAATTTGTTATGCCACTCATTGGCTTTAAATCTGCAGCACCACTTAGCAACAAGCCCAGTTTCACTGTCAGTCTTGCTACCTGCTATGTTGTACCACTCTAATACCTGCAACCTGCAGTACTTGATGACAGCCTGTATGTTTTAACTAGAAGCAGCTTCAATTATAGTTTAAGTGAATTCAGGGGGTTTTGATCTAGTGGATTAGAATGCTTACACTGCATGTGTTTTTCTACCTACCATATACAAGTTGAGGAGTTCTTAGTTTTTATGCTGCTCTGATTTGATTCCACACAAACATGAAGTCTTCTATCTCTGTTACAGGGGAGATGTAGGACTTACAGCCACGTGGCAAAACAGTAACAGTAGATGAGTTCTAGCCCTCACTTTCCAGTATATATATATCTTGGGCTACCCCCTGGAAATTCTCTGTTATGCTCAAAAGGGGCTCCTTCAGTCTTGGACTGGTCAAATTAGCATGCCAGAACTGCAGTCTTTGTGACACTGCCAATAACTATCTGAAGTGGAGCCTAAGCTATTGAGAGCACCTTCAAATTTTGACTCCACATGCCTCAAACTCAGTGTTCATTACAAACTTCAAGGCAGACATTAGCCTACCAATGTCTCTGTCTGCCTACGTCCTCCTGTTGAGAAAGCACCAAATACTGCCTTAGTGAATTCTGACAACGATGTGGAAAGCATTAAGGTGGTTTCTAGTGTTCATTTCCATCTGCCTTTTCTGATGAAATATCCTGCTTCTACTCAATGATTTCCACAAGTACCACACTCAGCCTCAAGGTCTCTTCATGCATGCCTTGCTCTCTGTAAAACACTTTAACTGTGAATAGTGATAAAAAGGTTTTCTATTATTTGCCTCCTTTAGCAACTCCTTTTTTTTTCTCCACTTTCTATTTAATTTAAATTAACAGACTCAGACTCACAACTCCTTTTTTTCAAGTTATGGCATAAATTTAATAGATGCTGAAATCATGTAGCTTGCATTGCATATGTCCTATACCCTGTCTCTGAAACCATTTTACCTACTCATATTGTCAATGGTTTGGAGCAAGGACAAACCTGCTCCTCTAACTTTACTACACCAACCAAGTGAGCTCTTGCTCTAGGCTCTATTCTATGCAATAAGGCAGCAAATGTAGTGAGAGGAAAGTGCAGGGAATGTCACTGAGAAGCTGGTTCAGAAAGAACATGACAGAAAATAAAGGCAGTATATTTTGCAGATAAATTTTAAAGTCCCTACACTTCTCTTGCAGTTGTCTGAGCACAAATACCATGTCTGTGGTACTCCTATTGGCTCTGAAACCACATTGGCTTTCAGGTAGAAGTTCTTCTGCTATAGCGGGTATTAATCTGTTCAGAAGAATTCTTGCAAGGATTTTACCAGCAATGGAGAGCAGAGTAATACCTCAGTAATTTGAACAGTCTGATTTATCTCCTTTCTTCTTGTACAAGGTGATGATGACTGTGTCACGAAGGTCTGATGGCAGTTCACGTCGTTCCCAACAGTGCACCACAAACTCATGAAACTTAGCATGGAGTGCTTGGCCACCACACTTCCAGACTTCAGGTGGGATTCCATCAACCCCAGCTGCCTTGCCTGTTTTCACCTGCTGTATGGCCTTAAGAGAAGAAAGGAGATAAGTCAGACTGTTCATAGCTCATAGAGCTGCTTGCTCACCAGTGTGTAATTCTCTTCATACCCATGATCAGATTTTCATCTGTTTCAGTGACATCTCCTCTTTGGCCTTTCATTCTCCTCTCAACTGCACCATCCAGAGATTTCTTCCTGTCTTCTCTATAAAACCCTTACTATCATTTTGGTGATAGAGTCATATTTCCTAATGCTTTAGCCCTGGAGGTGAGACTTATTTATTCTTTGTCCAATCAGAAACAAACACTTGAGAAAATACCTGATGAGCAATATAGTTTCATATCCTCTCAAGGAATCACAGTCCTGCTGTTCTTCCTCGGGCTGTTGTAAAGCACATAATGGGTTTCCAATGGACCAAAAGCTTTGACTACCTTCATTTTCTTCTCTTTTATGAGTGACATAACTAAAGCCTTTGGAAGAATTTGCTATAGAAGGATTTCCGTTCATAGGGGTTGATAAAATAATTTGTGTTTTTACTGTTTAGAACCTGCTTTACATGGAACTGCCACACTACTTCATTATGATAAATTCCTTCAGGGATTAAGATGCCTATCATCATAATGTCATATAAGAACAATTGGTCCCTTGTGATTCTGACTGATAATGCTTGTCTCTTCCCGGGAAATGTTAGACAGCCATCTCAGAGACATTTTTCTTCTGTTCAGAGATGTTTTTCTCAGCTCTTGGTTAACTGTGCCTTCTGCTATTTCACCCTTCCAAGTTCATCAGCTACCTTTTGGCAATACCTGACATCCCTATAAATCCTGTGTAGCAGAAGCTGTGTCCACATTCCAACATTTCTGTGGTATAGTTTTCAACTCAGACATCTGCTACAATGTCCTTAGCAGGTGAGCTTTATCAAGGCACTGAAGGAGTTAATAAGGAAATAAAAAGCTGCCTCTTAAGGTTTATTTTTAACCACAGATGTGGCATTTTAATATTTAATGAAAACCGGACATGGACATCACTTCTTGTTCCATCAAATAGCATGAATATCTGAACATGCTTGAAATGCAGAATTACTGCAGCATTACAGAATCATAGAATAATTTATGTTGGAAAGCGTGTCTGAAGGTCATGCAGTGCAACTCTGTCCATAGCTGGGTGGCTTAGATCCTGAAGACTGAAGCAGTAGATGAGAGGAGGAATCTTGACCTCACTGGAACAGTAGCAAAGCTCTGCAGAGCACCAAAGTGAATGTCATCATAGGACCTCAACATTTATGGTGTGGTTTAGTTGGTGACACAGGGGGAGAAAATAACCTGTGATTCCTACTGATGACTTTTTGGGTGTCACCAACCCAGGCTGTTGTTTTGCAGAGCGGGTGATGCCAAGCAGTCTGTGCTCTCGGGCAGCCAAACAGAAAAACAGCCACTGCAGCTGCTTTTCTCTGCAACAGGAACCGTGTCTTTCACTCACTGAAATCTGCACTTCTCCTTCCACAGCTGTAAAATTTCTTCCACCATCTCCCAAGTTCAGCGATGTCTGTTATTCCAAGAGATTCAGAGAGCACTCATAAAATAAACATTGCTTGTCTTTTTTCTACCTCTTCTGAAAAATGTTACATGTACGAAAGGAAAACTGATGCGTCGAGTGAATGACACCTCTTCAAAATACAAATCAATAATCACAACTGACATCAAAACATTGGAGTTCTGCCAAATCTTTTGTAAAGGTGTGAATTGCTAATCTAACTTCTACTAACATCTAGTACAGGACTAGATGTTTTGACAGTAATGTTAACAAAAGCAGAAGATGTATACAGTGGGGAGACAAATGAGTTCTGCCACAACTCTACTAAAACTTATGATGGTAATCACAAGCTAAAAGACCACAAAATCATCTATTTAGTGTCATGATTTTTCAATTTTTTTTTTTTTTTAGGACAGGATGTGGGTGGGTGAACAGACACCATGTTGTGTCCGTGGCATTGAACCGCTGTCACGCAATTTGTGATGCAAGAGCCTTTCAAACTGTATTTTCAAAACCAGAACAAAACATTTGCAGGCTTTCACCTCTGTAGAATATGTAAATACAGAGTTAGCAGTTAACTTATATTTTCTTATCAGTGAATATATCATATAAAATTGGGGCTGAATTCCCTTTAGGTACAATACCATCAGTTATAAAGGAAATAATTTTAATTACATTAAATTAGGTCCAGCAGTGTTTCTGCTGGCTGTCTGCTATTTTCATAGTGGCAAATAAAAGACCAGTCAATGGAGTCAAATACTTTATTGACATTTACATATAAAAGAACCTGGATTCCTAATAACACAGTGATACATCTGCATGAGATTTATGCTAAGCTTCCAGGTACTTTGCTATTGACAAAGTACTGATTAGTACTGGATAACCTATCCAGATGTACCTTTGTGAATAAAAGCAGACTGATTACAGTAGTAATAATTAAACTAAACTCAAGCTTATTCAAGTCTAAGCCCAAAGATGTGTGATCAATATTTTCTTACACAGATTACGGGATTTGAAGAAAATGTTCCCTACAGCACTTCAGGAAAACTAGTTCTTACTGGTTTTAAAAAAACCTGAGTGTTGTTTTTGCTGGACATGGGCCAAGAGCCTTGGTTACATGATCTGAAGTGATTGTACACCTTGATGCAGAATGGTAGGAATATTTATGGCAATTAATTGCCATTGTAAGTAGAATATCACCTTCTTCTATAGTAGTAATATGTGTCTTACTTTCTGTGGAACTATGTTTGGTTGAACCATCATAAACTATTTTCACTTGTTTTTTTCTAATAAGTCATGGGAAAACTTCCTGGTTGTCTGTCTATAAAGACAGGGCCTTGAATTTTACTGTATACCTTGACTTTTATAATAGAGATTCACCTCTTCTGTAGTCCAAATTAGACCATTCTAAGGGGTTACTGACTTTACTTTCTACACATGTATCTATTTATCTAAGTATTCTGATTTAAAATTTTCTGAACACTACGTTCCTAAAGTTTTGACATTATTTTTTCTGTTGTTTTGTAAAGATAAGCTATTCTAACTTGTCATTAGAAGGTAGCTTAACTTGCCATTCCTTCTTTGATACCCCCTGTTTTGGGGGGGTTTTTTTAGAATTAATTAGAGGGCATGTTCCTTTAGCAATTTAATATTGTGATGCTTTTGCTGTAAATCTCATTTGATTTGGTTCAGCAATACATTGTTGAAGTGGAGCTTTTTAAAGAGTAAAGAGTACAGCACCAAAGTCCTTCCTGTAGAATGAGAACATTTAGCTGACTTTTCATTACAACCCAAGAGAGCACAACCTCACTCTCCACTTTCAGTAAATATGATTTTCTTTGAGAGGCTGTGAAAATGAAAAAGAACTCTGAGCTGTAGGGAACAGGACCATTAGAGTAGAAGAAGTATAGTCCAGTTAAACTGTTCATAAGGGAACTTCAGAATTCAACACATGTACTGCCCAAATGTTTGAGAGTTTTCTGAGTGCATGAAAGTAATGGAAGAACATCCTAGATCATGGTAGACAAGACAGTTCTCAAAATTAAAATACATTAAGCAGTAATAAAAATAATCCTTTATAAGAGTCTACTACTAATAAAAATAAAAATAAAAATAAAAGTCACTGTAAGTTCTTAGTGTTTAATTCTGTTCAGGTATGTTTACTGGGTTATATGAAATATTTTGAGTCCTAATGCAGTCCGGAGTCAGTATTTAAGAAGCTAATATTATGTCTTCTTTCCAAATTACAGTGAAATGCATGAGCTATCCTAACGCATCACTGAATCCACGGCACACTCAGCATTCCCGACCCAAACTTGGCCCATCGCCTGTTCCGCTCCGCAGGACACGCTGTCTTTGGGGGCCCTCTTGTGCTGAGACTTTATCACTGCGCCTGAAATCTGTGTGTGATCGGGCAACCCCTATGCCGGGCTGTCCTCAAACTGTATTTTCTGCAGGTTTTGAGGCTACAGAAAACGCAATTTAATATGAATTTATTTTTTTTTTTTAAAGATAGGGGGGAAAAAGGTAAAAGCATAGCTATGTCCAGTATATAAACCTATGAATGGTATGCCAAAGACTGGGTTTCAAACTAGTAAAGGATAAAATCTTAGCTATTGGGACAAAAATGTCAGCTATGTTAGCTGGGGAAAAAAAAAAAAAAAAAAAAAAAAAAAAAAAAAAAAAACCCAGAAAGCAGAACTAAAAGACTATAATTACAGACTAATTACGTCTTTTGCCTTTTTTTTTTTTTTACACTATTTACCTGTTGCTACAGCGTAAGACCACAGCTTTGTTTTCTATAACAATTTAGTGGAGAAAATACAAATCATTTAAGTTATATATGCTTCTAATAGGAAGTTAAATATCACAGTCTGGCAGGAGAATGACATTTTATATAGTACTTCCATAGCAGTCCCCATCAGGGTCAATACAAATAATGTTAAGGCCGTATAAATGTACTGGCATATACAGCCTTTGAAATACAGACCTATTGCTGCCCAGCATCACTGGGAATTCTGCTGTGGATTGGGAAGAGTCATGTGATGTTTTCAGATTAATCTCAGCTAAAAGTGCAGTAAGTTCAAGAGAGGCAGTAATCAACCTTCATAAATCTCCAGACCAGCTTCAGGACTGAAGTGTCCTGCTCGTGCTCACAACAAAACAAAGGCACTGCCAACAGCACTGCCTGATGGTCACTCGATTGATTTACCATAGGGGCTAGAAAAACATGCCTGTGTTCTGTGTTACAGACTTAGATGAGGATTCTAGAAATGTCTACCCATTGTACAAATAACTTTCTGGTTTAGATTGACTAGAAATGTAGACACGATAAGCTCACGAGTTCCATCTTTGTCATTGATGCTGACTGTGGTGGTTTGACCCTGACAGGACTGCAGGACCCCACCAGAGTCGCTCTATCTCTCCCCTCCTCAGCTGGACAGGGGAGAGAAAATATAGCAAAAGGCACATGGGATGAGATAAGGACAAGGAGAGATCACTCAGCAGTTATTACCATCACAGGCAAAATGGGCTTGACTTAGGGAAATTTGTTAAATGTGTTACTAATTGAAATCAGAGCAGGATAATGAGAAGCAAACAAATCCTAAAAACAGCTTTGCCCCACCTTTCCCTCCTTCCCAGGCTTAACTTCATTCTTAAATTTCCACCTCCTCCCTCCCAGTGGTACAGGGAATGGGGATTATGGTCAGTTGTTTCTGCTGCTGCTCTTTCCTCAGAGGCAGAACTTCTTCCCCTGCTCCAGCGGGGAGTGTCTCCCATGAGAGACAGCCCTCCATGAACTTCTCCAAGGTGAGTCCTTCCCACAGTCCTTCCTCCTTCAGGAACTGCTCCCTCCCACAGGATGTAGTCCTTCAGGAACAAGCTGCTCCAGTGTGGGCTCCTCTCTCCATGGGCCCACAGTTCCCTGCCAGGAGCCTGCTCCAGAGCAGGCTTCCCACAGGGTCACAACCTTCTTTAGGGTATCCACCTGCTCCAGCACAGCATCTTCCGTGGAGTGCAGGGGGATGGATTTTCTGCTCCCTTGTGAAACCTCCATGAGCTGCAGAGGCACAGCTGCCTCACCCTGAGCTGCACCAGAGCCTGGAGCACCTCCTCCCCTTCTCCTGCACTGACCTGGGTGTCACAGGGTCGTTTCTCTCACATATTCTCACTCCTCTCTTCTCTGGCTGCAATTACTCCTGCCCAATAATTTTTTTTCCCTTCCAATGTTATCACATGAGCGTTACTGTCATTCCTGACAGGCTCAGCCTTGGCCAGTGGCAGGTCCATCCTGGAGCCAGCTGGCATTGGCTCTGTGGGACACAGGGGAAGCTTCTGCAAACTTCTCACAGAAGCCTCCCCACACACTCTACCAAAACCTGGCCATACAACCCAATAAGTAAAACCTAAAGTAAACTGCACTTGAGCATATATACAGGGGCTGGTTGAAAGCTCAGTAAAGACTCGTGGAATTATCTAAGCATAGCTGCCTACAGTGTAGCTGTCTTCATCTGAATTGCTATCTAAGGTTCTACTTATGGCCACTGAAATGTAGGGCTGCACTTGCCTCCCTCTCAAGACAGTCAAGGGAATCACAACCATTTTGATGCCAGTAACTTTTGGATCCAATTCCTAATTCTGTGAACCAAAGCCATCCCTGGTAGGTTAGCTCCTAATGCACCAAGCTTTCCTTTTCTAAATGGCAACATTAATGCCTATATTCATGATGACAATAGAATATTAAGGTTTATAGTTTCCAGAGATACACCTAGTTCAGGGAATCTCTTCGCTTTCATCTCATGTGATAGTTGGTTAGTGACTAAAAAAGAAAAAAATTAGCTGAATAAACTAACATGCAGTTTTACACATGAATGTGAGTGTTGTCTATTCACACAGATGGTTGACAGCACCAATATGCTTCTGCAGAGGAAACAACATGTAGGCTTAACATATTAATAAATGCACTTGTGGGGTTACAAGAGAAGTGGATGGAAACTCCTGAGTGGGAGATGAAACTGAGTAATTAAGCAGCAAAATGCTACACGGCATGTTTTCAAACACACTACTGGTATTCAAAAGGATAAAAGGAAATCAGTTACTGAGAGTTGTAGACCAACAACATTGTTCTAGAAGAATGCAGAAATTATTATGAATTTTAAATGAGACCTGTTATTACAACAAATAACATAACATGGAGCAAATAAGAAAGAGATTACCCACCAAGACACTTATTTCACAGGTGCAATGAATGACAGGGTTGTTTTCTGAATGACCAAACTGAGCTAGAGCTTGATAGTTAAGAGGAAGTATTTTTAAAAGACTTATTTTCAGAAAATTATAGTTTTGCAAGTTACAAATTTTAATAACCTCGTGAAGTTTAGATCCCAGTATTTACTTCTTTGACTCTTCTGTCTGAAACTGGGAAGCTTCTCTACTGCAGGCACAAAGGAGTCTTAAATCCCTCAGGCTTCCTTCCATATTCAGGTCAGGAAGACACAGTATACTGTAGAAACTGAAAACCACTAGTGGAAACATATATCTACAGTAAAGTAGAATCTGTGACAAAATGAACCTTGGATGCCCATCTATTCTCAGCTTACTATACAGAAAGCTGTATATATGGAGGCAGAGAAGGTGAACTAATGACTTATAAAAGAAACAGAGTAACAGTCAAGTTTCATTGAAGGTCATTTTAAGTAAATTAGATAGAAGATCAATAGAGATTAGTTAGCTCTTCTCACTAATATATTTTTACAAGATTAAAGACTATTACCCACCAGTCTAATACATGTAATGAGGGGTTTTTTCAGTTTTAATCATTTTGCAGTATCGGGTTTGTCTTTTTTCAATTGTTTTACTTTCCTTGCCTCTCTACACGAGTATTTTATTGGCACTCCCAGATAAGGTTCACATTAACCATTCAAAGACCTGAACTAACAGGCATAGCATAATCTGATTTCTTGTACACAGAGAGTAACATTTGCAAATCTTCCCTGGTTTAGTTCAGCTTGTTTTCACAAGTTCTGGGAATACTCGCTGCTCTACATCCTGATTTGGATATCTGTCATTTCTGGGTATCACTTTAGTCAAGGGCAGGCTAATAAAACTGCAATACTTTAGTTATATTCAACCTTCAGCTCTTATTGATTAATCATAAAGCAATGTCTAAGAAGTTTTTCATCTTTATATCTCTATTGATTGTAACTGCTGCTTCCAATTGCTGACCTGGTTATTATAGCATCACCATTTCAGTGAGATTACTGAAAGGCCTTTATTGAGACTACTATGTAAACCAAGAAGAAAAGATCATCTGACCACCCTTAAACGAGTGTGATAGTCTCCTGCTCTCTCAAACTTTTGGCTACAGCTCTAAACTGACAAGACAACAGTCTGAACTGTTTCGTCTAATTGAAAAAACCTCAAAATCCTATGTATCACACATGAAAGCAAAATCCCTTCTTCTCATTACCAAACACAGTGTCAGAAACAAAATACATTTATTGAGGCTACCAGGCTTAGATGCAAATGCTGAGGTCTAAATACCACCTGTATGGCATGCTGAAAACCATAATGTAGGGGACAAGCAGTCAGCTAGGAGGGGCTTCCATGTGAAGTGATGCACATGGAAGACAAGCAGAGAGAAATTTGAAAGGTTGAGTTAAAACCTCTAAGAACCTCAGCAAGACTAAGCTGAAGCCCAAAACAGATGTGTAAATAAGAACTGTATAAAATTCCATTAAGAGACTTCGCTAGTTAATCAGATTATCATCTTTTAGAAAGAATGTTTGACGAGTAACTCTTATCTGTAGTCCCTCACCAAGCCTTAATGGTAACGTCCTAAGGTGAGGAAAACACTCAGTAGTTCCTGTCACTCTTTCCCCAGTGTCCACAGGAAGGGCCCTTCACAGACCAGGATGTTGGGGAGGATTGTTGCTGTTGTTCTGAAAGGTTGGCACTGGTGGTTACATTTTAAATTCCTGACCCCTTCAATGTATGGAATCAAAGCCATCATTTCCTGGAAGATCAATGGACAAATGGAATACCTAAGATACAAATCCTAGGGGAACAGTATAAACTGGTACCATTGATCAAGGATGCAGGACTCTGATATGCCTGAGAAGTGCCATTTTCCTGAGCTTTCTGTCCTCCAGCTTTCCTAAGCAGGATAAGATGGGAAGAGAACTCTTTCTTATATTCTCTATAAATATTTAAGAAAGCATTTGAGTGAATCCATTAGTGAATAAGAGTCAAAGTTGTTGTGTTTTGTATTTTAATTATTTTGATGAGGAGGTATTTCTAATGCAGAATGCCAGAAATATCTCCCAGTCAGCACATCAGCCCCCCAAGCTGAGTAGATCTGAGTAAGAAATAGAAGCACTGGGCATCTGCAGGACCAGACCCAGCACTTGGAACAGGTGAGTTGGGATTGTTGGGAAATATGAAAGAATTCTGGGAGGTCGGGGGGTAGGGAATTTTAGTTGATAATCCCATAGCCACTGCACACATGGGTGTTGGAACCAGTCAGGTCCCTCCCAACCCTAAACATTTTGATTCTATGATTATATATAAGAGAAGCCTAACACTTGAATTTAATAGCATTCTACCTTTGATATTAAAATACTTTAATGGAATTACTGAGATGTACTTTTACAGTGTCACTGCATTTGAAATAAAGACACATTTAAAGGGATCTAATTGCGTAAGTCTACCTAAGAACTATTAAATTTGTGAACACATTTTAGAAGGGAGGGACAATTCACTCTGAGGATAGTTCAAGGTAAAATAGGAAAAACAATAAGTAATTTGAAAAGTAAGAGTCATTATTTTGAAAAGTTAAGAGTCAATCAGCAGAAAAACTACAGAGTGTGCTCTGGAGATATGTATGTGCTCTCATTAAGTAGACAAGGATTAGAACATCTCCTAGTCAGGACAAAATAAAAAATGTTGAATTTAAGCAATGGCAAGGAAAAATTAAGTTAAGCATTAGGGAAGATTATACAGTACAGCAGCTCTTAGCTTGCAAAGAGTGGTGAAATCATCACTGGAAGTCAGAGATAAATGAGACACCTTTATTTTCTGTCTGCTCAGAGATAATCTGCCTGCATGACAGCAACCTTTTTGGTTCAAAAGAAAATAATTATGACAAACAATGAATGCAAAAATGAATGCTGGGCATCATCTCCTCTCCTAGCAGACTGCTGAAATGCTGAGTTGAACCGTTTATATGGTTTCTAGTTTTTTTTAAAAAAAAAGTATTTCTAACATGAACAAGACACAAAAGTGGTCTATTGTACCTAAATTTCCTTATGGGGAGTCTGTAAGATCTAATCTCTGTCTGGTATGGTTTTATCCACACACAAATCTCGTCTCATTGCTCCTCATCTTTAAATTTTTCCTCTTTCAGTCCCTCTTGGACCCTCTGCCACCCCCAAGCAGGTCCATCCCGTGACTGCCCGTTTAACGAGCACAGCAGGATGTCAAACTGAACCATCAGACTGAACTGATCCCTCATGGTACTCAAGAACTTGCTGAGAAGAGCAAACCTGATGAAAAGAGAATCAAACACCGTCCCCTCAGGGTACATTGCATAGTAATCATACCTTTACATTTACTGTGAAGGCAAACAGTGAAAACCACAGCAAGCAGATGAACGCAGCACGCAGGGATTGCTACAGACAACTCTCAGTCTCATACATTAAAAAAAAATAACAGAAAGGAAAAGTTTTTGTGGCTACAGCCTTTCACAGCTTTAATGCAAAATGCAGCATATTGAGAAACACTAATATTCAAGGTTTGAAACACAATAATACAAAAAACAAGAGGAAAGATGAAATCATTGATTTCAAGGGTTTTGAAAATTCATCAGTAGGTGCAGAATTTCACCACATGACTCATTTAAGGAAAACATCACACACATACTCAGAAAAATCACAGCCATGGTAATATATTGTGATTTTTCAACATAAAGGTATTACAGTTGGGTTTTTTTTCCTTGTGATTCTGCATAGTTAGTAGGGAAAAAAAAACATAGGAAGATCATGTTAATGTTTGTGCAGGTCTAACGTAAGGCTGAACAAGCAGCTTTTGTGGCAGTGTACTTTCAGTTGTAAATGTTCCATCATACAGGAGCTCTTCAATCACCTCCAGGTTCTGCAGTGAACTGTACGCACAGTGTCACACATGGACGTGTCTGTGAGGGTTTCAGTGTAGCTGAAGGTTGGATTCTATGATCTTGGAGGTCATTTCCAACCTTAATGATTCTGTGATTCTAAAATAACAGTATGAGCTATGTGGAAAGCTCGTTAGTGTGTTGCACAAAGCAGGACTGCAGAGGGCCCAGCACTGCTCGCCTGGTGTCACAACACCCTGGGAGGTGATCAGGCCTTCAGCACAACCACCACAGCCAGACCATTCCTGTGCAGAGCCACGTTCACAGAATATCCTGAGTGGGAAAGGATCCACAAGGATCATCGAGTCCAACTCCCGGCTCTGCACAGGACCATCCCCAAGAGTCACACCATGTGCCTCAGAGTGTTGTCCAAACGCTTCTTGAGCTCTGTCAGCCTTGCTGTGACCACTGTCCCTGGGAGCCTGTTCAGTGCCCAACCACCCTCTGGAGGAAGAACCTTTTCTAATATCCAACCAAAGCCTGCCCTGACACAACTCCAGGCCATTCCCTCAGGTCCTGTCACTGGAGCCCACAGAGCAGAGATCAGGGTCTGCTCCTCCTCTGCTTCTCACGAGGAAGTTGTAGCTGAGGTCTCCCTTTAGCCTCCTCTTCCCCAAGTGACCTCAGGCACTCCTGGGATGGTTTCTTCTCCAGGCCCTTCCCCATCTTCGCTGCCCTCCTCTGGACGGTAACAAGCTTTATATCCTTCTAACAACGTGATGCCCAAAACTGCACATAATACTCAAGGTGTATATCCCGTTCACATTTTATTCTTCACTCGTGACCGCGGCCAGGGAGGCAGACCCTTCCCCCGCCAGGGCGGCAGACCCTGCGGGACCGATCCCAAGCCCGCCAGGCCCGGCCGCCATCTCGCCCTCCATCCCAGCAGTCCCCGCGCTCCTCGGCCCGTCATTCCCTTTGCCTCTCCCGGGGCCCCGCACGACCATGGCTCCCCAGGGCCGTTACTCGGCGCCCTTTGTCCCCCCCAGCTCCGCCCGCGCCGCCCCCCCCCCATCCCTTCATCGCTGCCCCGGCCGGGCCGGTGCGGGCACAGCACACCGCCCCCCCCAGCCTGAGGGGCCGCGCGCCCCGGCCAGCGCCGCTCAGGCCGCGCCGTTTGATTGGCCAGGCGGGCCGCCACTCAGGCGCGCGGCGCCGCGTCGCGCCACCCCATTGGCCGGGAGGGCCGTCGCTCAGGCGCGCGACGGGAGGGGCGGGGCGGGAGCAGAGGCGGGACCGTCGGCCCCGCAACCGCCGGCTCCGCGCTCGCGGCCCCCCCTCCCCTCACACCCCCCTCGCCCCCACTGCGGCTGCGCGCGCGGGGCCGTTACGGCGGCGGCGGCCGGTGAGGGCGGGCGAGCGAGCGGCGCGCGCGCGCCGGCCCCCGGCGCCCCCCCCGCCCCCCCCCCCCCCCGCCACCCCC
>JAWWLV010000158.1:13829628-13872117 GCA_035041135.1 Platyrinchus mystaceus | reverse complement strand
CCCCCCCCCCCCGCCCGGCTCGGCGTGAACCCAGCGCCCCCGCCCCGCACACACACACACACACACACACACACACCGCTCCTCCCCCGCCTCCTGCGCCGGCACAGAGAAAGGGAAGGGAGGCGGCGCCGCCGGGCCCGGGTCTCCCGCACCGCGCACAACATGGAGGAGCTGGTGGTGGAGGTGCGGGGCTCCAACGGGGCCTTCTACAAGGTACCGGGGGCTCGCGGCCGGGCCGGGCCCCAGGGGAGGGAGCGCGGCCGGGCACGGGAGGAGGAGGAGGAGGCGGCGGCGGCTCCTCCTCCCCGCGCTGAGGGAGCGCGGAGGCCCCGGGGCAGGAGGAGGAGGAGGAGGAGGGAGAGCGGGGCAGGGGCGAGGCCGCCGTGGGTCCCTCGCGGTGCCCGCGGGGAGCGAACGGGGCCGAGGGGACGCGAGGCCCGTGAGGAGCCGGAGCGGGGAGGCCTCGGGCCTTCCCCCCCTTTGTGGGAAGGGGAGCCCCGGGCCGCCCTGCCCCGGCGCTGGGCGAGGATCAGCGCCGGGATGGGGCATTAATTGCTAAATCCTCAGCTTTTGTCGCTACTTAAGGAAAGTCGCTCCGGCCGTCCGGGTTTGCAGGAGAAGCTGCACTGCTGGAGCACGGCCTGCACGGCGGGGAGGAGGGGGGACCTGGGCAATACACATTCCTGGTAAAACGCTGTGGTGGATTCCTGCTCCTGATGCCATGGCAGGGGTCGGTGCCTGCCTGCTGATGTTAAAGAGAGCGTTGCTTGGCCAAATATATCTGTGCTGAGTCCTTAAATACGTTTAATTATCAAATGTGCTTCTTACTGAAGCTACTTAGAGGCATTCCATGTTTGTTTCCAAGCCCTTGTGCTTAATAAAGCCATCACTGAGCCTTGAACGTATATAACGAGCACTTAATACGTTTATTAATACCGTGTAGTGTTGTGTGGCTTTGCATGATTTGGGTTGTGTTAATCAGCTTGTTAATAGGGGTATAATTTGTGGTTTTACTCTAATCACAGGAAAATAAAATGCAAGCATGATGGGTTTGGGCCTACAATCATTGCCTGTTATCAGCACACCAGAAACAGCCCTGGATGGGTTTCTGCAAGTCTCCCGTGGTTTAAATGTTCCTGGGACTTTAAAAATTGGGCCTAGTTATTGTGCGACATCCAATATTTATGTTAGCAATGAAGGAACAGGTAGAATTTCACACTCGGGTGTTCCTGTGCTGAGCCAGGTAGATATCCAAGCATACAGTTCCAACACCTCCCAGTGTTTCTAAGAGAAAAGACCTCTTAAAAGCTTATTTTTAAAATATATGTGATACTGTCTCTTTCTGAAAATAATACCTATTTTAAGAAGGTATGTATGGTACAAGTCCAGTGAATATGGTAAATAACCATCCTGTGAGTTCACAGTGCTGTAGCTGAAGTTCTAGATCTGTGTATTGCTTCCTGGAATTAAATAATTTAGCACTTTTAAAAAATCAGTTTTACATTTTTAAAGGTACAGTATTCACTCAGAAAGAAACACAAGGAGTAAATATGTTGCACAGGACAACTTTTAATGAGGCTTTTATCAAATTGTATGAGAGTATTTACACAATGATGTGAAAGAGATGATTGTAAAAATGACATGGTGCAGTCTTCAGTGGCAAATATTATTGAAGAAACCTGGGAGAATTGAAAGCTTCTGTAACTTTTATTGCTTGTGCTGAATTTTGACATCATGGGGCCCTTTACTCCTCTTGTGTAGGTGAAAGTTTTGTTTGAGCATATGTTCCTGGAAGCTTATTTGTGATAGTGTATCCAGGTTATAACACAGACTTTGCCTCCAAGTTGCATATCACCTTTGCCTTTTAACTTTTAGAAATTTTGGCATGGAAGGTTTTTTTTCTTCTCTTAATCTCTGGGAGGTTAAATTATCTAAGGAGACAAGTGGGCACAGGGATTTATTGATCTTCACCTCTATTACCTCTCTAGACAGAGCATCACACTTGAGATAAAGGCAACAATTCTAAAAAAATAAATAGAAGTTGTAGAGTTTCTTTAAATCATGCAAAATGTTCAGTGTAAACCAACAATTTTCCTCTAGTCATTCTAGTTAAGAGGGGTGTTTTTTTTCATAATGTCTGAATATGACTGTTATAAAGTAATTTATCTAAATTTTTTCTTTTGAGTTTTTTGCCCATTTTGCAGGTGGGGAATTTGGTTGTATAAAACCAGTGTTGACCCAGCATAGCAAGAAGTATGTGATGATGTCGTGTGAATTTAATTGCAAGATGGTTTTATTTATTTTCATTTAGAAAGTTTCTTTAAGGAGCCTCCTGAGAAATATTTTGGAGCAGTAACACTTCCAGAAAACCAAAACAATTATTTTATTCAATCTCGTGGTTTACTGATAAATTGTGAAGATTTCTTTGGCTTTGAATAATTCTGCAGATCTTAAGCAGAACATGTAAATGTTTTGGAAAAACACACCTCTGTCTTGATGCTGAGATGTGGAGGGGAAGACTATGAGGCTGTTGGAGTCAGGAGGGGCCTCAGTGGCACAACAAGTAGACACCTGATTGCTTTTTTGGGTTTTCAAGTCCTCCTTGTAGGTCTCCTTGAGGACCTGAGTGTTTTTGAGTGTACCCAGCAGCATCTTCATCTGGACAGTACAAAACTTGTGCCCAGTGGTCCCCCAACCCTGCTAAGGGCAGCAAACCAGTCTTTTCTAACGTACATGTAGAGCGATTGTGTTCCACACAAAATGCAGGAGGTGCTTTGAGGATTCAGACCCAGATTGGAATTAAAATTTCATACTGGTCAGATGCTCTGTGTTCGCTGAGTACTGGAGTGTGTTGGTGTCAGTGCTGTAGTGGAGACTAGTTCTTTCTGAGTGGAGGTAAAGTATTGCTTGGTGAATACTTCATACTTTCATGATTTTTTTTTCTCCTTGCCTAAGATGAATTATTCCATGGAAAGTGCAGTGCAGTCTGTGGGCATGATTCAGGAATAATTGACAATCTGGTACCTAGAGATGCTTAGTCATGATTTGCTATGTGGTTGGGCCCAGAATCCTTGGAAAGAAAATGTTAGATTCCCTCACTTATTTTGTGAAGTCTGGTCCCACAAACCACCAGGACTGTGAATCCAGGGGGAGGGAACTGCCTTTTTGCAGCTCACAGCCAAGTAACTAAATCTCGAAGATGTGCTCTATTAGGGCATTTCTTTTCATGTCTTTTCTCATATAGGAGTAGTAAATTGGGTTTTGAAGTTCTTATCTCATTCACAGAGGACTAATAGACAGTCTTTGTCTAATCTTTTTGGGACTAGCTTTAGATATTTCCCTCTAAAAGGGGACATGCTGGATGCCTTTCCAACGTGGAATTGATTTTTCTTTTCCAGTTTGGGAGTGATTCTCTCCTGTGTCCTCTGCTAAAGATGGAAAGCGTGCTGTTTATGAGGCAGACAGTTTTGGAATGGTGTTTGTTGTTAACATCTATCTGTTGTCTGTAACCCAATTTTTGCCACTTCTTGCTCTATAACCTTGTGAAAATTTTCCACTTTTTATCCCAGTAGTTTCAGCGCTTTGCTGTTGTTTGCTGGGTTTTACAGATAACTCCATTGGAGCTACAACTGATAAAATCATTCATCTTTATTACTACTTTATTACTCCGGGTCTCACTATTAGCAACCCTTCCTTTGGCCTTCTCTGGCCCTCTGTATCCATTTTTTCTTTTCTTTCCTTTCACTGTTCCATACAGACACATCCTCAGCCAGTGTCTCCAGTATCTTTGTACCTTTGTGAGCCCGTCTGCTCAGTCCTTCTGAGGACAACACCCTCTACCCTTTTCCCTCTCCTGGTGACCATTTCTGTGACTATTATTCTTTCCCTATTCTGTTCCTTTGTATGTCCAGCCTTTCTCAGATTTGATTATCCACCGAGTTCCCTTTTGACATTCTCCTTCCAACAGGTATGACATGTTCAGAACTGTTATGCTAACAGTAGATGCACGTTTGTATCAATGTAGCTTTTCTTTATGTTAAAAAGCATATTTTCCCTACTTTCCCTCCTTACAGTTAATTATCTTCCTTTATTAAAATGGTTGACAATGCTCACATCTGATGATGTGAGCAGACTTTAAAAAAAGCAGCAAAATTTCATGGCAGCTGAAGCCTTTATTTGTTCCTTTGAAGTGTCTGTTATTCCATTTAGCACAAAAATAATAAATATGCTAGTGCTTCCAGTAATTATTACTTTTTTGACAAATAATTGTTAAAATTTAGACCATGTCTTCAGCATATAACCCTTCTTAGAATATGAATGCTCATGTGTTTGAGAAATGCCACGTTGTAAACTTTTTTACTTAATTATGTCTGAAACATGGAGAGAAATGAAATGGTTATGTGACTGAAAGTCCAATTTGGTGTAAAATAACTTACCACATTTGATTTATTTTTGTTTCCACATTAGAGAAGAAAGATCAACCTTTGCCATTGTAAAATGTGCTTCTGTTGACAGGTTGTTTTGTGTACTCTGATTTGATATTTCTGCTATTAGCAATAGTGGTATCTCAGCTGTTCCATCCTTTCTCTGTCCTGGTCCCTCATTTTGCTTCCATCCACTTTCACTGTGTTTTTAAGGCTTTTCATCTATGTGTCTGAATCCATCATAGCCACTGTCCTGTCCCTTCATGTGGGTGCATTTCAAGCTCATATGTATGCACCTTTATGTTTGAACCTCCATGCTTAACTCATGTTCTTTATTTGGAAAAGGCTGATTAATGATTATTGTACTTCTTGTGATACTTTGTGTGAGATCAGTCTCTCCTCTGCCTCTCTGACACCTGGGGCTGTCCTGTCCTGTGTCTGTGAATTTGGCTTGTGGTGTTAAACATTTCATTTCTTTTTAGCATTGTGTACAACTTCACATGTATCACAGAATTGAGAATCAAACAGTTCTGATAAGCATTAATTTTGGTTTTTCAAAGGCATTAATGTTTAAATATTAATTTTTTTCTAAGGAAAACTTAGAAATGTTTCAGAACTTTCCTGTTTGTGCTTAGAAGCTTGAAAATATATAGTGCTGGAAAGTCCAAATGCATTTTATATACTACAGATCTGTTTAAGTATTTATATTGGAGGAAAACTGACATAATGCTGTGATACTTATCAGTTTTTCATTGTCTGTATCTCTGACATTTTTCTGTGTCACAAGAAACTTAAAAACAAGGAAAACCACCTTTCTATGGGTAGATGGGATTAGACAACCAAATATTGATGACTATTAACAGTCATTAGTATGTTTTGTCTGGTTGTTTTTAAGCATAAATGTCCCACAGAGGTGCCCAGAAGTGTTGCATATATTGCATGTTTGAAATTAGATATTTGGCAAGGCCTTGTTCACTTTGTAATTAATTAAAAATTCATTAGAGTGAACTTTTTTAATTTTGCAAGACTATAAATTAAAAGACAAGCCACAGGGTTATGACATCAACTTTTTTTGGCCAGGCTGGAGTGAAAACTAGGTATTCCATCTGTTTGTGTGGTTGACTTCTGAACTTGATATAAGAAATGGTCAGATTTGTGTTGTTCACTGGCAGTGTCTGCAGTGACGCTGCCTGTGTTCAGTCAGCAGTTACCCTGATGTTCCTGGTTCAGGATACTTCAGGTTCCTGGGTTGTGACCAAAGCAATGTGGAAGAACTGTTTAAGGAGAACTTAAAGTGAGGAGTGTAGTTCACTCCTCTTCCAGCCAGCTCTGTGTCTCAAATTTTACTTTTTCCAGATAACATAATTGCTGAACTGTTTAAAGGTCCAGGCTACTCTTCAACTTAACTTATTTGTGGCATTTACTTATTATTGGTACATTTTAGCATTATCCAGTCAGGTGTATTGCTGCAGTCCCTGGAATTCAGTTCAAGATGGCTCAGATGCTCTCAGTTCTGGATATGAGATGTAGCCTTGCTTTAACTGCTGTGCTTGTTTATTTTTCTGTCATTTCCTGGAATGTTTTCAGAGTGCTGTTTAGAGCACCTTTTGGTGTTTCCATGACTTCTCCCAAAGTGTCTTTTGTACAAGGAAAAGGGATTTTTTTTTTTTGACATTTTATGAATATGAGAAAATTGTCACCAAATTCTTTCTCAGGGCATGGTTTAGTGTTAGTCTTACCTGTTTTCCTCAAGGCTAGTAAGTGTTCCTGGTATCACTTCTGTTGAATTTGCTTTATGAAATAATCTCTGCTTTTGCATATTCTAGTATTACTAATAATTCTCAGGCCTATCCTTTTCCAGTCTGTGGCATGAAGGAGCCATACCCAATACTTGGGAGTGATCACAGTATTTTTCAGGAATTAAAGGCATCTGTTGCAGCTGCATCTGTAGGAATAGGTGCTTCCAAGGTGCACATGACAGAGATTGGAAGAAATGTGGGTGAAGCCTTTGAAGGTGATGTGTGTAACATTGTGAAATGAGTCAGGAATACCATTGTATGGTTCAAAGGCATATCCAGTTCTGGAGTTTTCTTACAGAATACACAGTAATACGAAACATTAGGTAAATGTTTAGTATTGGAGAGTTCTGTTGCCTCTTTATGTAAATAGCATTTCTGTATTACTATCAACATGAGATGTGGTCTTCAATCTTCTTTATATCATGTCATTGAAAAGTATCAGCTATGCCTGTAATCCCCTTTGAAGGAATATCTTAAAATTTTAAAATACATGGTTATGTAAATACTTCTAGAGACTGTTCTAAGTGTCCTTTGGTTGCTAGCAATAACAAAGTCTTGTTCTTAAGAGTGTTGAGAGGCGAGCAAGGCGTAAAACAACATTTTGCTGTTGTCATTGTGGCTTTGCTTTGACTTCACAGTGGCATTAGTGCTGAATGTGGCTGAGTGATGACACTCACACTCATTTACTGCTTCATTTTAGTGTAGCCCGTTCTTGGAATTCTCTGTCAGTCATCAGGTGTTGCTCTTCTTTCATACTGAGATACTGCTGCAACTTGGGAAATACTTTAGAATACTTTATAAAGCAAAAATACCAGATTTTTTTTTTTTTAAACTTTTTAGATTCCATATGAGAAAGAAACTTTTTCCTTCTTGTAAGAGCTAAGATCTGTTCTTGTCTTGGAAACATGGAAGTGCGAGGGTAATAAAATGTTCCACACTTGATTAACTAATTCTTCTACAGAAGCAGTATTTGCTGCTAAATTATTTTCAATTTACTGAGAATTTTTTGATCTCCTAAGATGGATTTCAATTGGTAGAACAAACTTGTATGCTCACTTTTGCTCATGGGCTTTAATCTACCTACCATGCAAGGATATGCTATATGTGTACTAACAGTGGAATACTCAGCACTTCATCAGTTTGTTTCAGAAGTTCATGGAGATGCTTTAAAAAATAAAGAAAAAAACACACAATCTTTTCATCCCTGTGACCTCCACCATTTGAGGCTGAGAAAAATATTTTCATTGGTAAATCCCAAAGTTCTTTGAGTATTGATCTTGCTGTTCTGTAGGTGAGAGCAGGGGGGGATGTTCGGGGCTTAAAGCTGAAAACTGATCAAACAAACATCAGTCATTTGGGTGTCTAAGGCAGGAGGAGCCCTGTCAGTGCTGAATGGTAGTTCTGTCCTCTGTTTGTGGTGGCATGGGGGACAACACCATCAGGAAGGCTGAGGAGCATTTATCCAAAGTTTGTGCACTACAGAATTAGTGTGATGAAGTAAATGTGGGCAAAACTCTTCTGAAATGGATATAGATGAGTTTTCCCAGTGCAATATTCAAATGTATTTTGAGGTGAAAGAGAGAAGAGACACAACTTAGAGGTTCTGTGGGGGGTTTTAAGGAGTACAGGTGTTTAAATTTTATGCCTGTCTATACATAAAAATGTGATTATAAAATCAAACATTTTAAACTTTCCTTATAAACCTGCTCAGAATGCTCTTGTCATTTCTTAGTAACCTCTCCTGTTACTTCTCAAAAGTAGGAAGAATGTATTCATAGCTTGGGCATTCTGTTTGTGCATCAATATTCTGGGAGTCACAAATCCAAGGAGGTTTTCAGCTTTCAGGATGTTTTATGTAAGTCTACTGCAAAATTAAAAAGGCTGACTTGAAAGCACACTTGCATTGTGAGTTTCATCAATATTTGTGAAAGGAAAGTGTTAGAAGGTTTAAAATTATTTTTTAAAATGTCCACAAGCATACCATAATTATACCTTGTTTCCTCCACAGGCATTTGTAAAGGATGTGCATGAAGATTCAATAACAGTTTCATTTGAAAACAAGTAAGTGTATTGCTGCTGTTGTAGCTACAATTGATAGAGTATCAGCCTTGCATTTGATTAACCTAAATATGACTTTGAGTAGCATTTTTTACTTACACTAAACTTGCTGTTAGGCTGGTTTAGAATTATGTTCAATATCTACTATTTTGTGACATTTCTGTATGAATGTTTTTAATGGTTTAAATACTTGTAAGTACAAAACAGTAGTTTTGCTGGGAAAATAAGCACATAATTGAATTTACATGATGACAACCCAATAAGTCAGCAGTTGTCCCATGATTGTCTCTATCTCACATGAATGTCTTATTTTTGTTTTAGCAGATTATGTTATTGCAAAAGTTGTTCTATAGATGTGAGGAAAACCAGTTTTCTAGTCTAGAAATCAAATTTATCCAGTCTCTGTTCTAGAAACTGAAAATTAAAACTGTGTTCAGCCTAAATCCTGATCAAGCTTTCATGATTGGTAGTAGAAACAAAGAAAAAGAACATACAGGCTTGTTTTGAAGGAAATGTCCAAATGTGTTATGAAATGTTTAACCTGTGCTTCTAATGGTGGGATTAAGACCTATAACTGTAAATAGAGGAAAATCTGCTGCTGGATGATTTCAAAAGGCTGCAGGTGACGTCAGGGATTCATTTAAGATGCTTAATGGTCACTTAGATGTGTATTTTCCTTATTATGTGTACATTGGATCACATTAATATTCACAGAAGGTCCACAAAATTTAAAAAGTAAAATTAAAGAATTGAAAATGTTTCTGATTTTTGTTTATGAAGAAAATGAACATGTTTAGGCCATTCACTGTGTTTTTATTTGTAGCTGGCAACCAGAGAGACAAATACCATTCCATGATGTGAGGTTCCCACCACCTGCAGGCTATAACAAAGACATCAATGAAAGCGATGAAGTAGAGGTTTGTGTGCTCCATTCCCAACCCTTGCTCTGAGGAGGGAGAGAACTTGGTGTGAAAAATGTCAGCCAGGCCACTGGAAGCTTTGCTTCCATGTTATGTGCTGTCACCTTCTTTGATTCCAAGTACTACATGAAACACAGTGTCAAGCACATCATCAAAAGCAGATTTTGGCAGTTGTGAACCCCACAAATTCCATGTACCGAAAGAAACCCGTGTAAAATTCCATGTACCTTGACCTCCCTGCTGAGTTACAAACATGATTGCTGTTCCATTGATTACAGATCAGTCCTTTATCAGAACTGACTTAATTTAGAGATAGATGCTGGACTGTAGTTCTTCAGCTGTAAGTTAATAATGTCTCTATTAGTAAAACTTCATGCTGAATCAGGTAATTTGCATTATATGTGTGTGTGTACATAAAATATAGAAATATATGTGTATATGTAAATAATTATGTGTATACATAAATAGATTGGCTTTAAAGCAGCACATACCTAAAACCTCCTTATTTTATAAAATCATAAAATGTATAATTAACTTAAAGAGAACTTTCAAGATTTGCTTGTTTTGTAAGTTTATTTTCATTTGAAAGATAAGAAAATAGCAAAACTTACTTGATGTGAATGTGGCTGATATCATATATGTCTTAAAAAAGTGTAGCTGTGTGTCCTCTCCTTCTCCCACTGATCAGCAGACCTACACACAATTAGAAATACTGTTGATTAAATATTAACAGATGTAGAAGTCTGAATTATCTCTCTTTGTATGCAAGACTGAAGGAATGCCAATAGTTTGGGTACAATATTATTTATCTGTACAATCTTGCATACATAACTTTGTCTCCTGCCTGTATTTTCAATAGATAGGTCAGCTGTTACCTGTTTGCTGTGTGGTGCTTAGAGACTTGATGTACTAATGTACTGTGTACTTTATGTACCAATACATTCCATTGGATTTTGTTCCTCTAGAGTTTCTGGTCATATTAGTGTCAGCTTTTGTGATGTCTTTTAAGAATGTAATGTATGTATTTTGTTTAGGTTTATTCCAGGGCAAATGAAAAAGAACCCTGCTGTTGGTGGTTGGCTAAAGTGAGAATGATAAAGGGTGAGGTAGGAATATGCATATATACATATATATTTTATATTTATTTATGCTTTACTTTCCCATTTTTTTCTACTTATATATTGATGTGCATGGTGTTTTTAACTAATCTCCTTTCATCTCCCATCAGAGATTGGGACAGTTGCAATTACCATTAACCTCAACCTGAAAAGTCAAATTTGACTTGTGCAGTTAACAAAAGTACCTTTTCCTTAATAGCATAATGCTCACTCTTGTTATAAAATGTGTGGCTTGGATGATTTTATTATTTTTATATCAGTTCTACGTAATAGAATATGCAGCCTGTGACGCTACATACAACGAAATTGTCACAATTGAGCGCTTGAGATCTGTGAACCCCAATAAACCCGCAACGAAAGATACTTTTCATAAAATCAAACTGGCAGTTCCCGAAGATTTAAGGCAAATGTGAGTACAAATGTTTCTTTATAACTTGTTTCAACGTGTGGGTAACTTTTGGAACCTGAGACAAGAAGGAATAAAGGTGCTTTTTACCACTCTAAATTAATTTTTTTTTAAATTTTCACGTAAGAATATAGAAAATACAAATATTGGTATGGTTCTACTTCAGAAATAGAAAAGATGATTTTTTAAATTGCAGTTTAGTCTTGGAGGAGGAAATGCTTTCTTCAAGGTTTGAGGGTTTGTGTGTGGTATAAGTTAAGATTTTTATTCTTACAGCTGTTCAGTGATATGCACAGATTGATGTGAACTTTTGTTGTCCATGTCAAATTAATATGTCAACTTTTGTTGTTTGTTGATGGCTCTGGGAATAGTTGTACAGTAATCAAACCTCCCAGAGCATGATACAGAACAGCTAGTTATCTTCTAGAAGGGGGACATGCTGTTCTCATGTAGATATAGCTCTGAAAGTCAGATTAATATTGACTCCCCTTGTTTACTCTCAGATCACTTTCTGGGTTTTTTTGAGTTGCATGTTATTGCCCAAATGTGGAAAGGGCTATAAATTCAGGTTAGACTCGAAATTTCTGCAGTTGATGTTGTAGCCCACAAGTTCACAAAGTAGCAAGTGGACAGAGGAGGCCTGGAGAAGCCAAATAGAGCCTGAGATGAGCACAGGAGTGCTGCAGTGGTTACAGAGAAATCACATGTTGTGCTGGTTCATGGTGTGTCTGAAATCACTGTAGCTTTTTAATGTAGTTTTGTTTAACTTGTCATTTCATAGATTTACGTACAGAAAATTTCTGAAATATTTCTAATCCTACTCGTCTGAAAACAAATGAAAGAACAATGAGTAAAATCAATGATAAAGAATAAAATAGCACCTGCACTAAAAGGGAGAGCTTGGAAAATCTTTATTCACATTCTTTGTGTTAAGGAATTAATCCTTTTGGCTGTTAACCAAAAATGCAGTGGTTATTATTTTTAACTTCGTAGCATTTTTATTCCTAGGTGTGCCAAAGAATCTGCACATAAGGACTTCAAAAAGGCAGTTGGAGCTTTTTCTGTAACATACGATTCTGAAAACCACCAGCTTATTATTTTGGTAAGTACAAATACCTTCCTGTACCACAGGCAGTGCTTTCTCTCAGGAGTTCACCTGTAACCCACTGTTTCCTTTATTGCTAATTTAGTCAATCAACGACGTCACAACGAAGCGGGCAAACATGCTGATTGATATGCACTTTCGAAGTCTTCGTACCAAGCTATCCCTGATACTGAGAAATGAAGAAGCCAGCAAACAGCTGGAGGTATGTTGGTTGTTCTCCCTGAGGTAATTTGAGTGAAACAGATAATAAAAAAACCCTTCATGTGTGGCTTAGCTGGTGGGACTTGCATTGGGGTGAAATAATGGTAATGCTGGAGGTGTAAAACAGAAGGCAGGTGGAGGTGTCATCCAACAGACATTGACAGTTATAGGGCCTGTTCTTGCAAAGGCTCATTTTTATCAGCAGGATTTTGGGGGGGATTAAATACAAATGCACAGACACACGTACACATTTTTTTCATAGTTTGAAGCGGAAAATAATTAGCCATGATTGCAAGAGTAGTGCCACTTATTTGATAGCTTTAAAAGTAGATGGCAGTCAATATGTCATAATACTGATGTGGACTAGAACTGGATCTAGCAAAATAGCATAGTGAGACTGGTGTTGGTAGAGTGTATGAAGGGATAGGTTTGTCTATAGATAAAATGTTAGGAAATAATCTTACAGCAGATACAGCTTCTGATATTCCTGTGACTGGAGAGTGGGTGTTGACTGGCAAGAAGCTTGAGTCATACTTGTCCATGGGTTAAAAAAAAAAAAGGAGTAGGCTAGGAAATAAGGGGTTCTTTATACATCAGAATTAACATTTCTTCATGATTTTTCTCCTATCTACAACTGAGATAAAATAACATTTCTGAAAACTTTTTAGATTCACTGTCAAGAACCAGAGGTACCACTCAAACTACTGTAATTCAGTTTTATATGGTTGTATAGTAGCAGTGTTACTGCTGATCCAGGTTTCATTCCCCCCCCCCTCCATCCCAAGGGTTACATCTATTTGGTTTTAGAGTGAAGTGGGATGTCATGTAGTAGTTCAGGCCTCTTGTATCCAGTGGGTGTACTCACTGTTACAAGAAATTCTCAGTTCTGTTGTCCTCTTTTTAGTCTCCTGATTTCTGTGTTTGAGAGCTGTAATCCAAGTTTGTTTGGGTCTTGATTTTTCTCAGTACCAGGAAAGGACCAATTTTTATTCATTGGAGTTGTTTATTGAGCACCCCACTGTAGCTCTTCAGTAATCATTCTTCATCTTCCTCCAGAACTGACAATTGTGTGGGCAGTTTACCTCTTGAAGTGCAAAGTATTATTTTGGAGGTGGGAAGAACAACAGCCTCTTTAGAGCTAATTCTCTTTACATGCCCCCACAAGTGCTTGCACCAACAACTGTTGTCATTGATTCCTTTCCCAAAGTAATCTTGGATTCTTTTTGTCATTGTAACACTGAATGTTTTTGCTGCTGTGAAGGTCTTGAACTCTATTTGGTTCTCACTAGAAAACCATTACTGAACTTCAGTTTCTACCTAAGCAGTTCTTAAATGAAGGTTGTGAGTCAAATATGTACAGTTAAAACATGTGTGACAAAAGTTGGCTGGTATTTCTTCATTTTGGCATTTGTGTTCCTTGTAGGTAGAATAAATATAAAACTAATTTCATCCAAAGCTGAAAAGAAAAGCTTCAGATAGTAAAAATCATAATCATGATTTCTATTGAGACACAGACATAACAACAGACTGCACATGTCCATCTGCAGAAAAAATATTTAGTGAACACTGTGGGCTTTACTGCATTATTAATAATAGTTCACTGTTTCCATCTAATAGACCTCTTTCTCGTACTCACTGAACATTAAAAGTCTGCCCCTTTTTTTTCTTCTAGCTGTTTTACCTTTCTTGCTTTCTGAGTCATTATCACTAGACCAGCTTCTTTTGTTCCACTGGTGGTTTTTTTCTTTTTCTGTTGTACCTTTTTTATGCATGTTGGCTTCTTGACTTGCATGGCTCTAATTCTCAAATGTGGCTTTTAGAGCATCAAGTAAAATAACTGATTACTTTTTGTTTACATTCTTTCCCAGTGAGTCTGACTTAGTTCTTTTTGTTGTTTGGTTTAGGGTTTTTTCACATACTAAAAAGCCTGAATTTACAAGTGTTCTGCATTGTGGTTTGTATTTCATTATATCTAAATAGAATTCAGTCATTGCTGCTGTGTAGGTATTAATACACTATTTGCACAGGGTTTTTTTAATTAATGTATTGGAAGGAAGTAGAATACAGAATTTTTGATGTTTAAATAAAACCCCTTGTAATACATCACTTACAGAAAAGCTAATGATATTTTTAGTGCAAGCATTGTAACTGTGCTTTGACTGTCATAGCCAAGGTCCCCAGTGATGATGCAGCTCTGTCTTTTTTATGTGTCATAGACAGTTGTGTTAACAACTGATTGTTGTCTTGATCATCCTGTTCTCTCATTTGACTGTCTGTAACAGATGTCAGCTTGTAAATCAGCATTTGGATTATCTGTTAGAATGTAGAACTGCGAGCATTTAAAATAAGTTTAGCTTTACAATTTGTCTGTAATGTAGATACTGAAGTGTTTGATAGAGCTCTGAGTACACTTGGATACTTACACCACTATGTCCTGTAGCCAGTTCTTTGTGACAGTGGTTTAGCATGGGATATTTATCAGCAGCTTTAACAGGAGCAGGTCAGAAAGCAGAACCAGTTTAGCTGAGACAGAATAGGGCTTGCTGTGGGCACTTCCTTGGGGTTTTCTCAACCTCTCTAGGGTCTCATATTGCTGAGGTTAAACTGCTAATTTAAAGTGTGCTTGTGTATGTCTTCACAGTAGTTATAGCTTTGATTGTGATGCAGGAACATGGATTATATATTTTGGTTTTATCTTTTTTCTTCCTTGCAAAACACTCTTTCTTTGAGAAATTATCACAGTTGGAAATTTCCTATCTTCCCTCAATGCATTACACTATTGTTGTTGTGTTCTGTTATACTCACACTTGTGAGTTCTCAGGCTGACCCTTCTGTCTTTGTAGGAGTGTGATTCCTGGATGAGATTCTAAAGTTTTTGTTCTCTGAATTCAAGCAACTTACATTATTCAATATAAAGGTGTAATTGCAGTTATAGCATAATTTTTGTGTTGTCGTATACAGGCATGGATTCCTCATTTTACTGTTTTTAAGTGCAGTAGATATGCACAGTTGCTCTGTTTTCTGTAGAATTTTTGTGTTAGTGACTGAGTTCTTGCTGTTTCCTGCCACCTGTTGAAATGGGTGTATTTTTTTAATCAGAGATCATAAGGTTTGCTTTGCTGATCGACACAACACTTACTTTACTACCTTATATGAATGCTGTCTTACATAGTAACCCCTGATAGCTGTAGCTATTAAAGAGTAATTCAAAATAACAGAGGTGTCAACACAGCTAGAGGCCAACCTTGTGTTAAAAGAGTTCTGAAGGAGGCTCTTCAGTGTTTTTGAAGAATGCATTAAAAGGGTTGATTGGATAAAAAGCAGGCTAAAACCTGTTTGAAAAATAGGCTCAACATTTGTTGCTGTGTCTCTCCAGTGTGCTAACAGTCAAAGTGAGCTGGCATTGTGTTTTCAGAGCTCTAGGCAACTCGCATCACGGTTCCACGAACAGTTTGTTGTACGTGAAGACCTGATGGGTTTGGCCATCGGCACTCACGGTGCTAACATTCAGCAAGCCAGGAAAGTCCCCGGAGTGACTGCCATTGACCTTGATGAAGATACTTGTACATTCCATATTTATGGAGAGGTAAGTTCCCTTCTTTAGCCTTTCAGAAAATACCCAAAATAAATAAAGAAAAAAACAAGCAAACCAAAAAACCCCCTGGAAAATTAATCTTCTTCCTCTCCTACGTGTGTCTATTTTAGGATCAAGATGCAGTGAAGAAGGCAAGAAGTTACCTTGAATTTGCTGAAGATGTTATACAAGTTCCAAGAAATTTAGTAGGTATGTATTTGTGGAGGCTAACTATGTGGTAGGAAGGAAAAATGCCTTCTGAGAACTTCTTAAACTAGAAGCAATGTGCTGATGTTTAAATACAAGGTAGAATAGTTTCTGGATATTAATTTTTGTTACACACGGAAAACATCTTTGACATCACTCTAAGCTTTTTTTGAAAGCTGTGATTGAAGGATGTGGTCTTTCATTACCTCCCAAGCAGCTTAGATGTCTTACCATTTTTCAGACAGCAGGTTGTTTCACTGAGGTTGGAAAGAACTAAAGTTTTCATTTTCTTCATAAGATAAATGTGTGCATTACTACCATAAGAGTACAATTTATTTCCATTTTTATCTTTGACTTTTTAGTGAATTATAAAAAAATGTCAAATATCTCTAAAAAGCTCAGTTTCAGAGAAAAGAATTTTACATCTGGCTCATGCAGTATCTTTGTGTCAGAAAACTTCCATCAACTCAAATTTTGTAAATGAACTAAGTTTTGCTTTGTGCTCTACACAAAAAGTAGTCACAGCAAATGCTAGGGCATTGTCAAAGGATTCTTTGGGTTTGGTTGGGTATTTTGAATGCAAACAGCAATGTTTGTAAACCACTGAGGTTATTTTAAACCTACCAAAGCAAAGCCAAATAAGCTGCAAGATGGTGAATATTTCTGTAATCGATACGTGTTACAAGTTAACACCCCAAGCTTACACAGACATTTTAGTTTATGGCTCATTAACTAAACCTATTTTGTAGAGGATTTAAGTCATTTTGGACAAGTTCTTGCGCTGGTATTAAATCCTCTTGTCTAATTAGAGTATAGGAATACCCTGAGGTTTGGGGGGAAACCCTAAAGGTGGAATGTTCTGTATGTTCTTTCTGTAGGAAAAGTAATAGGAAAAAATGGAAAACTGATTCAAGAGATAGTGGACAAATCTGGCGTTGTAAGAGTGAGAATTGAAGCTGAAAATGATAAAAATATTCCACAAGAAGAGGTATGTTTTCAGTTAATATGATTTCTCTATGTATTAATTGGTTGTATTCTACCCAGTGATAAATTAAATTCTTCCTTGTATCTTCATAGTGGTAAGATAAAGTTTTGAATAATGTGTGTTTTCTGATGGATTCCATCTTACGCTATTAATGCTGAGAGGCATTTTTATATAAATTTTGCTTATCTGTGTTAAAAAAAAATGTTATTTGAAGATTCATGTTACTCATGTTGGAAGCAATGACACATTTTCCAGCATGTGCTGGGCTGTAAATCAATATATATGAAACTTGCTGTTTTCATTCACTAATCTACTTTGAGTTTGATCTTATGTTTTTACCTGCTTTCATTTTTTATTAGTAATTTTTAATGTAATGAAAAGCTCGTGCTTTTTCTTAAAACTCTCTTTTTAAAAATATTACCTTGGTTCCCAATAGCCTGTAAATTGCAACCTAAAGACAAACAAGCATGAAGAATGTGAAAATCCAGGTTTGCCCAGAAAGACTCTCAGCTTTGTCAAGGGAATTAATGGAGTCCTCAACATTTTAATTTGAGGCACTTTTATGTGGAGCTGCATTGAGGGGCAAAGTTGCAGGTTTGCAAAAAGACTCAAAGCATGAAGGTTTTAACATCTCAATGCAAGAAAAGATTCCCTGCAATTTCAAAGGGGAAAGAGCTGCCTTTAATTTACCTCAAAATCTAAATATGTACCAGTTAAGAACCTTTGCTATGTTGGATAAGATACAAAATACGCTTCTGGAGCCCTTCTGTTCTTGCTTGACTAGTGCACCTTTTATCACTGTGAATCTGTTACTGAGGACCCACAATCCAATTTCCATCTTTCTGTAAAGGGCAACTAAGCAATTAAGTCAGGGGTTTTTACTGTTTCACTAGTTTTTCATCTACCTGAAAAGGTGAAATAGCCAATGTTTAAACTTAAAAGTTTCACTGCTGTGTCGTATTTGTTTCTAATGATAAATACCTGCAGCATAGAATAGAATTAGTTTAACAAGCAAGAGGGTGCTGCTGTTGCTGCAGGCAGTAGATTCACAGAAGGGTAAAAGAGCAAGTACTCATGGCTGCAATTAGTGTGTCAAGCTTTCTTTTTTGTCTTCTGACTTGAAAAGGCTTATTTGCTTACCTTTTTCTGTACAAAATGCAGCTTTGAAAGATTATCTTGAAAGCTTTTTTTTTTTGTTTGTTTTTTTACCTGCCAAGCTTTGCTTCATACTTGTGTTTTACCTGGTAATGACATTTCCAACACTGCATTGCTTGCACTGCTTCGTGTGTTAGTTGTGTCATACCAGGTGCAATACAGAAAGCTGGGATCACATCTTGGCAGGTAAGAGTTGCTGGAAGTTGAATGCAGACTTATTTCAACTGTGAAATACACATAATCTCCCCATGTGTGAACTTGGATATTGCAGCCCTTCTTGTAGTAGAACAATAGTTCAGTTAAATTTAAATACAGCACTGGGTTCTTTTTATGTGACTGAGGTATTAGAATACTGCCCATTAATTTCAGGTACAGTTTTATATGTCTCATAATTTTATAACAGGATCTTTAGGTTTTTCATATTTTTAAAATGAGATAGGTATTGTTGAAGAGGGTAATATATATTACTTTTATCTCTAAATTTATTATGCACATAAGGTCTGCTCAGTATTCACCACTGCAGCCAAGCTGAAGATTGGTACTTTTACTTTGAAGACAAAAATAAGGTTCAATAAATAAGCACTTTGATGCTTTTGTATGGCTGAAATTGCTTGACATGGTTGCCAGCTCAGACTCTTAATAGCTGCCATTGCTATACCTTAAATCCATTGCTAAAAGCAACAGCAAACATTTTCCTTAAATGCCTCTTTAAATCATTTGACTTGTGATCTTTTAATAATTGATACTGTGAGCTAGTTAATGCCAGTTTAGTAGAAATTTCACTGCTCTTTATCAGATTGTATTAAATATTTATGAAACTTAAAATACCCCAGATAATAAAAGATTTCAGCCAACGATGCCTGTGGCTAAAGGACTTCTAATGGGTATGAAAGTTAGTGTTGAGGTTTCTTAGGACTAGAGGACTGTGTATATATTATTTTTTCTTGTTATTTAATGCAGATGTGTGAGGTCTAATGTAAGTCTTCTGTATGTAAAAGAAAGAGGGGGGAGAAGAAAAACAAACAAGACCTAAAAAGCTGAGAGAAAATTACAGACTTGCCACTCTTGGGGAACTTTGGCATATCATGGTGTTATTATTTCTTAAGACATTTGTGTCTCAAATCATTTCACTTCTGCAGAAAACCTTCCTTTGGAATGCAGTCCTGCTTGGGCTTCCTAAGTTAATCTTTAGGTATTTTATCTCCAAATATCATAATTTCAGACACTGAATTTCCAGCTTTACATTTTCCATCTATTTCTTGAATTGCTTAACATGGTTGAAAGGTGAAAGAAATGTAAGTTAGCAATTGTTACCTGAAGTACTAACTCTTGATTATGTTTTGGTTTGCCTTTCACAAATGTAGAGATCCTCAAGAAGGATCAAGTTGTGTTTCATGACATGATGTTAATTTGATTCACATTTTTAAAAGATGAAAGGTAGACTGAAAGAACCTGGTGTGAGAGTATAGATGTGATCAGCAAAGGTATTAATTTTAGAGAGGAAACATGAAGTGTTTTAAATTGACTGTTTCCCACTTCTTCAGAAAAATAAAAGTTGGCATTGTGATGCAAATGGTCTAAATTTCCTTGTGTAAAAAAGCTCTTTGCCTAAAGGGAGTCAGACTACATGATCTAATCAGTATCAGAATTTAAATATACTGTTCTCTGATTTACTTTTTAATTTATGCTTATCTGTGTTGAAAAACTTGTTTTCAAATTTTACAGTAATTTGTTGGGTTCTCTTCAGAATTCAATTCCTAATCAATAACCATAGGACTGCTGTTACTGTGTTTTAGGGCATGGTACCATTTGTGTTCGTGGGAACCAAGGATAGCATCACTAATGCAACTGTTCTTCTGGATTATCATCTTAATTATTTAAAGGTGAGGAAACTGATGCTGCTTTACCACTGATTTTTTTTTTTCTATCAATACTTAAGATGGTAGCAGTGTGATGACTAAAATCTGTTTGGGCTCTGAGGCTGTTGATAAAAATTGGGTTTCAACAAGTTTTCAATTTAAAACCAAAACATTTTATTAAAAGAATAATTTGTCTGAAAGATAGGATAAAAAAAATCTTTTTTAGAATGCAAATTACAGAGGAATAAGAAAATAATCTGTCTCAAAAGTACTGCCAACTTTATATATGAGGAATAGCCAGTCCCTCATGGAGCTGCAAAGCAGTGTTCTATGCAGGATCTTGTAGATAGTGGGCATTTCATGCAAAATCCCTAAACTGCTTTTTCTGTAGTGGATTGACATTTCATACTGGGGTATGTTTTGTAGGCAACACAGCATCATATGTTGTATTTTCCTCTTGGCTCCATGACATCCCCAGCAGTTTGCAGTGCTTGATGCCTGTTGTATAGGGAGCAAAAAATATCCAAATAGTTATTTTTGCCTATGGTGGTTATGTCCAGGTGCCCAAGCCTTGATGTCAGGGCCAGATGCTGACAGGAGGGACACCTTTGAGTTCATTTAATTAAACATAGTCTTGTGTCTCTTTTGAAACCTTCAGATCGTTCAAGATTTGCTACATGTCCAGTCTGTGCAGGAGCTGTCAGTGAATCTTCTAGAATGCTAAAATTCCTATACCTAGTTAAAATTCTCAGTACAGGTATCAAAGAAGTTGGAATTAAAAGTTACTTTTGTTCCCTTACCTACACAATCACTTTACCTTTTAATCCTGCTTTTATCAGTGTTCTGGGGCAGAGATACAGAGCTCTGCAGCTTTCACATGATAGAGGCAGATAAGGACCAGATGAAAACTAGTACCACATATCAAGCTCCTTTCTTGCATGCTCATTATTAATTCAGAAGATATTTCTGGTTTAAACTTCTGTGGATACCTAAAGTCAGTACTTGCATTTGAGTCAGTACATAAATGGGTACTGACATGGCAGTGGAAAGTGTTTAACAGCCCAGCAATTCTGTTTTAGATTAATCAGTTCATTGTCAATTAGGGTCACTTTGTCTTAGTGCTACCCAACCTTCCTGAACAGAAGGTCACACAAAAGTGTTCATCAGTCTGTGTGATGACTACTGGATAGATCTTATCTTGAAGGTTTTATCTTGGTCTTTTCATCCCATTAACATAAACACACAAAATGTTATTATCTTAGTGGTCTCTTGCCTTATGATTCAGAATAATGTCCTCCAGTTCACTGACAAGAAGTTGAATATGGCAAGGGAGGTGAAGGGAGACAGGACTTCTATGGGTTTACTGGGAGCAAAAGGAACACTACAGACAATGTGGGCCTGCTGCTGGCTGGGGTAGGGGACTTGCTCACAAGGGAAAAGGTTGAGGTACTGAATGTCATCTTCAGTTTGGGTGTTTATTTATAAGATTTGGTCTAAGGAATACCAGGCCCCTGATACCATGGAAAAGCCTGGAGCAATGAAAACTTAATTCTACCGAAAGGAAGATCAGGTTAGGGAACATCTTGGGGAGGAGAGGAAGGGATGATATGCACAAGTCAGTGGGAGCTGCAGAGGTCCTGGTATCACAATGAAACTTTACCAATAGCTTTCTCCCCAGTTTTAAAAAAAAAAAAAAGGTAGTTTTGATGCTAACTATGCTAACTAGACAACATCTCAAACTGGCAAAGGTGCTCCATGAAAGTGCTGCTGTATCTCTTACCCAGTTATGTATGGTGACTGTGCTGTGTGCTGGCTGCCTCTGTGCCAGAGTTACAGCACTTTGCTCTCTGTGCTTTTATGCTTCCTCACATCCCTGGCAGTGTTCAGCATCATTACACAGAATTTAACAGCAGGGTAACTGCTATCCCTTTCTATGAAACAATACTCTTACATCATAATTTTTTAATAACTTTGAGATTTGTTATGTGCTGTGCTGTAAGAAGCTTGTATTGGGATCTGAGTGATTTTTCTTGATAATGTGTTTTAAACAAACCTACATTTGTAAACTGTGCCCTGGGGAGAATTGTGTTGGTAGCAAACAGATTAGAAAGTCTTTTTGGTAAACAATTTATTCTCAAAGCTGAGTTACTGTTTGAGTATTAAGTAGATGATTAGTTGCAATACTGAAGTGCTCTTTCTTTCTGAGCACTGCAAGTCTGCACACTCAGATGATTAAACAGTGGTTACACATGACTTGCTGTGCTTGTGTTTGTGTAGGAAGTGGACCAGCTGCGTTTGGAAAGATTGCAAATTGATGAGCAGCTTCGGCAGATCGGAGCTACTTCCAGGCCACCCCCCAACCGCACGGACAAGGACAAGGGGTACATGACCGACGACGGGCCCGGGCTGGGCCGGGGGAGTCGGCCCTACCGAAACCGGGGGCACAGCAGGCGTGGGCCAGGCTATGCTTCAGGTAGGTGACTGGAGCATATTTATAGGTGAAAATACTGTGTGGCTTAATTTAAAAAAACCCTTATTCTCTTATTAAATTGAACTTTGATGTTTTTACTAGAAGGCCGTAGTCACCACAATAGTGTCTTCCTCTTTGAAACCTTGTATAATTCATTAATGAAGAGTTTTCTGGGTTCTGCTTCTTCAGAGCAATCTGTTACTTCATTATCCATGATGCAGGTCAGCCAGTGTTTGTCCTGACTGAAAGGCCTGTAGTGTGAGCTTTGTAAGACAGTCTTAGCTTGCATTCTACATTATACAAAATTAATGTTTTTGTGCTGTTGACTGTTTTTAGAAGAATGTGATCTCACTCTGCTAATAATATTATAGGGGGGAAAAACGGGGAAAAGAACAAACTTTTGTCAGTGAAGGTGATCTGCTAACTGGAAAAATTATAATGGTCACTTATTTTGGATTTGAAACATTTCTAGCATTCTAACTTTGTTCTCTGCTTTTGTAGTCTGTTACAGGCTGTTTCATGATGGAATTTTTTTTCTTTTCATAGATGAGTTGCAGTGGTGAGAGGAGACAGGACAGGTTATATTTATAACTTTCAGTCTCAGAAATATGAAGGAGTCTAGTCTATCAGACTTATGTTTTACTAGATTTATTACATTTCATAGTAGATTCAATAATCTATGGTAAGCTGATAACACCAAGTGACTAAGTGTATGGCACACTTATTTAGCCTTGAACACACAACTAACTTTTATTAGTGTCTATCTTGACTTTTTGAAGAAATAACATATATTATGCACCTTTCTGCACTATGTATGTTAGGGAGGTTGGGAGGCAAAAAAAATCCCAAACCTGTTTATAAACAAAAAAAAAGAACATTTTTGAATATATACATTTTTGATTCTACTATAGTAATTTCATGCTAAGCTACACTGGCGTGTTTGGATTTTTTTCATCCTCTTGATAGGAACTAATTCTGAAGCATCAAATGCTTCTGAAACAGAATCTGATCACAGAGATGAACTGAGCGACTGGTCGGCGGCCCCGGCGGAGGAGGAGCGGGAGAACTACCTGCGCAGGGGAGACGGGCGGAGACGCGGAGGGGGGGCACGAGGCCAAGGAGGGAGGGGACGTGGAGGATTCAAAGGTAAATGTAACTCCATTTTGGAGGAGGTGTCACTGTCAGAATCCTTAAGCAAACTCACTTCTGTCAGCCTCTGCTCTGTCACCTGCTCCAACCTCCGGGGCATCCTGGTGGCCCTATCCTGAATTCTCTCCGCTTTGTCAATCTTCTAAATTATTTGTTTATTATATGTTTCAGATGTGTTGAATGTTGAGCACAGGGGAATAATCCTTTTTGACTTCCTTAATTTTGATATAGTTTTCTCCTTCATTTGTTTTCCTAATGTGCCTCTTGCTTCAAGTTTGTGGGCTGTGCCTTGACACGTGGACACCAAGGAATCAAGTTCTAGTTTATCACCAGATACAGAAGAATATTTTATTATCTATATTACTCATTTAACTGGCCATATTCATATCTTCTTGTATTTGATTTGCATGCAATAGATAAGAATGTAATGTATGTGTTCAGTAGAAAGGACCAGGCAAAACTCAGATAGAGGAACTTTAAAATTTTTTTCTTAAATATATACATTAGGTTTATAAAACTTGATCGTGTGATGTTTCATTATATTTATTTGTTGAAATACTTTTGCCTACTACTCTGCTTTTTTCTTGAAATTCTTTTCAAGGTATGGGTGTTGCTTAATTTGATAAGATTTTTTTGAAAGAAGGTGGTGTGTAATTTAGGCAGCTCGTAAGCCATTAGAAAAAATGTGAAGATGTTAAATCTTACTAAGGTTGATTTTGTGATTTCTCCTCAATGATTAATCATTTTGAGAAGTGGTTTTTCTTCAGTAGACAATCACTTTTAAACTGTGGTCGTTTTAAACACTGCAGTTTTGTCTACTTTTGTCACCCGAGAACATTTTCTTAAGTGATTTTTGGCCCATCATTTAAGAACTGTTATATGATAATAACAATGTTCAGTATAGTAATATGTTAGTTTAATGTTCATGAGAGAGAACATTTTGAAGTAATTCCCTACTGTGCTTGTGTAAAATTTAAGTGATAGAAGATCATGTGTCCTTGTTCAACAACTCAGTTGATTAATTGTTCTTACAGGAAACGATGAACAGTCACGAACAGACAACCGTCAGCGCAACTCCAGAGAGGCGAAAGGGAGAACAGCAGATGGATCTCTTGAGGTAAGTTTGCTCATATGGGAAGTCTGTACTGTAAAAATTGCACAAGTGTCATATAGTAACATTAGAGTCTCCGAGGCTGTGAGTGACACTGTAGCCTTGTCATTCCTTATTCCTTAATTCCCTAATCAGATATACAAGAGTTATGTTACAAAATGACACAGATGCACAGGGATTTTAATATATAAAGTGGTGTAAAGATGCAACTTTGTAATGTTCACTCGGCTCTCTGTGTGGGGAAAAAGTGATCACAAGTGCCAAGGATTTACTAACCAGCTTGATTTCAGTCTTTGTTCTTGGTAGGTTTTTGTTTTTAGCTTTTCTCTCTTGCTGCATTGTGTATTGCTGTCTGTCTTCTATGTACCTGAGGGAAGAGAATCCTTAATACTTCATAAGAAGTGTTGTAGCCAGAATCTTCAGAGTAAGAAAGATTAAACTTCAGAAAATACCTTACTACTAAACAAAACATTTGCTATTGAAGCTAGAAAGTAAGTTAAAAATGCACATCAAGAAACCTTTCAAGTAATGGATTGAAATACCTAACTTTAAATATTTTATAGCCCTTTTAAAAAGATATTTCTACATTTTTTTCAAATGTTTTCTTTCATAAAGTTATCAGGCTCATACTTGATGCATATATGTTAAGTTTCCCCACATGGAAGCAGTTCTTGCTTCAAATGTTAACATGCAAACTTTCTACTGTCTCTTGCCGCTTAGGATGAGTTATGTTGGGAGGAGGAAATAATGAGCAGCTGGAAGCTGCTGCCTTCCCTGTGGTGGTACCAGGAGTCATGGTTCCAGTGGGAGATGGAGATGACTCTTGGTTTGGTTTTAGAAAGCCTCTTTAGAAAGGGACAAAATGGAACAAGGGACCAGATGCTTAGTTTTCTGATTGGGAGTGCTGCATCTTAAAGGTGTGGTAACTGAATATGCATCTGAAATGCAAACAATTAACATGGCAAAAAAAATTACGGCCGTAGAAGTTTTGTAGTTAATCAATAATTGACCTACGAAGTTTGAAGTAGACAGTGAGGAACTGTGGTGCTGAAAAAAAAACCCTAAGGCACTTAAATTAAGGGGGGGTTTCTCCTGTTACTCTGAGATTTGGATGAGATTATATTTTATAAGAAAATAAGCACTTGGATATTGTTGAAACCTGGCTAATCAGGTTGTAAAAGTCTTATTTTAAGGAATAAGTATTTACCCCCTTTACAAGCATAAAAATTGGCTTTCAAGATGCTTTCTTGACATTTTTTAAAAAGGCTGCAAAAGTTTTTTGAATGTATGAAATGAAATTTTTTTCAGATTCAAAAAGGGGCTGAGTAGATATTTTTTTCTGAGTGTTAGAAAAGCTGCCATGAAATGATACGATGATTTTTGAGAGGCTTTTTGCGTACCAGGACTAGAAAGTTGAATTGTTAGAGGTCGAATGATGTTTCAAAGAATGTATCTGATATTAGTTCTTCAACTTTTTCTTGCACAAGCGCACTGGAATTTTTTTTTTTTAGCTTTCAAGGCCAGGTAGATGGGAGGTTTTTTTGTTTCAGGTGATTTTTTTTTTTTTTTTTGGTCACAAGTATGTGACATTTCTTAAGAGAAAAGAAGTTCCCCACTCCACTTCAGCTGGAGACATTTAACAAAGCCGTGAGGGTACGGCACTGTTTGCTCCTCCCGGATGGCCAAGGGGTGGAGGAGAGGAGAATGCTTTATATAACTCTGAATTGTTCCAGATCAGAATTGACTGCAATAATGAAAGGAGTGTCCACACTAAAACATTACAGAATACCTCCAGTGAAGGCAGCCGGCTGCGCACGGGTAAAGAACGGAGCCAGAAGAAGGAGAAGACGGACAGCGCGGACGCTCAACAGCCGCTGGTCAACGGAGTCCCCTAAACTGCATAACTCTGAAGTCATATTTCCTATACTGTTTCAGTAATTCCTATTCCATGTTAGAGAAACTTGTTAGGCCAAAGACAAATAGTAGGCAAGATGGCGCAGGGCATGAAATGAACATATGTTCTCTGTTAGCCTTTTTTAACATCAACAGTATGCAGTTGTTTTCAGAATAAGAAGTTATTCAAATATTTGCAGAAAAATACCTGAACTTCCGAAAATCGCTTCCAAGTACATATTGCAGTTCAAACGATGAAAGATTCCTTTTTTTTTTTGTTTGTTTGTTTTAAAAAAATACTGAGCTGTGCATTGGTAAACTTTCTGTTCAGTTGTACCATTTTAACACATCGGGTCAAATTCACTGCTCAATTTCAATTTTCAGAATAAATAGTGTTTGCAGTAATCAAATTGGCTTCTGTTTTCAATCTAACTTACCAGTTCTTCATGAAATGCTATGTCGTTTTATGTCCTGTGTCAGTTCACATTCTGGTCCACCTTTTTCAATATTTTGGTGGACCCTGAAATATGTGTGATGTAACAATTGTCATTTTCATTAGCAAAAAAGTTGTATGATCTGTGCCTTTTTTATATCTTGGCAGGTAGGAATATTATATTTGGATGCAGAAATCAGGGAAGATGAGTTGGTAACACTAAATGTAAAATATATGTAGCAATCCTTGTCAGACGTTAGTACTTTATAGACAAGTGCATGCTTTCCATAATTTTTTCCTTACATAAACATTCAGTTAGGCAGTTATAAGAATAGGAAATTTATTTTGCACTGAAGATTTGGCAAATAGTGTTATTGAAAAAGGGGTGTAATTTTTTTCTTTGTAGGCAGTACAGAAGCTTTTTTTTAAAAAAAAAAAATTAAAAAAAAAAACCTTTCCATTGTGGAAAACTAAAAAATTCATTGTTACTGAGGGAACAAGTGTAACATGTTCACAAGCTAGTAATGTGTGCCTGCTATTTGGCCAGATGACCAGCCTAAAGCATTGATGGTTTTCATCCTCCTAAAATTTTTGAATTGCTGATTTTGATTTGGAGGCTATTTCAGGAGAGGTAGGAAAAAAGTCACCACATGTAACGCCCTGGAAAGTACAGATACAGTAGTCGGAGATGTTGGAGTTGGAAGAAAAGCTCATCCTGTGTTGAGGTACAAGGTCCTAATTTCCAGCCAATTTGAAGGTGTCACAGAATTCGATCCAAAGTACAGCTGTACACCAGGGAAGGGTGGGAAGTGGTGGGAGGAGCTGTGCTTTCTTTCATTTCTGATCACACATGAAACTTACTGGGCACAACTGCATAAGGACCTTCACTTTAATCCATTTTTATTCAGATTACTCCAGAAGGAGAGCCACTGTTTATGTACAGAATTGTACAAACTTGACCTTGCCTCTGATGTATTTTGTGAGTTTTGTTTCTTTGCTTTCTTCATTCTTTTTTTTTTTCCTTGCATACAGGTGAGCATACTAAAACTGGCAACGAACTGCACATGATTTAACAAATATAAAAATGTCTTAAAAAGTATTGCCAAACATTAATGTTGATTTCTAGTTATTTATTTTGGGAATGTATAGTATTTGAAAACAGAAATTGGTACCTTGCACACATCATCTGTAAGCTGTTTGGTTTAAAATACTGTAGATAATTAACCAAGGTAGACTGACCTTGTAATGTAACTGCTCTTGGGCAATATTCTCTGTACATATTAGCTACAACAGATTGGATTTTATGTTGACATTTGTTTGGTTATAGTGCAATATATTTTGTATGCAAGCAGTTTCAATAAAGTTTGATCTTCCTCTGCTAACTGATGTTGATGCAATCCTTATGAATGATTGCTTTTTAAAATCTCAACTTACAAAAAGTAGAAAGAAAGTATTTCTTTGTTTAGACTTTAAATGTAGCTGTTGTTTATTTACACATTTTAGAAAAGTCTCAAGTATTACCAGTTTTCATAAATACAGCACATAATGCTCAAGAAGACACAGTTTCCTTATGGAATGGTACAGTACCTGTTAAATGGTTCCACTCCACACTATTGCTCACATTCAGTGGTTGAGTTCACTAAGGTGCTAACTAGGTTCAATGTGAAATTACTACACTACAGTCTGACTAATTGGCTGCATTCCATTTTCAAGTGGATTTTGGGGTTATGACCTTTTTCAATATTTGTGTGCTTAACATATATCCCTTTCAATTCATATTCCAGTGGTTTTAAATGTTATTCAATTTCAACAAGTTAAACTGTGAAACTAAATGTACACGTTAATTTTGAGAAGTCATGTTGTTACGAAACTTGAAAGTGCAACAAATGTCTGATGCTTGAGTTCAGGTCCGTCCTATTGGTAACTATTATAAAGTATGGTCTAATAAATTAAAATATTTTTAAAATAAAGTTCTTTAAAAAGAGTGAGAGGTATTTGTGAATCATGCCAAAGTCTAAATTCAGTAGGTTGAGCTCAAAGCCTATGAATTAACAATGCTTATAAAAGTAGGAAGTTTATGTTTCCTTTCTTTACTGAATTCATTTTAATGATGGTGGGGAGTTAATATTTTCAGTTATTAAAACTCTGTCAAGGAAAAAAATCTCCATGCAGCTTTTTTTGAAACAGGTAATCTTTATGAGCACTCATGAGTTCAAGAAGCAATGAGGTTTATTTTCTTGAATACAGAAATTATTTGAATTAGTTGCTGATGAATTTTTTCAGTCTTTTGTGCCTCGAACACCAAATACTGTGTATTGTGCCTTATTTCCACAATCCAGAAAGGCCATCCAGTAGTGTATGTACTGAGTGTAGATTCTGCTTCTTCATAGGGGCACTTACGGTAAAAAGAGAGATTTTTTTTTTTCTGAATTGCAGCACATCCCTCTGCAAAACCCTTCGGTATTGAGCAGTAAAAGGGAAAAGATCAGCTTCCAGTGGGCATTCCTCAGTCACTTCAGGAACCCTGCTGTATGGTTCTGCTAAGTGGAATTCTGTACTGATCTGCAAGAGAAAAGATGGGTCTCAAATCTTTTTATCCTCTGTATTGTTAAAGGTTTTGTCTCTTTCCAGGAAGAGCAAGATTTGCAGTTACAACCTGTGTTAAGGGATGGGGGGAGATGTGTTACAGCTCCTGGTGGCTACTATTTGTTAAAAAGTGACCAAGCTGAACTTGTTTCCACTGTAGTGTGTAATAAGCTTGTTTTTGTCCAGCTGAACTTTACATTACTTAGATTTTCATCCTGAAAGATGCTTCTCAAAGAGTCTTTTCCAGACATATTCCCATCCATGAAAATGGAGGTGACTAGGACTTATAATACCTTAACAGTGTAAGACAGCTTAAGAAAAGTGAGGTTAGACCTCCTGAGTTTAGTGTTCTGAATAGATTCCAGCTTGATCAACAGTTTTCTCCATCAGAGTTTCATTAGACTTAAGCACAGTGTGGGTTTCACATCACATTTTTATGCTGTGATTTACAGCAACAGCTCTTTGGCGTCACAAGTCTTTGACAGAGGACTGTCGATCTTTTGCCTGCATCATGGGATGAATCTCTACTTCTAACAATTATTTTAAATGTATCACGTCTGTCACTTGTGCTTTCACAGTTCTGAAGGTCATTCATCTCGAGGATTTTGAGGTAGAGATAAATAATTGCTGCTCAGCCACGAATGAGTCAGTTGCCATAATTACTTTTTTTACGTTATTTAAAAATTTCTTTACAATAGAATTCAAAGCAGTAATTTTTGTGTGCTTTGAGCACTGTATGGAAGTGGATAATAAGAAAGACCAACAAGCATAGGTAATTTTGGAATCAGGAATCTGGTGAGGATTCAGTAGGACAAGATGTTTTCTTACATTTTTGCACTGAGTGTAAGAAACTGGTTTGCAATAAAAGCAGGTCATTAAAAGCAAAGAATAATCACATGGATGAAGTCTGTATAAATGCTGAGAACTGATTTGCAGAAATGGTATAGCAAAGAATCATTTGGGGTGGATTTTGCTTTGGTTGTGCTTTTTCAGCCAGTGGACTCAGGTTGAGTCTCAGGTGTAACTACAGTTATAGCAAGGAGGGTCAGTAGTCCTAAATGTAATAAAATTTAATAAAGTCAATCCAGGCTGAACAACCACAGGTCCCTCAGCCTGCCTTCACAGCAGAGGTGTTCGTCTCTGATCATCTTCATGACCCTCCTCTGGGCAAGCTCCCAAAGGTCTGTGTCCTTTAACTGGTGGGTTTGTGGTTTGACCCCAGCTGGCAACTCAGTCCCCTCTTCCCCGTCAGCCCTCCCAGTGGGGACAAGAATTGGGGTGGGGTAAAAATCGTGGGTTGAGATAAGAATAGTTTAATAATTGAAATAAAATAAAATACAATAATAACTGTAATGAAGAGGAGTGGGAGAAATGAAATCCAAGAGAATCAAGTGTACAGTGAAACTGCTCCCCCCACACTGAGCAATGCCCAGCCCCTCCCTGGGCAGCGATCGGCATCTCCCGGCCACCTCCCGCAGTTTATGCACGGAGCATGATGTTCTGTGGGGTGGAATATCCCTTTGGCCAGAGTGGCCCAGCATTCCTGGCCATGCTTCCTCCTGGTTACTGGTGCTCCTGCTCGCTGCCAGAGCATGGGAACTGAAAAGTCCTTGACTGAGAGCAAGCACTACTTAACAACTAAGCATCAGAGTGTTTTCAACATTCTCATCCTGAATCCAAAACACAGCACTGTGCCAGCTACTAAGAAGAAATTGAACTATTCCCAGCTGGAATCAGGACAGATCTCCAGAGCTGGTTGCAGTATGCCCAGTGGGGTCTGATGAGAATGGAGTAGAGGGACAGAATCACCTCCCTGACCCATGTTTCCTTTGATGCAGCCCAGATTATGTTTGGTTTTCTGGGTCTAAGAAATACATGTTTCAGATTTGTGCTTCAAGTGTGCAAATATTTGGTGAACCAGTGGGATGATCCTGTTACCTAATTAATTCACCTTTCATGGATCAGTGAGGAGCTCCAAATAAGCACTCTGACCAAACATTTTCTGGTTCAAGAGGAATGTGTTTTAATCTGATGCATCTGTTAACTGGTCTGCACAATTAGGTGGAGTTTCTGTGTTGCACACTGGAGTGTGATTGTTAAAAGTATGAACTTGTTTTTAACTTGGTGAATTAGAAGACTGAGAGGCTTTCTAACAGTCTCTGGAGGGGCTGATTTTTCCCCAAACACATTCAGCTGTTTTCTGCCCCCTCTGTTGATCTGTTCCATCCATCTGAGCTGCTGGTGGTAACTGTGGGGAGCCCATTGTGATGTGCTTTGACTCCATGGTTGTCATGATCCTGTGTAGCCAGTCTGCAGGTGCTGTACTCAGAAGAGCTGCAACTCCAGCAGGAGTGGAGAAAACATCAAAATAAGTAAGTAAAGGCAAGAACAAGAATTTTCTCTTTATCTCCCTTGTTTTCTTTCTCCCTAAAAATGTTTTCCCACTCCTTAACGGTATTAGATTTTAATAGGTATCGGAAAACATGATTCCTGTCCTCTTAAGTAATAATTTCGTGTTTAGTTACCAAAGTTTCTCTGTGGGACAGAATTCCTCTCTGTATATGTGTATTCCTCTGTAGCACAGGTATATCTGAAGGCAGGGAAGCTCCTGACATGGAGCAGCAGGAGTGCAGAGAGAACTGACCCTTCAAAGGGCTGTATCTGTGTGAAATAACAGCCAGTCTTTTCTCTGTATAGCATTTCAAAAAATGGGGTTCTCCCCTTATCAATACTAGCAAAATAGTCTCTAGGTTTAACATGTCTTAACAACTAAGTGGTAATAATTGAAAAAAAAGACCTTTTGAGGTTAAAAGAGGCAGGCAAAGTGAAATACAGCATCTGGCAAAGCAGCCATCAGGGGTTGGTTGGGGGTACAAAACACAGCTTAAACCTGCTGTAAAATTACTATGAATGACCTGGGGATTTCTTAAACTGGTTTTGTCCATAATATAATTTTGAACCACCTTTTAAAATTGTTATCCAAAACATTTCGTTTGTTCCAATTTTGAAAAGACTGAAGAATTCAACAAGCTAAACTAGAATTCAGTTTCAAGCTACCAGCAATTTTTTATTCTTCAGTCCTGATTCTGCTCATTGAACCTGGATTAAAATTTTTAGCTAAAAATGATCTTTTTAAGTGCCAGGTCTCCAGGTCTGGGACACTACAGAGAGATAATTTTTTGGCTAGTCTCTTCCTTCAAACTCTCTTTATGTGAGTCAGGTTTGTTCTAATCCGTAAATACGAAGTCAAGATCAGTAATTTTTTTTTTATGCATGACCCTGTTGCTGTCATTGCTGTTGGTTTTATTGCAGTGATGCTGCCCATTGGCACCCATCGAGCGTGGGTCGTCGTGGTCCTGATCCTGCTTTGTGGCATCCATTCACGTGAGTATTGCAGGGAGAAAAGCATTTTCAAAGAAGCAGCAATTACTTTTACTAGCAAGAAGTTTACAGTTTTGTTGCCTTGGGAATGATTGAAAAATACTGAGAAATATTGCAAGCAATTACTCCAGAGGGGATTGATCAGTCCTGAGACTTAAATAGAGCAAATTTTTTTTTTTCCTGTAACTTTCCCCTTTCCCTCTGTGCATCTGTACAAGAAATGCTGCTTGTTTCATCCCTGGCAGTGCATCTTGCTTTTATTTTAACTTTGATTATAGATTCTTCTATTTTTTTTTCCTCACTTTGACTTTTTTTGTCCAGCATACTGTTAAAGCTGTTCTTATAGTCTTTTGAGAACGGATGTATTTGCTTACTGCAGCAAATGACTGAAAAGATTTTTGTCTGATAACTTGCACCCAAAACAGAAGTTAAATTTGGTCATCTGATATGTGCAAAGGATCAGTCCACAGGGTAAGCTTGAGTCTGATCCTTAATGCACTGAGAAACCAGACTTCAGGGACTCCCTGTTCAGCTCTGATGAAAGGCTGTCAGTTGTTTGTCATGGCAAAAGGCTTCCAGGGTGGGTGGGTGGGAGTGTGAGCTCTAAGATAAAATGTGATAAATACAGCAATGCCCATTAAACCTCTGTACGTGTATGGCTCCTGTCTCTTTAAGCTCTCCCAGTAGACAGTTGTGTAATGCAGTGGTGGTCGTGTTTGCAGATAATTCTTACCAACATGATTGTTGTAAACCTCATCTCATGAAATTCCTGTGAAATTATTACAAAATCTTTAAAATTTTCTGTTCTTCTGTACTGTTTACTGGCAGGGAGAGGGGCCCCATGACATAACTTGGTGTGAGCCTTGGTGGTCACGTTTCTGTTATACATTAGTATCAGATTCTCTATTTTGACAATACCTTCAACTTTTCCTTCTTTGATGCTTCTTTTTCCCAAGGGAGTTTTGTATGGCACAGAAGGGGCAAGTTGTGCCTCAGGATAAGTAGGGAATTTATGCTCTTGTTGCTGTTAGCTCAATAATTATCCAAAAGATTGTTGTTCAATGCCTTAGTTTTTGGTTAAGCTGTAAATCTCACTTCTGTTCACAAGGAACTCTAAAACCATGAAATGGCTTTCAGCAAACTCCATCACAGAAAGCTATTAAAGTTGTGATGGTGTAAGTTTCTCTCATGTAGAGAAAAAAAAAGGCAGGCAAGGGGGAATCCTGGGTTTCTTTTTTCCCCCTCATTGGGGAGTGGTTGATTGCCAGTGGAGTCCCACTGTGATTTGCACTTTTGGTTTAATGAAAAAGAGATGTAGGGAGGCAGCAAGGTTTACTGATGCCACATGTTTTGGAGTAGTGTAAATGAAAGGTGATTGAGAAGTCCCAGAGCAAGAAATCTCTAGGGTTTGGGAAAATACTGCAGTACCTCTGTATTCAGGATGTTTTGCTCTTTCCTACACAACTGCAGTAGGTCACTGTCTGAAGCAAAATGTTGGGATAGATGCATGTTTGTTTGTATCACCACGTTTCTGTGCTTTAGCTGGGGTCTGATCTTTATCCAAAAGGTTCGATGTTCTGCTCATGTACATAAGAGAAATATAACTGTAGATACAATAAAGTGTTTTCATGTAACCTGCACCTTATGGGTGAACAACAGGGCTTTTTATCCTGACAGTTTCCACCTGAATGGATTCTTTAATTTAAATTTTACAGCTTTAGTTCTTTACTCATTGTGGTTCATGAAGCAATTTGAAGTAATATAAGTGAATACAACAGAAAGACATCTGTGCTTAACCTTGCTGGCCCTCAGTAGACACAGTTCATAGTGACTGTAAATGCCTTCATAATGCATGATAATCAGCATGAAAATGTCATTGCATTTAATTAGTTATGAATATTTTGATAGTAATGAGCTAATCATTATAAACTTTCAGTTCTTGCAGCACCAGTGCAGCAAGGTTTAGGACAAAGTGAAGCAGCACCCAAAAAACTCAACATGACAGTGAAAGGTGTATTCGAATCTCTCTTAAACTTTTTCAGGCCAATGAGTAAGTGTCACTTCACCCCAGCAGCATTGTTTCTCTCTTCCCTTTCCACTTCTGCCTCACTTCCAGTCCACCCTCCCACCCCTACCTGTCAGCATTTCATGTATTTTAAACCCTCAGTCCAAAATTCACTAGGTCTCTTGAAAATGGTATTGCTAAATGTGCCTTTGGAACAATCACAAATTTGCTTCCCTCCTGCAAACCCCTCCCATCCCCAGTGATGTGATGGTGCTGGAAATGCTGGAATTGTGCTAGATAGGATCCACCATGCCTATGACTGTCTTATACATTTAAGCTATTCCAACAAAAGATCTCATGATTATCAATAAATCTGTTGTTAAATAGAAAATTCTTAAAACTGTTTAAATATTTTGTTCAATAGCAAAATGATGTGTTTTTTTCCTATCAGCTGCTTGCAGAAACATATAATTAGTGCCAAACAGAAATGATTAGTTGCAACATAGTCCTTCCAAAAAAATTACCTTAAATTTCTTTTTTTTTAATTAGAAACAATCCAGTCAGAAAATTTATTTTGTCTTTTTTCACTTACTTTACAAAACTAAGTACAAAGAAGTGGCAGGATGGTGTTTAAATGCAGCTTTGTAATTGTTTCTTGCAGAAACAACGCAAATTACTGAAGATTTTCTATGCCTTTCTGTTCATTTTAATGTAAAGATTGATTAGGTTTTGGGAAAGAACATACATGAAACTCAGTGATGCTGTTTTCTGGCAGAATTAACCAATCCAAACATACTAGAGACGACAAAGTGATGACTTCCCTCTACTTGAGCATTTCTCCCAGAGCAGAGATCTTACCTGATTTTTATTTTCTTTTTCCTTTATCAAGCATGTCGTCTGAGCAACGAGCGACCCTTAATTCCTTGTCAGGTAGAAAGCCTTAATGCATCTGAATGCTTGAAAAATCACTGTTGTCCTATGAAAATTGGCCAAGATCTGCAGTGTCACATGCCGGTGAAAGACGGTGAGTTTGGTGCTGTGGGTTTCAGCCTCGTGTCCAAGTGCTGCTTCTGCTCACACAACACAATTTTCACTGCTCCTTGTTACTTCAGTTCTTCAGGACACCACTCTCTTTAAAGGAAGTGTAAGCTTGCATTCATTTCTTCATATATATTAATAAAACAATCCATTGATAAGAGAGTTGCCTGGATGTCTCGTCCAGCCCAGCACGAGCAAAGAACAAGTGACATACAAAGAAATGTAGTCACATATGTTCATATAAAAAATGAAGTAAAGGCTTTATTTGTGGAAAGGAGGTTTAATCCAAAGTAGCAGTGACTCCATAAAAGTGCTGGAAAGCAAAGGTGAAGGAACTGGATGTATTTTACATGGTTTGTTAGTTAGGGGCATACAACAGGTATTAAATGTTTTAATAATATTCATTCCCAGCTTGGGCCTTTATATTATGTATAAAAGACACTTCACTGCAGCAAGAAGAAGTGATGTACAGAGAAAATTGTAGCTCTTCTGCTCATTTTTAAGACACATACTCAAGCAAATGTTAAAATTAAATATGCTTATTCAGCTGTGACTGCTTGATTCCTCATTCCAGTTAAGCTTTTATTGTTTGGACATCAATATCAAAGGCAGATTATTTTACTGAATTACTTGTTCATAGATTAATCAGCTCCTTGAATGCTCCTGGATAGTCAGCGTTTGTCCAAAGAAAATGCAAACACTTACTGTTTGCCTTGTAGCAATCTGTTGACAAAACAGAAGCACTTAGCAGATATTGGACTCATGGCAGTTGTGTTTGTAAGATGGTCACAGGCTGCACACTGAATCATTTCTCTTTGGAAGTTTTGTCTCCAATTTCACTAGGAATAAAATGAGGTCTAAGAAAACATTGCAGAAGTTATGAACTGAAGTAGATAAATAGCATTATTTTGAAAGATTTTGTCTCTGTTCTTAAAGAAGCTTCTGAGATACTTTGATTTATTTGTTTTAATTATTATTTATTCCTCCCACTCAACCCTGCCCCATGCCCTGGGCTCACTCAAACCCCAGTTGCCTTTGAAACTAAACAAACACTTGTGCTATTCAAACTCAGGTGAAAATTGAGACCAGTTCTTTCTCATCTGAGCTCTCATCTGAGCTCATTTCTAACACTTAGTCTTTTGCCATTGTGTTGCTGCCTTAGAATCATAGTTAGAATCATAGAATCATTTAGGTTGGAGAAGACCTTTGTGATCACTGAGTCCAACTCTAAATTCAGCTAAAAGATGGCGATTTTCCTTGGTATTTACTAAAGTCTTAAGGTATAAACATTGTCAAGAGTTTTGCTGACAAAACCTCTGTCTAAGCAAAGTGGCAACACGGCTGTGACTTCGTGGCAGTAAAGATGTCTGTCTTAGAGGCTGATGTCTGTCATCTGTACCTCAGTGGGTATATTAAAATATTTCAGAACTAATACAGGCTTCTGCTGACTCCACAGATGTGCAACTGGCAATTCGAGTGATTCTGCTCACGGGAGGAGGATTTTTGATTTTGGGGTTTCTGCCAATCTGTTGCTGTGCCATGTTGCAGAGAAGGTAAGTGGTGGAGCACAACCAGAGCAAGTTTAAGAAGTACGGCTTCTGAACAGTGAAAATATGGAAATCTGACATCTTTTTAGGTGAGGGGAGAAAAGTTTGGGACAAAAAGGGCAAAGAACTAATGTGCAAACACAAAAGATGAGACCTTCTGTTTTGAAGCTGTATAAAACACGGAGTCAATTCGGTTTAAGGAAAAAAAGTATTTAATGCCCTAGTACTATTTCTGAAGACCTGGTTAACTTGGGCTTAACTTCACTTGCTTGGGAAGTTGCACATAAAACACAAAGGCCTCCAGGACAGACCCGGAGTTACACAGTAAGACACGGAAGGGAAGAACAATGTAGTAGGCCTAAAGAAAATAAGAAAGGTGTGCTGTGAGTGTGCTTGGGAATTAATTATCTCTAAATATACTTCTAATGTGCAGCATGGGGGGGGTTAATATATAGAGCACATTGCAGCCTGTGAGTTCTATGCAAGCAGTTTAGTGTTTGATACTGTGAAGAGTTTCAGCATGTGTGTGTGTTCTTAATATAATGGGAAAATGTAAGTTCCACAACATCAAAAACATTAAAATGGGATGGAAGGAATTAACATAACTGTGCTTTATTTTCTAAGATAGTAATTCATATTGAATGGCTAGTGCTACAACTTGGTAAATATGACAGAATTGTCTTTTTAGTGAAGTTTTTTTCCCCCAACTCTTGCTCTACTAAGATGTAGTAGCCTGTGTGGGATCATATACATCCATGTACACACACATAGACTCTACTAATGTGGCTGCTTAGCAGATGGCTATTGCTGTGGAGTCCCACATTTTGACAAAACCTGCTGTGAAAATCTCCACATTACATCTTACACTGTGCTCAACAGCTGATGCTCAGCATACAGAGAGCTGCACTGAGTCATCCAGGACTCTGAAAACAGGAGGCAAAGAATCAACATGAAATTACCATAAATTTTCTGGAAAATGAATTAATATGTGTTCATTTTGAGGGAATTCACATTAATGTTTAAATGATTGTTTCTGTGTTTTTTCATAGCCAGTAAAATTAGGAATATTGCTATTCTGCTATGACTTGCTTTTTTGCTTTGTTTTTTAATGCAGTGATTAACCAGATGCTAAATGGTTTAAATTTCCAACATCATATATTTGAGTTCTAGGAAAGAGGCAATCCTATCAGACTGTGAGCTTTGCTGATTTTAGAGACAGTTGATAGAGAATACTGCTTTGAAAAGCATTCCTTTTGTGAGCCAAAAACCTTCTCTCTGGATGGAAATTCTTTTTTTTCAACACTGTACAGTCATTGTTGAGAGGACCCTATGTACAATGCCAAATCTGTACTGCAAAATATGTGCACAAAAGTAAAAATGGTTCTCTAGAGTTATCAAAAAAAAAAAAAAGGAGGGCTTTTGCTGTTGAAATTTGGGATAATTGTTGAACTCCACTGTGCCTCTTCTAGAGCAAATTCCAAGGTTTCCCATAGGAGTCTGTATTGACAAGAAAAAAAAAAAAAGAGAGAGAGAGAGAGAAAGCAAACCTGGGCAACTAGGGAAAGCCTTGGAAAGGTTTGGCAGGTCCTTGTGCTATGTGGCTGTTTGACAAGAGGTGCCAAGGTGGGGGTCAGTCTCTCCTCCAAAATTACAAGCAACAGGACATGAGGAAATGGCCTCAGGCTGTGCCAGGGGAGGTCTGGATTGGATATTAGGAAAAATGCCTTCACTGAAAGGGTTGTCAAGCATTGGAATAGGAAGGGAAGTAGTTGAGTCCAGCCCTGGAGGCATTTAAAAGCCATGTAGATGTAACACCTGGGGACGTGGTTTAGTGGTGGTCTGGGCAATGCTGAGTTAACGGTTGGACTTGATAATCCTTAAGGTATTTTCCAACTTAAATGATTCTGTGATTCTGGATGAATCAGAAGGTGAGGTGAAATTCATGAAGAAACTGTAAGAGATGGGAAAAGCATATTGAAATGCTTTTCCTCACTTTAATCTGTGTTCTAGAGATGAACCTTGTGATGGCTCCTGAAATCAGCTGCAGCTTTGTGAGGTTTCTCACTGGAGTTAGGATTTCATGGCTGAAGTCTATGTGACCTTCTGTAATTCCTTCTTTGGAAGTCAACCAATTTCAGCTGTTTTTTTAATGTGTTGCAGTCCATGTGTCAATCCTTTACAAAGGATGAGCAAAAAAGTGCGGCAGATTGCACGAGACAGAAGAGAACGTCATGAACAGACTAATGATGAAGAGGTTCATTTACTGGATTGACTTAAGAAAGGACTGTAAGGCCAAAAAAAAGAAGGTAAACTAACCTTGTATTATTCTTTGTTCATTCATATTAGGATAGTTTTATTAATTCTGTGTAGAATACTAAAGATATGCACTACAAATACCTGCTGCCTCCCAGTCCAGTAGACATTGTCAAAGGCATTGTTTATCAGGGATCACCTTCAGTTTCTGTTGTGGGAGAACTAATGAGTTTGTAACAATTTGGTTGCTGTCCTGGGGTGCTGACAGCAGAGCCATGGACAGTCTTACAGTCCTAGGTTAAAGCCTTCCATCATTTCAGTGCTCCTTATCCCATGTGCAAACTGTGTGCCATGGGAAAGTGGAAAAGCGATGGGTTTGCTGCTTTCAGGGGATGCAGATCCATTTACAGACACTGAAAAACCCATCCTTCTGTATGGATAGGGGTGTTTTTCAGCTGATGCATCCACATAGCTCCATGTCCTGGCCTTCTTCCTCAATGCTGAAGAGCAACTGAGTACTGAAACAAATGTGATCTGAAAGAGAAATGCTGTTTACTTTCCATGAGCATGTCAAACTTATAGCCTACTAAAGGTGTCACAATGAAATAAAACAGTGTCAATGGGGTCATTAGACAATAAGGAAATATTTCAGGGAGAGTATTGATTTGGCAGAAATGTAAAAATGTCCCTAAATCTAGTCATACTCATGTTTGGGGTTTTTTTTCTCTTTAGTGTATAGGAATATCCACTTCATCTTGACCAAGCTGAAGACACCAGGATTATTTGACTACCTCCTAGAAAATGACCCATTTGGTTTTAGTATTGAAAGAATACAGTGTTGTTAACCCTTGATAATACTATTGATTTTGCAATAAAAGTTCTTCATTCATAGTTCCTTGTGCTCATTCCATACCTTCTTACAAAAAAAAACTGGTAAAGGTGAAAGGAAAACTGCTCATGGCAACCCCTGAATAATAAAGTCATCATCCTTTTAGTACTGTAGCATCCTTGTGGAGGGAATAAAGTTACCAGTTATGTGCCCATCTCAGTTTAGAGGTCAGTCTTATAATAAGATTAAGAGTGTTGTCCCTCATTAAATTTGTAGTGAGGGAAGCTCACTCTCAGTGTTGGCCCCACAGCACAGCAGTGCTACTCTGACTGAGAAAAAGGACTAATTCCTTCCCAGGGTACAGAAGATTTGGGAAATCTCTTGTTGGGCAATTACTTTAAGGATCTGCTTAGCAAAAATACAGGGTACTCAAGGAAACTGTGGGACTGTTGTCTCTGGCATTGTTTCTCTCCATGGTATGTGGCTGCACCACAGAACTTTTTTTGGTCTTCAGATGGCCTGTCGGCCAAGGTAAAATGCAGTTTCTTTCTGTTTCTCTCTGGTGCAACAAAAATAAAAGAAACAAACCTGTAACAGTTTTCAACAGCTGAGTGCAAAGTAGGAGTAAGCACCTGAAAGAACGTCCATAGAAATCAGTGTCACCCATAATAATGCAAAAACTTGTCATTTTTCTTTGGGGCTGTGAGGTCCATGTAGCAGAATTTCCAAGAGCTACAACTGGCAGGAAGGGAGCTTTGCTCCTAAGCTGGAGATTAAATATTATGAGGATGCTTAGAAACTCTGTACTTTCAGAATTCCCCACTTAATAAATTTTTTAGTTTCATCAGTCCTAAAAAAAAAGTATCACTTAAAATCCAAGTGTAATGGGGGTGGAATATGCATATGGGCAATCTCATGAAGTTGTTGATGTGCTTACTGTGGTCAGATATAATTATATGCAGGAGCTTTAAAGCTTGACATTGCAACCATTGCCAGAAGCATTTTATTATAGACAGTTAGCTTATAATTTTGTGAGCAAAAATATTACAATATTTTTTGATGTGGAGCAGCAGAATGATGGAGACTGAACAGGGGGCTCTGCTTGCCTTCCAAATCTGTTGTGTGTTTTCTCTTTCTTCATGTTATTTTTATGAATGGTGAAATATGTCTATAGACATTTTGACAAAGGTAAAACCGGTTTCCTGCTCCATGAATTTAGAGGCACTGCCACAGCTGAACTGTGCATGTGACAAACCACAGAGATCCTCCTGGCTGCTGATTGTGGAGAGCAAGAAAGGTAGGCTTTCACATGGTGCTTCATGATTTTGATTTGAAGGGCAATAAATTCCTTCTGCTTCCATGCCATTGACAGCACAACTGCTCTCAGTGTCACATAACATCCTGACAAAGGGACACACTCCGATAAAACAACTGTATTTAACAGTGAGCAATCAGTGTGCCTGCAGTAACTGTATCTGGCAGCACCAGAACAAGATGAGCATAAGCAAAATGCATGTGCTGTAAGAGCAGGAGGTGAGATGAAAAAGTCACAGCCAGGGTTATGTTCCTCTTAGTGGGACAGCAGTCAAGAGCACAGTGCATGGACTTGGGCCCCATCCTTTTCCATGCAGTAACTTTGTTGTAAAAATGTTCTAAAAAGCTGGAAGTTTTGCTTTTCAGTTGAAGAAGACAAAAGCTCTGATTTTACATTTTAATTTCTTTATTAGCTTGACAATTCATTGAATCAGTAGCCTTCAACCCATGGGTATTGCATAAATAACTGCTATCTGTACTGAAAATGTCATAATAGCTATTTCATTATTATTGAGGGTCAGTATTGCCACCTTGGGGTCAAATTACAGATATTTGTTCACAGGCCTGCATGTGATGTGAACAGTACTGGCATTGTCACATAAAGGTGGATGTTTTGATCAGCTGATCTGCTGCTTACTGCCACTAGTGAATATTCAGAGCCCCTGAATA
>JAWWLV010000158.1:13807084-13821702 GCA_035041135.1 Platyrinchus mystaceus | reverse complement strand
ATTTTTATCACAGTCCAAGCAAAAATAATAGATTGTAAAGGTTTGTGAATATCTATTTCTGCCTTTAGTCATTACCATTAGCCCCTTTGTTTAAGGACATGAGGCCTGGGCTCTGAGACTGCAAGGGTCTGCACTCAAACCATGCAAACAACTTGACCAATATCATCCTGAAGTATTAAATTCAGCAACAACATATGTCTTTCATCTAACTGGGAGATGGGCTTGTAAAGATTATATTTACATGTGATTCCACAGGGAAAAAAAAATGTAGACCATCAAAGCTGTTGCAATTAGGGTTTGGCTCTCGATCCAAAATATTTATGAATTGACACTGATGTTGTAAGTCTCTAATGAAACAGTCATTCACAAGTTTGATTACTAAAAAAATGCCATTTGCAGAAGAAATAAGTTATGAAGGAATCAAATTTCATATAAGAAACTCTGGAAAACAAGACCATGAATGACAAAACATACTATTTAGAGCCCAGATGGCTGCATAAAACAAATAGCCATTTCCTCAGTGGAAGCACAGGCAATTTGGCTGTGTGAAGCTACAATTCCAGCAGAGATCCTTGAAACAGATGTTAATATTGCTTGTGCCTAGAAACTTTACTAAAATGCAAGATGTTCAGGTAACGTGAACGTAATAAATGACGACCTCAGATTTCTTTGTCTGTAGGAGACGTGCACTTAAAACCATAAAGTGACTGTTGTAGAGCCTGGAAGGTAAATATCTGTATGCATGTCATGATGAGCTTACACATGGGGCTGCCTAGGAGGTTTGAGTCGTTCTGGTAATTTTCCTTTTGCTGTAACTAGTAGTCCACTGAAACATTTTTAAACCAATGAGACAAAAAGAAATAACAAAAAAAATTCGTTCTGGGTGAGCTGTCCAGAGACCAGTGGGTAGTGGTGAAGTCTGACAACAGGTTGTTTCCCCACTTCCCATATTTGAAAATACACACAGAGAGAGGCATTCTGAGGAAAAGGCCTTGCACAACAACCAGTGGTCAGAGCACATACCTAGACTATGAGAGATTAGCATTCAGTGTCTTGCTCAACCTGAGGTGATTCACCCCACACCAGGGTATTCCAAAATTTCTAGGGATTCAGAGATTTCTACGGAAATCTGTCATCTGCACAGCTGTGGTCAGAATTTGATGAGGAAACACTGGAGTTTGTTGCAGTGGGGCCAGCAGTAGTAGTGTTGTTAAATTTTAGCCTACTCCAAGGCTGAGTCAGTAAGAGTTTAGCGTTCTTGGATGTGAAGAAGACACTGTTTATGCAGGAAGGCTCGGTATCCACGTCAGCAGCTCAGTGTGCTCGTTGTCATGGATGTCTGAGGCTTTCTGTTAACCTCCCAAGATTTGGGCTGATCTCAAGGTCCTCGAGGCATAGCAAATGCAAAGCATGTAACAGTTGTCTGGATAAGACAAGAGATTTCCCTCTCTCCTCAAAAAGAATATATGAAATTATAGATCTAAATTTTGATTCTCTTACACTGGAACAATTTCAGTAGAAGACAATTTTGTCTTTATTATGTGGTTCAGAACAACAGATTTGTTACTCAAGGGTGTTTACTGACTTCAAGATACCCTAGTAATCTCCCACATCAAACTAAATTAATTTATAGAGTATTTTCTCTCTTTCCTATTCATAAAGATTAAGAGTGAAAGGACCTTGATACTTGAAGAGAGCTGAAGAATATGTGAGCCACTGCAAGGGACTTGATAGTGTATGGCAGAGAGCTACTGTTATGTCTGCTGGATGGTGTTGGAACTGCTCAACTTGAAACCTTTTCCTTGATTGTTTCTGTGGGGCACCTCTCACCTGAACAGGCAGTAGACATATTGGCTCTTAATAAAGGGGATTTTGGAACCTCTCCCCAGCATCACAGCCTGATTCTGACTCATCTTCTTGTTCAGCTCCCTGACACAAGTGAGTTCAGAGAGGATACCACTTACTGCAACAGTAAAAAACCTTTGTCTTCCAAGGCTTAGTGTCTCTTGGTTAGAGCAGGGGAATGAAAGTAAAGCATCATAATTCAGGATCCTAAATCATTCCCTTGGCCTCTCTCCTTCTGACTAGCTCCATCTCTGCTACATTTTCCCCATCTGTAATAACAGACATGTGCCTGTGCAGGAAACTGATATCTTCAGCTAAAAGTCTAGTATAAAATATACATTTTCTAAGAAGGCATCAGAAATCTTTCCAACAAGAAATAGCTTTGCTTTATGCTAAATTGCAGTGCCTCTACTGTCATATGATACTGCTGCTCAAACACACCTAAGTCAGCTGAGTCAACAAGCTGAACACTGCACATCCCAGTATTAATTTCAGCAATCTTGACACCTCTATATCATAGTGTTACACTTCTTAACTCAGCTGTCAGAATGCACTGAATGTGGTGGTACTGTCAGCCCACACAGAATAGGGCTTAGTATCACAAGGAGAGTGTTTTGTAGGCTCACTCAGAGAAATTCCATTTTCTTATGCTTTCTACATTTGCAATAACAGTGGGCTGGGTTTGCCAGTCTTATAAATTCATGTCTGGTGCTAATACTGTAATAAACAAGCAGGAGTCTTCTGATTCTTCCTCTCTAAAGAATCCCTTTTGTTTGATAGAGAACCAAAAAAGTCTCAAGTAGTTTCTTCAGAGGAAACGTGCATCTATTGGTAACTCTTCCAGCTGGGACACCTGTTAGTCTGACCAATGAGACAATAAAATCAGACTCAAATTGCTTTATTCTGTAAGGATAAGTAGATAAAAATCACAGAGAATAAAGTCACAGCAAAGTAAATTCTTGCTCCGTTCACAGCTGTTTAATGGAATTGCCTCTCATGTTAAGGCCACATCTGTTCCAGCCCCGCCTGCAGCACCCACCGTGGCTCTGGAGCTGCAGCAAGGCTTGTCCTAAGCAGCCAGGGCTGCCTTCAGAAGTGACCTTAACTAGAACATGTGCCTAGAACTGGAGCAAGCTGCTGAGCATGGTGACCAAACCACGCTGGTGCCCGTTTGGTTGGCAGCTCAGCTGAGGGCTTGGGGTGCAGTTTGCTGTTTGCTGGCAGCTGCTGCCTCTCAGGCTGTAGTAGATCTGTGTTCTGCCCCTTAGCAACATCAATACATTTCCTTGCTACCAGTGAGGTGTGTTCTTACAGTTTGGTAGAGCTTTGCAAACCAGACTTGGTGCACAAGTGTTATTGGCATCTTGTGCTTGCAGTGATGGGCCCACACCTTTGCAGGTTCAATTAGTTGTGTGTAGAAATGCAGTGTTAGGCATGGATCTAATTCCCCAATTTGTGAGTGTGGTCAGTAGTTAAACATATCGAGCTTTTTTCCTCCCTGTACTCACCTGGCTTTTACTTTGGAACTCCTCCTTCAACTTATTCCACACACAAAAGGATTCAATTTGCCATTTCTCAATGAGAATAATAAACCCCCTTACCTCACATGGAAACTGTGAAAATAAGTCAATTAGTGTGTTGGAAATGGTCTGATACTGCACTGGCAAACACAGAAATAGTGCTGGGTTTAGAACTGGGTCTAAATAGTATGCAAAAAGAAAGGCTCTAGACCAGTAATGAACAGTGACAGAAGGAGAAATTATTGAATCGTTGCTCATTTAGAGAACGTGATTCCTGCTGTGCACTGGATGAAATTGGCCCTGTGGGGAAAATAGAAAGACTAGGATAATTCTTAGAAAAAGAGGAATGACTTATAGTTGCAGAAACAAGCTTAAATTTAGCATTTCCTCACTCTTGAGTGATAAGTGTGGCCATCCAAAGACATTTCAGAAAATGGTGTGCGGGTATTTGATTTGGGTGTTTTTTCTAGCTTTTGAAAGAGAATTGAATATAAAGCAATTCTGTCCTGAGGCATTGTTCCAATACCTACTGGAGCTATCAGGTGATTGAAAGTGCTGAACTGCCTAAACCCAGAGATCTCCCTAACTTCAGCTAAGAGAAGCTGCCCAGATGGTATTTTATCACCCTCTGAACGGGGAAATGTTGGGAGGAAATATGAGTTTTGTCACAAGCAAATGGAGCTTCTGACCAGGTGAATGAGGGAGCCCATAGTGGAAGTCACAAGTCCCCATCCTGGTTCTTTCTCACTCTTAGCTTGGTGTAATCAGGGAATGAAGATTCAAGACTTAGCCATTGAATAAATTGGTTTGTTGAAAGCAGAATGGATTATAACTTCCCAAATGCCAGTGGATTTTCGTAGGGACAGCACAAAGCAGCCTTGTCTCAGATTTCAAACCTTCTCCAAAATGTGTTTTCTGGAATGGACTCATTTGGGGTTTTTTAATGTTCAAGAAGCAATAGCTAGAATTTTTTTACACAGATTAAATACTTCATTTCCCCTTTTTTCATCATTGGAAAATGCAGAAATGCTTTGGCTGAAATTCTCTAAAATGCCCACTGTGAAAACTTCAGCCCAGATAGTTATAATTGAGATAAATTGTAAACAACTAAATGCAGGGTCTTCTAATGAAAGGTATCAAGGAATATTAATAATAATATTATTTCCAGCCAAGCCTGTAATAATACATGATAGGATATTTAAGGTAAAGAGATGCAAGTGCAAAATGAGGCAAATGTATGTACTCATCTCTTACATTTTAATGGAACTAATTAATGAGGCTGGCATGCTTTTGAAAATGCTTTAATTTATTCTTTGATTAAAAAGTAGAAGTCTCTCATTAGTACAAAAATATCTTCTCTGAGTTACACTTCTGGAGTGTATAAAACAGATCTGTGCTGATATAAACTGGGAATTTCAAAATTATTGTTTACATTGCATACTATTTCTGCATCATTCATTGTGGATTTACATCATAATTAGTTTGCTCTGTTTTCCCTGCAGTGAGCTTGACTTGAAATGGGGAAACTCTTCTGGATTTAACCGTTGCACCTGATTGCTTTTTTGCTTTCAGACATTGGCCGTAGGGCATGTATGTTATTTTATTATTTATTTCTATGAGAAGGAGGAAAAAAAAAACCACTTCTGAATTTGATTTATTAAATGACTTCTTTTCAGTTTTGCTCAGTTTTAGGTAAGGTGACCTTTGCATTTGTGGAATGGTGTTTTGATTATAAAGCACTGCTTTGGCTAGCTCACAATTTTTTTTTTTGCACATACCTTAATTATATTATTCCCCTGCAACCCTCGTTTGGGGAAAAAGGATCTAGTGTGGTAGTTCCTCTTTAATACCAGGTTCTGTAATTAGTATCCTCCTTCTACTTACTCATGATTTTGATAAAACATTAATAGATATTAAATACCCTGAGTGTGTGTGTAGGGTGAGGGCTGTTCCACAGCTGAAGCTGCATCCATGCCAGTAACAGGGGATGGCTCCAGGGGGGAAGTGTGGTTGCACCTTTGGATAAATGCATGATTCTGATACTTCCCTGCCTTGCTTTAATGGATGAAATTCTCCCCAGGCTAGAGGGTTTATGAGGGCTTTACATCACTAAAACATCCTTGAGCTAAAGCTAAAATCCTGCCAGCTTTCAGGAATTTCATCTGGATAATAAAAAATTTAAATGTGTTACATTGGCACAGCGCAACCCTTGCAGCTCCTGCACCAGCATCCTGCCCTTCTGCAGCTCGTCCTTTCCCCATAGCTAGGGCAGTGCTGTCCTGGCTGGCTGTCCTGGGTCCTGGCTGTCTGTCCTGGGTCCTGGCTGGCTGTCCCAACCCTTCTCCCACCAGTCCTTCTCACCAGGCATTCACAAAGCGACAGGGGAGGGAGATCAGGGTGCAGACTGAAGGGTTTCTGCTTTCTGCCACCTGCCCAGGTCCTGATTGTTGTTGACTCTTCTATCCCTTGATAGTGGCAGAGAGGTGAGGAGGAGGAGGATGTGGTTGCCCCTCATAGAGCACTGAGCTCAACCTCAGAGCAGCCAAACTGCTGCAAACCAAAGAGTAGCTTGTTGCTTTCAGCCTGTCCTTCTTCAGCTTTCTGCTACAGAAAGTCTGGACTGAAGCAAAGTTTCAGCCTTCCCCACCCTTACTCACCCCTGTTTTGTGTCTGGGAAGAGGGTTGCAACAAGGGGGAGGGAAGATTTTCCTTCTAGAAAGGCAGGATAAGGTCCAGAGCATCTTGTAGGCTAAGTAGAACAGATGGGAAGCATAGTGCTTTGCCCTCCTCAGCAGGTTAGAATCTGGCAGTTTGTATATGAGATTTAATGTGGGTATGAATAAATAATGGAAGGGGAAGAAATATTTGCTCAAATCGGAGTTTACAGAATGATATGCTCTACTGATAAATCAGTCCAAAAATACCTCCTTGTCGAGACTCATTTTTCAGCTCCTTTGACAGCAGTCAGTGTCCCAGTTTGAAGGGTTCTCTATGGATTTCACTCCCACTATTCCTCCCTGTCCCAGCAATGTTACATCTCCCAGTTTTACTAATACAGAGCTCTTCCTCATGTAGGGAAAATAAATTAGCAATTTAGAAAGGCTGACCAGAGACAACTCATCAAAGAGGAGTCCAGAGCTGTGTGAGTGGCAGCACTCTCTTACAAATTCTATAAATACTTGGTGTCACCCCATGCACATCTTCCTTGGATTTTGCATTTATTTCTCCCTACATTATACACCAACATGGGTAGCAAAATATGAAAAAGAGGAGACAGCAGAGATTAGGGGCTGGAAACATTTTCACAGCAGTATCTTGTCAGCTTTCCAGCACACTCTGACTTATCGAGATCCAAACACTCACAGCTGGTGCATATTTTAATGCCAAATGACTGGCATGGCTGAAATTGGAATTCACAGTCTCTCAATGCACCGTACCAGTGCATTTAGTCAGCACATTGCTTTTGTGTGACTCTTTTAAAGTTAAGTTACATTTCAATGAGGGTATTTTTATGAGGCACTGTGAACTTGCACGAAAGAGCGTGTGGCTCGGTGTGCCAAGTGGCTCTATGTCTGATTAAAATTAGAAGTAAAACAACATGAAAAACCCCTCTAATTTACTGCCCTAAAATTGTCAATTAGAGCAGTGCCAAGCAGTCTGGCAAGAGCTCCAGTTCTTCCAAAAGGCAGAACAGCAGTGCCAACTCTGAAGCAAAGGAAAGCAGAGGAAATATTTGTCAACTCTATCCAATATCTGGTCATATAATAATTGGGCAGTAAATTCTCCAACCTGAGTTGTTTGGCTGATGGTTGGAACAGTGCCTGTTTTGGGGGGTGGAGGAAGTTGGGGTTTGCTTTAAGGGGGTTTTTTTGTTTTGGTTTGGGTTTTTTTTTTGTGTGTGGGGGGGTTTTTTTTCAGTTATTTAATCTTTTCATCTGTGCATCCTTTTCCATTGAAATTGTGATTTCAACTCAGTGCTGAGCTGCATGTTCTACACTGCCATGTTTCCTGAACAGTTCAGTAAATAATGTTGCATTTTCTATGATATTTAAAATAATCACCTATTTCTCACAGTGACATTAGAGGGAGGGTTTTGGGACAGGCTGCTTCAGCAGGGTGATAGCTGCTGTATATCCATCCTCTGAAATTCAGTGGCCAGAAACTTGAATTGTGACTCTTCAGTACCTGAAGGGAGACTACAACAAAGATGGAGAGAGACTTTTTAGAAGAGCATGTAGTGCCAGGACAAGTGGGAATTGCTTCAAGCTGACAGAGAGTAGGTTTAATTTGTGTATTAGGAAAAAAAATCTTTACTGTGAGGGTGGTGAGGCCCTGGCACAGGTTGCCAAGGGAAGCTGAGGATGCCTCAATCCCTGGAAATGTTCAAGGCCAGGCTGGATGGAGTTCTGAGCAAACTGGTCTAGTGGAAGGTGTCCAAGGCAGGGGGATTCTAACTAGATGGTCTTTAAGGTCCCTTCCAACCCAAGCCTTTCTATGATTTTATGATCTCCCTTTGAGGAAGTACAGTGCAGGTCTGTAGTAAGATCTTGCCTTGATTTTGGGCCCCTGAACACAAAGAAGAGGCCACTGTGGGGTAATGGTCCATGGCCAAGGGGTCCTCTAGCACAGCTATGGAGACTGTTGGCTGTAGGGGGCTCCTTTGGGATCAGCCTTCTAACAACACTGCTGGAAAGGGTTATGTGACACACAATGCTGTGGTGTTTGGGAGTAGCTTTCACAGCTTAAGATGGTCCCAAACACTGTTGAAATTATTCTGGAGTCATGGAGCAACTCAGATTTTGTTCATTAAAATTTTTGCTAGACTATGAAATGTATCCAGTTCAATTCAGTGGAAGCGAGATCCCATTATGAGAGATGCTTTTGAACTCTCCAAACCTACAAGAGTTTTCATTTTTTTTCATGTGATCCATATGTTTGCAAACAATTATCACACTTGATTAATCATATGACACAGAGGGAGGCAACAGATCAGCCAGTGCTTCTATTATAGCCCAGACTGTGTGGGACTTTTTTTATTTTGCAACCTGCTTCTTCTGCATTTTCTTTCCTTCTTTTTTTTTTCCTATCCTAGCTTTTGGGTTATCTTAATGACTGCAATAGATTCAGACTTTAGAGATGAACAAAACGAAATGTAGTATATGTGCCAGTGTTAAAAACTGGTTAACTAACCATCTTAGCAAAAATTTTGGGACTGGGGAGGGGTAGGTGGAACCACAATACAGAAGGTAAATTGTGACTCTATCAAGAGTAGAGTTAAGTCTGGGCATTTATTGAAGAACATGTGGGAAAAGGAAAAAAAAAGCAACAGGTGGTACAGGACACAAAGAGGAACAACAAAGGTGTCCAGGCCAACACTCACATGCTACACTGAACAGAGGGAATAATCCCTGAGTTGAACTTCTTTCCCTTCTCATCTGTGCGAGGAAAGAAAAAGATATTTGAAAGAATAACAAGAAGATATGGTCAAACTCTGAAGTAAGTGGGAAGGAGAGGCAATTTGTCTCAGAATAGTAATTGGGGTTTGGTTTGTTTTGGGCTTTTTTTTCCTCAGTCTGAGAAAATGAGAACTGGATCAGCTGATATTTGTGCCTGGTCTGTGTCAGGAGCTCGTGCCTCAGGAACTGGTGAGTTCAAAGCTGGGACCTCAGCGGGGCCCGAAGTCTGACTGCTTGTAAAGAAAAAAACCCAAAACACAGTGTCCAGCTGTCTCTCCCTGAGGCTCAGGGAATGCACACACCTCCTGGTGATCTTAAGAGGAGCTTCACAGCTGCCTTCAAGGAGCAAGATCAGACTTTGAACAGTGTATTTTACTGTGACTATCAAATGTACTACATTTATGCCATAGGGAAAAGAGAAGTGCCAGGACTATAGTATGGGGTACTTAGCCTACATTACAGGTTTAGATTGGTGCTTTCCAGTGTCATGGAACAATTTGTTAAGGTAGGAAATTGTAAGAAGAAACAGATGAATTATTTTGCACCTAGTAGTTGTAACAAAATTATCACAAAGACATCTCTGGTACTCAAGAAAAGCTGAAGTAGCACAAGGACCAAATTGTCCCTGTTCTCCAATTGCAGCCTGAATGCTTTGTTCTTGCAAGTCCCATCCTGCACGAGTGCAGAAAGAATTAGTTATGTTCAAAAGACCAACCCCCTACCAAATAATCTGTGACGTATTTTGGTCCTAAATTCAGTGTCCTAAGCAGGAATAGGGCTGTGATGGGTCAATACAAAGTTTTTGGCTTAAGCATTCACATTTTACTATTTATTTCAAATTCATGTTGCCTTCTCAAGGCCCTCATTCCTGTGCCAATTTGAAGATAGAATATATACCAACTGCAGTTCTTTTGATGTCTCTGTGATTGCAGATATTTAATGAGTTTTAACATAATTTATTACCAGTAGAGAGCAGTCTGAGATTAGAATTAATATCAGACATTCCACGCGAAAAATACCATCGTTGAGCCATACATACAATACACAGTGCAGAATCAGACTGATTAATTTTTAAGCCTACATCATATGTACTTGTAAAAGTAGCTTATTTTTGCTAGTTGGGACCTTTAAAGAGCAAACATCTGAAACTTTTGTATATAGCACAAAGTGAAAGAAAATACAGTAGTGTTCTTTACAGCTTTAATTTTAAAGGTGTGACTGCTGGAAGTTACATTTCTATCTTTGCCTTACCTTTTTTTAAAAACACATCTTTTGTAAATAGTATTTGTGGTTCATGATTTTCCTTAGTTTCTAAGCTTGACATTTGCCTTGATGCACAGCGAGTAGAGCATTACACCGTTGCCTTCATTTCAATTTGCTTAAATTATTTTTAATAGTTTTCAAGTAACAAACAAAAAGCCTGTTTTTCATCAGTAGCTTCCTACAGAGTGTTTCATTCATACTGCTGAAAGATGTAAGAAATACAGATCATTGCCAAAATCAATAAACTGAAGTATTGACTTTCAATCCTGTCCTGTTTAGAAGGCATTAATCTACATATTAAATCATGTCATCATTACAATTCTGCCCATCTTGCAACTTTCTTTTTTTATTTATCACCCCCCCCCTTACTGGAAGGTCGTCTTCTCAAATTCTGGTTTGTTTATTTTGTTTCACCTTATAACACAGTCAATGCTCTAATTTTACCGTATGATCCAGCAGACAGATGGGGCTGTTAGAGGTAAACCTCCAAAATCTGTAACTCCTGAGTTGAGTTCTTCTCGAGGCAAAAGCAGCATCTTACCTCACCCTATCCAAAGAAAAATCTGCTTAGGCATACAGTAAACCTCAGTGCCTAGAGCTGGACCTAAACAGATCTCTTTTTTTTCATTTTATTTGATTTTTTTTCTTAGACTCCCACTCTCTTATGACTGTGAGCTAGAACATGAAGCTAAAGTGCAGATCAGGCTTATCAGAGATACCTAATACATGTTCAAAACAGAAGTAAGTGTGTGACTGAGAGGATGGATGGATGGTCAGGTGGTTCAGGCCAAAGAAAGTGTGTAGGAACAGAGCTGCACCAAGGGTGTCAACACCTGTCTCTGGAGAGATGAAAGAGTGGGTGTGTACTGTGTACAGTCATTAGTGTGGGACCCACCCCTTCAAATGTCTAATCCAAGTCAGCTCCTTTCATCACTGAAGAGCCTGTTAAGACCTCTCCAGCAAAGGTCAGCTTGCTTTCAACTTCACTAGACAGCAACAAACCAACGTGGGTCTACAGGAATCTTTCGAGGCATTAAAAACTCACTGATAACAACAACTTCATTTAAATGAGATCATTTAGTCCTTAAAGCCATGGAAGGTGTGAATGGCCTGAGCAGCAGCCCTGCACAGTTGTGTTTACAGGACTTGGTGGGGTAAAGTGAGGTGGGCGTGCTTAATTCACATAGTTGGTGATGTTGAAATGGTAAGGGAAATCAGTCTGAAATGAGAATTTGATTTGTTCTCTGGTTGTCTGTAGGACACCAGGGCATCAGTTAGAGGAATAGCAGAGATTAGAGATGTGTTGAATTGTATTATTTCACTTGTTTTTGTAGGCTTCTAGGAAAAACACTTGGGAAGTGGCTTAATTTCAAGGGGGCAATGAAGAGAAGTTCTAAAGGAGCACAGTTCTAATGGAAAAAACAACATAGAAGTTAAGAGAACTAACCTGGCTTTGGTTCCAGTTTGAATCAGAATTCATTATTTATCCCAAATTTTTTGTCTTACTGCCAAAAATACTGATGGGGCAGAGATACTAAAACTGAACATTTTAGACATCTTTAACTGTGTCCACAGTCTTGCACTACTATGCCTATGAGCTTTTAGTCAGAAACTGGTTTTATCAGAGTTAAAACTCTTTTCACAAAATGTGCCCACTATGCTATTTTTTTTTAAATCAGAGGATTAAGCAGATAATCACCAACTGTTTGACTCCAGAATTCTTGTTTATATATTAGTAGGTTTTCCTATTTGAATGGTATAAATAGCCAAGGCAGAGGCCCAGCTTGCAAGAGCCTATCTGGGTCGTTATCACCGAGCCGGAGCTGTCACTTCATGGGTGCGGTTCACTTGTTTCTTTCATGTGTTTCTTGCTCCAGCGTCAGCCAAGCCTCATCCCATGAGAACTTGTGGTTGCTGTTTTTCTCAGTGCTTCCTTATCTCAGGTTCCAGGGTTGGCTTTTTTTAGCTCTCTTGTTGTGTTGCAATCTCTCCAAAGACTCCCTGAAATGCGGTGCAATAGGGCAGTTGGCGGGCATTGTTTGGCTCGGATACGATTTGCCTCTCTGGTTTTGTGGGGGAATTGATAATTAAAGATGGGGCTTGTTGCTGGAGCACAATGCAGGAATACTTTAGAATCAGAAGGCAAACATCACCGTGCTCAAGAGGAAATGGAAGTTCAATAATGTCCACATTATTAATCACTTGCATTGTTTCTCTCTGTGACAAAAACAATCCGTGTTTTCTATGGCTCTGCACGGATATTTACATTTTTAAAAAAATCAGCATATTCCTTTAACAGTTTCCTCTTAATGGCACTGTTAGGAATTCCTGTATAGGAATCTCACTTGAGGAAAAAAGATTTATATCTAAATTTTCCAGCAATAAAATAAGAATATCTGTTTGAAAAGATATGCCTAAATGTTATGTGTAATCTGTAGAAAATAAATTCTCGGAGACAGAGATTGCCTTTTATTCTGTGCTAGTAGGGTACCTAGAACAATAGTGTCATTGTAAGTGACTGTAGTTGAATAGGTATTGAAAACTAATATTTCAACAGCCACAGTACTCAAAATGTGTTTTGAAAGATGATATATAAAGGCTCTATTGCAAGCCTGTAGTTTGTAAACAATATAAAAATAAAAAATATGACACTTCCCTTGCCTCTCCTGTGCCCACATAGTCAAAGAAAACATAAAACCCTAAACCCAGGGAAAAGAGTGTTACAAAATACCCTGCTAACAAGAAATAGTGTGTAGTAACTTAGCTTTACCCTTGTGTATGCGCATCTTAATCCAGCCTTCAGTGAAGGCTGAATGTGATACTTCCTCACTTGTAAAACAACACTGAAATGTGTTTAGCATAGCTTTATTTTAAATATGGAATATAAATAGTGCATGTAAACCCGAGGCTGATGGCAGGAATTGCTGTGCAGAGGGCTGGGTTACAGGAACAGTTTTGGTGGTAGGCGGTGGACTTGATTCTCCAACCTCTGACAGGAGAAAGAAGCCCCAGCTCCTCTGCTGCCTTTGCCCCTTTGGTGTCAGCATCTCATCTGCACATCACTAACACACCAGCCTGGAGGAAAGCAGAGGAGGAAGGGGAAGCTGGTTAGGAAGTTTCCTCCGTGGTGAAAGCTCCTTTTCCTCCCGTGTGCCCACCTGAGCGGCGCAAGCAGAAGCGCTCAGGAGATCGTGTCAGGGCTGAGCAGAAGCACAGCTGCTGCATGCAGGCTGCTCCTCTGGCAGCATGGAGGAAATCCAGGAAGGAACACATGCTGGATTTATTGTAGCAGTTCCCTCACTTCCCTTCTGTGGTATCTGTCCTTGTCAACCATGGCCAGCCCCTTTCACGGGCAATTGGCCTCAAGGGAACTGCTTGTCTCTGGAGAATTGCATCTGTCTCCTTCATCTCTCTCCAACTCACACTCATCTATTTGCATGCCAATAAGTTTTTTCCCTGTGTGGGATATTGTCTTTAAGGACTGTTATTTTTTGTATGGCTCTTCCCCCTTCCTCTGGCCATACAGCCTTCCCTGCATGCATACTTTCTCCTTCCTTCCTCAGGAGTTTCCCTAAACAGTGAATAGAAACAGGAAGCCACTTATGGCCTCTTTTCCCTTCCCTTTCACTGAAAAGCATCAGGGCTTTTTACACAGTGACCTTGAAGTAGCCTTCCTTTCCCAGCTTGGACTGGTAGTGGTGATTGATGTACCTTTGAGGGGGGGCAAAGGCAAAGAGGAGGTGAAATAATAAAAATGAAATAAAATAAAGAAAAAGAGAAAAGGAAATCTAGCCCAGACTGAGGAATTCAGAGATGAAAGGAAAGAAAAGAAAAAGAAAAAAAGAAAAAGAGAGAAAAAAAAACCAACCCCAAAAAGCAAGGAACCCAGTTCACATGTATAGGCTTGAATGTCTCTGAATAGCTACCCCATGGAGGTGTGATTGCTCTGTATTATGCTCTGTAGGTCAGAGTCACTGGGTGTCTGAGAGCTTGCAGTCAGATGCCTGGGGCTTCCTCTTCCCACAAAAGCAGTAGGGAAAGAAACAAGGATTTTTTATGAAACCAGAAAATTACAGTTTTTTTCTACTGGCTTATCTTAAAATGTTACTCCTATCAGCATCAATGGAAGAGGCTTGAGTAAATTATGGCCATTTTCAGGAGTGCACACTTATCCAAAGGTGTTCAGCTTCACTTTTTCCTTGAGTTCCTGCTGACAAAACTGCACTGTGTAATGGCTGAGTGTCAATCACAGCAGACGCTGTCGTGTTCAGCAGAAAGTACTGAGCAGCTCTGAGAGAGGGTGTTTAAAACATGAGCAGCCTCAAGGAATAAACCAGTGTGTGTTGCTCATGGTGATCTTGACTTTGCTTTTCTACTTTATTTACTTGTTAATCCCAACCTCTAAATTGCACTCTTTAAAAAACACCATCAACAAAATACCTGATTAAAGGTTATGGTAATAAGCACATTATAGAGTTTCAGAGCATGTCAAGTATCAACATATAAGTCAAGTAGTTCACTGTGTCTTTGAAAC
>JAWWLV010000158.1:13792645-13806984 GCA_035041135.1 Platyrinchus mystaceus | reverse complement strand
ATGTCATTTGAACTTTCCTGGCTTCATGGTATTGGGCTAGTTTATCCTTTTGTTTTCAGTCCTACAATAATGTGCTTTACTGGGTCTGGGGTGGCTCCCATCTCCTTTTGTGGAAAAAAGTGCATTCTGGAAGCAAGAAGGGAAGGAATCACAGAATCGACCGGGTTGGCAAAGACCTCCAAGATCATCGAGTCCAACCCTTGATCCAACACTGCCACGGTTACCAGGCCATGGCACTGATGCCACATCCAGTCTCATCTTAAAACCCTCCAGGGATGGTGAATCCACCCCTCCCTGGGCAGCCCATTCCGATGTCTGATCACTCTCTCTGTAAAGAATTTCTTCCTAAAATGGTCCTTTTTGTCCTCAAAACCAGAGAAATACTAAATCAACTGCTCTAAAAAAGCTTGAAAGTAAAGTGAAATCCTTTTAATTCTTCCTCCTTGCCTTTGCTGTTCTTGACCTGACTCCATACTGGGTTTATTAATTAACTATGGATTCTTGACTCACCTGGTGTTACATCCCAGCTCTTTTACAGAGGAGCTATGGCTGACCCTGCTGAGCTCCTGCTGGGGATGGCTGTCTGAAAGTCTTGGAGCAGCACCCTGGCTTTAAAAGCATGCAGGAAGAGAGCTCTGATTATCTTCCTGATCTTAAATACAATCTGAGCTGTTCACATGCCTGTTACCAGTGTGAAGAATTTATTTCAGTTACTGAAACTGGCTCCTTTTGAAATACAAGGAACATTCATGTTTGTCATGAGACACCCTCTCCTCTCCTCACTGAAGCTTGCATTTTTGAAACCTGCTTCATTATGCATGCTCTATGGAGAACCCTTTGGAGAACAATTATATGTTATCTAAGGTATCATGACAAATGCTGGATACAATAACTCCTAACTCACAAAAAGCATGAATGCCTCCTTTCTTGATGCCCTGTATTTCTTGCAGCTTTACATCCAGATGGATTTCCTCATTGTCCCTGCACATTAAGTTCAAACCCATAGGGATTTTGCCATTAGACACTTAACTCTTTCTGGGTCAGTTCAGCAGGTATTTGCCTTCTGCAGCTTTCTCAGTCCTACCAGAGGTGTTCATCCTTCATCACTCCTGTTAATTCAGATTCTTTATGTGGGATCCAAACCAATTTTTGCTCTTTCCATTCTAGCCAAAGTACTCTCATGGAGATTCTTTTCTGAAACCAGTGGTGAGCAGAACTCTCAGCATTTTACAGGGATTAATGCATTTGTCTTCTCAATGTCCCCCAGAGGCAAGAAAGCTTTGCTCAAAAAAAAAAAAAAAAAAAAAGGAAACTGGAAATCCAGGGAGATTAATGGAATTTGTGAAGATTATGAGGGAGGCAGTGGCACAGAGGTGACAAGCTCTGACTTAGCTCCCAGTCCTGTCCTCACATAAGGAGTCATCTTGGCAGGAAAAACTGCTGTTTCTATTTTTAGGAGTATGTTCGCTAGTTAACAGGGAATATAGCCCATGTGGCTTCTTATAGAGGAAAATAAGAAACTATACATTCCTAAAGAAATAAATAATTTAAAGCAATAGCAAATACAGAACACAAAAGATGTCTTTATATTTACAGGTGTCCAGGAGAGAAGATAGAGATAAAAAAAGTCCCAATCCATGTGTTCCTCTTACAAGCTGACTCATAATAACAATGGACAAAAGTTCAGGTCCCCAGGCAGTATGGAGAGCAGCCTATATGGAAGTTACTGATTTCCTAGTTTCTTGTTCAGAATTGTATACACTGGACCAAACACTGCAAGCAAGTGTAACACCTCCACTGTGATATTTTTTCTTGGTGTGGAGGATAAGGCCAAATCCTGCTGTGCACTTGCATGCCTTGGCACTACTGCAAAGGGTATGCTAGAAAGATTTCTCTTCCTCCCAGTGCATTGGGTTTTTCCCCAGGTAGATGTGCAAGTAAATCAGAAAAGATTCCTCTAGTAATTCAGAGAAGCAGAGTGTTTATTATTCATACATCACTGAGCAGCTTTTACTCTCACAGATTTGAAAGGGTTTTTTCATAGAAAGGGACTCTGTGTTTTATCAATTCTCAGCTATCACTGTGTTGAGTACAATTTGGTACCCCATACAGAAAAAGAGTCTGGGGTTGAAACTTACTTCTGGCTATAATGTGTTCTGACCTGTCACTACAGATTGTGACCCTCCTTAATGACACAACATCTTTCTTTTTGAGGGCTGAGGCAGCTTAGGAACACCTTTGCTTTCCAGGAAGGCAGGATAAGGCCCCAGTGATGCCATCTACTTTGTGGTGATTTTTGAGTGACCTTTTCAAATACATCCAATTAATGAAATTTATTTCAACTTGTCCTGTATCACTGATTGAAGTGAAGAACTTTATTTTTGCCTTGGAGGTGGAATATGTACTGAATAGTCTTTGCTGAAAGCTTTAATCAAATTTGGGAGGGATTGCCTTTCTTCTGTACTGGCAATTTTCTTTTTTTTTTTTTTTTTGTTTTAACCTTCCAAATGCCCTCTTTTGCTTTTAACTTTTTGCCACTGTCCTTTATTGGAGCTGCCTGGAAATTCTTGATGTGGGCTTCTTTAACATGCACTGGGCGAGGCAATCTTTTCAAAGACAGAAGTCTGTCAAACAAATTAAAGACCTCACTGAATTAGAATACAGAATTTATAAATTAGTTACATAATGTTCAGTTTTTCCTTGGCAATTGGACAATTGTTAAAAAGTAAGTTTTCACTATGCTTCAACTATAAAATAAGGTGGCATTTGCTCTCTGGACTCTCCAAGTGACTACTTTAACAATAGTAATGTTTTCTTGCCAGATGCAGCACACTTTAAAAAGGTATGTTTTTATAGGAGGAAATATAGTCTGTCAACTTACCTGAAAAGTAGATATCCTTATTTGAAAATACCATTGAGTTCCCCTGTTTTGTTCATCTCGTTAGGGTTTATCAAGAACAAATGAGGCCTGTGTTCAGAGGCAATTGCTTTATTTCCTGTGCCAGAGGCAGCTTCTTTGATGCTGGATGAGGTCACTTACGGTGTTGTTTCTATCATCATCCCACACAGCTTTGCATGAGCGACTTCTGCAATATTAATCTCCTTTGGAGTTCTGTCAACATTTAGGTTTCAGGTAATTTTTATGCAAAATGAATTCTTCCTCCATTTTTGCAATTCCTGTACTGCTTTCTCATGCCAGGGATGAAAATCACCACCACACCCCACAGATTCCACATTCTCCAAGTTTTCTAATTCTTCTGCTATTTTTTTCTCAGGGTTTTTGTTTTTGTTTTTTTAATATATATATCCTGGGAGTTTTGTTTACCTTTGTCAACTTGCCAGACTTTATTTCAGCTTAGTTTAGTGTCAGCCTGATCCATATGGAGCTTTCATTTACCATTTCTGCTGTCCAACACAGTTAATTTCTCAACCACAATCCACCCTGTTTTCCACTGAGATTACAGATTTTATTTTTTTCAGCAAATCCATCTTGCCATGAGGTACTACTGTACTTTGCCTCCAGCTCTTGTGGTTTCATCCCATACCCTACTGTTGCCTCCTCTAAAAAAGACACAAACTCTGTTGTGGTGCTTATGCCAGAGTGAAAAGGAAAAAAAGAGAAAAAAAAAAAGGGCAAGTATTAACTTTCATTTTATATTTTCCTTCAGGTTTTTTTCTTTCCTCCCTGACATTTCTTTCTCTTTGTGGTTCATTTTTCACCTGTGTTGTTTGGTATTTTAGTTTCTCAAATGTGCCTCATGACAGGAATGAAAAATGTGTTTTCTGAGCAAGGCCACAGCTGAAAACAGCTGCGCAGGCACCGCCTGAACCGCTGATGGAGCAGGAGCACGGCACAATTATTACCCATCCTTCTCGCTCTTCCCCGGCTCGCTCCGTGCCCCTTGCGAGGAGCTTTGGACGGGGAGGGCTGATGATGGCACGTAAGAGGGAGTCGTGGCGTGGCTTTTGGCAGGTTTTTGGCTGGGTCTGGGCTGGTCCAGCACACGGGGGTGTTTCGCACAGCCCCGGTGTCCCCCGACACCCCCGCGCTGTGCCCGGCGCTGTCCGAGGTGCTGATCCCGGAGCTCCCGCTCCGCTGCAGCATCCCGGGAAAACCGCCCGCTCCCTGCCCCGACACACCGCGGGCATCTCAACAGAAGTGTCAAACGAGTTCATGGCATAGCAAATATATATCGGAGACACTGGAGGTGTTGAGGTATTGGCACTTTTTTATTACTTTTTCTTAACCTATTTATAGAGAGCCTTTATGCAGAAAAAGAACAGGTGATGTATTAGATACTTCACTTGAAAATATTCCTCATAACTAGTTTCCAGAGGTAGGGGAAAGAGAGTGGCTGTGTGGTGCTTAATTTCCATTTGGGCTTAAAACCATGACAGGGTTTTTCTTTGTTTGTTTGTTTCAAAAGGATAAATCTTGAAACATTTTTAAGCATATAAGGTTATTCAGAACATGCAGCACCTCAACTGACTGTGAAATCAAATCAGTTTCTTTCAGAAAACATTTATTATATATTTGGTGCTCTGTTTTTTCATGTGTTAGGAGACTATGTGCACTAGTATAAATCTATCTGTAGAAAGCAGGAACCTAACAGTAGAAAATACTAAGCTGGATCTTCTCTTCCCCTGTGAAACACTCCTGCCATCACACTTAAGTAGAATTCCATGACCTTGTCCATGCTTAAGGTCACAAAATAATTCCATACTACTTTGGAACGAGAATTTAGCATCCTGAAGTATGTTGAATATTTAGAAGGGTATTGATCCATCATTCTTGTATGTGCTTTATAACTGGGCTTTTCAATCCAAGAAGTTAAAAAACAGCTTGCCAACATTCCATTTATACATTTCTCAGCCAACCTGAGCGATTGCTATTTATTACACTGGTCTTGGATGGAGTTGTGATGGTGACAGAAGGGTAATGCAGTGACATCCTTGTCAAGCAGTGGTGCTGCTGGAGTTAGAACACCTCTCTTTCACCCCTATCTCAGGTAATGTTGCCCAATTACTTTAAAATACACCACCTGTGACCACAGCACATCAGTAGCAAAATGGAAAATAAAAGCCTGACTCTGAGATTCTTCTGCTTTACTAATTGTGTTTTCACTTCATAATAAAGAATATACTTGAGGGAGCTGCAATTTCCCCAGTCTAGCCAACAATTTTTTATTCTTGATGAGTGTATTTATTCAGCTACGATTCTGTCCTGAGCTTTTGTAATTTTATTTATTGCTATGCTTATTTGTAAAAATGAAAAAATCAATAGAGTATTGGGGGAAGGGAGGGAAAGGAAAAGGAAAAAAATCACTCAGAGGCACTACAATAAATTTACTGCAGGATAAAAAACTCCAGAGACAAAAAGTAGATAAATGCCTGATGATAAAGACTGAAGGCAAAATCTGAATCACTCATTGATTCATCATGTCTTTTCTTCAGCACTTATAGAGCCAAACAAATAAGATAAAGGGAAGAGATAATCCCAGTAGCCTAATGAGAATTTTACAGTCACCATAAAGGCCTATCTTCTGAGGGCTGAATACAGTGATGTGCTCTATAGATTTGTATTTAATAATGAGCTAGAGGGTGTTGTGGACTCATCTGGGCATTAGATTAGCTCAGCTGCCTTTTGAAACCTCATCAGTTGTAGCCTGAGCTAACTCGACCCTCTTGGTTTGATTGGCTTTTTAGGATTTTTTAGCCTTATTTGTTTTAGAATTGAGGTGATGTGACCATGTCCTTCTATTCCCTCCTATTAGCTGGTTATATTTATTATTTAATATAACATAGTAGAAAAGCAATGATCTCCATGAGATATGGTTACAAGTTTAGTGAAAGTACATGGTGAGGATGACCATGATGATTATCACACTTTAAGCAGGACCTGGATTCTGGGTTTCACCGGCACATTTTCCAGAAAGGAGAGGCATGAATGCCCCATTCCTTGATGAGACTGTTTTAGTTAAAGATTACACCTGTCTAAGATGACAAATCCACAGGAAGTCAGTTGTCTTTAGCTCTGCTAAACTTAACAGTTACATCACTATTTGGGAAGATTGCACGTGTGTGTTATTTTTGTTTGTTGTGCTAAGAAAGAAACCTGTGGGGTTTTTTTTCATTTTTTTAAGGCTAATTTGTCATTTGTGGAATCACAGTTTTCAAGAAGGCCAAAAAAAATCAATACTTATTTGTACACACAGCTTTTCATTCCTTTTCACTGAGCTGGCATATGTGGTCATCAACGTAGTAGAAAATCCTTGGCCTGAGTAGCTTGCAGACAGCAAAAGTAAAGAGGAAAGGATAGATTCCAAGATGTCTGACCACTATGGAAACTGGGAAAGTTCTGTTGGTGTTTATTGTTTGGAATGTTTGGAAAGTTAGTTTTTGCTTGGGAGCAAAACAAGAAGCGAAATTTTTTTTCTGGCTGATGCAGAAGTGGAACTTACCAAGATTAAAAAGGCTGAGAACACTTGACTGGAGTTCTCCATACTGTAAACCTTTTCTTAGCTTTTGTATTGCTGTTCCGCTGGTTTCACTCCCCTTGCAGTTCAGACGTTATCCCACATCCTCACAGGGTATTTTTAGGTGCTTGAAATGTTTTGATGGGCACTGCTGAGCAACACCAGGAAGCAGAAATATCGTGAGATGCTGCCATGACTCTCATGATCTGCTGTCTTCTCCAAGGCCCTGGTCTGAAGGAGTGTAAGAGGAAGGCGTATCAGTTTCTCTAGAAAGGCTACTGTTTTGCATGGAATAGTTAGTAACATTGAGCAAACCTCTTGGTCTCCCAAGGATTTCTTTTTTTCTTTATTCTTAACATATTCTTTTTCTCTTTATCTATGCTTGGCTTTTGTATAATAAACTGTTACTAGTTTAGGGACTGGATCTAAAAAGACTGTTATTTTCCTTGCCTGTGCACCCTGATTCTACAGCTGAACCAAAGCTCTTACTTTCCACAAGATTTAAATTGGATTTTTATTCAACAGCCAAATAATTTAGAGGGTTTCTCTAATCTCTGCTACTCTGGCTCATTAAGTGCAAAAGAATTGTCACTTCCGCTCACTCTCATTGAAAAAACAGCCTTTAGGAACTTTGCATATAGCTTGAAGGCTGCTTTTGTTCCCCAAAATTAGTTTACGTTTAGCCTATATTAGTTATTCCCCTAGATACTGTGTCCCAGGCAGCTCAGTATTCAAGAGTCCTTGCAAATACAGAAGAATAACACCAAAGACTTTCTACAAAGACCTCATTGTAAGACTAAAAGGATTTCCTGTGAATGAGAGCTACACATGGACTTAACACTGCTGGGAGCAAGAACATACAAGGAGAAACTAACTACACAGTGAAGCCAAGACATTACTGCTTTTTAATGATTTCTTTGTAGATAGAGAGAAGAGGTCTTTTCCCAAGGAGCTCATGATAATGCAGCATAGCCAAGAACACAAAGGAGAATGTTGTATAGAAGGAAAAAAGGGAGCCTTGAAGGAAGAGAGGAAGCTCTGAGCTTTCTCCATCTTTCTGTTCTTTTCTACTCATTTAGATGAGGTGTGAATGTAACTGATAGGCAATGCACACTGCCTCTTCTGCAGAAAGGGATTCCAATGGGATATAATGATTTCTTAGTCCTACCTTATGGTGCCAGTTCAAAGGGGTAGCAGAGCATGACTTAAAGGAACATTATTCTCAAGGCAAATGCCATAGGACTGCTCACTACAGCAGGCAGTGAATCCCTATGAGGAAACTATTGTCAGAACTGCATGGAAGGTGGTATGCAGTCTACATTAACTTCATCTTAAGATATAAAATATTAAGCATGATAGAGTGAAATAGTAGAAACTCAGGAGTAGATGTTGATTTTGTTGAGTCAAGCTTAAAAATGTATTAAAAACAAACAAACAAACAAAAAGCTGTTTATCTAAAGCATTTTTTCCTCACAAGTGTTCTCCTACCTTGGAGAGCTTTAAATAAACTCACATAAGTCTCAAGAAGGAACTTCATTGTTGTCATACATCAGTGCAAGATAGGAGTAACTTCAGCCTGAAAATGCATAAGGGACAAGAGATTTTGTGGTCAACCTTTCTCATACTGAATATTACTAAGCTTATGCAATTTCAGAAGGAATTAATATTCAGTTCAATGTATCTCAGATGATGGAGGGAGAGTGATGCTCTTTCTGTAGTGTTTTAAACATGAAATAAGAACTAGCAGCTTTATGCTAATTTGCTCAGTTGCATGACTAAGGTTGGACAAAGGTTGATTTCTTAACCAGAGAGTCCTTTTGGTCCCAGAATATGCCAGGATCTGATTCTCATTTTGCTGAATACACACAAAGAGCAGTGGACTTGTTTGTGCAGCGCTCACCTCTTCCCTTTCCCACTAAATTTAGCATGGTTTTGCTTCAGACCAAAGACCTGCTTGCCTTGTATCCCTTTATCCCTTGTACCCCTGACCACAAGCGATGGAGATGCTTAGGAGGAGGATGAGAAAACTGCCTTATTCTCTCATTTTTAGCAGAGTGCAGCTTAGAAGTTGCACAAAAGAGAGGACATTGTCTACTAACCTGGATTTTGATCAGATGTCCGTTGCTGATCCATAGGATTCTCACCTCAGTTTCATCTCTAGCACGTGTTTGGTTGGGGATAACTCTGGAGCTGGTAGTTGAGCATTTCTGTAGTGTAGAAGAGCAAACTTTGTTACCTCTCTCTGTACGAGGTGTTTATTCTGGGCTGTACTTCACCAGTTGGTGGAGAAATTTTCATGGTATTTATTAGGTAAGAGAAGCTCTGAGGATGACTTCTGTCAGATGAAGGGTAGGACTGTCAGGCCTCTTCATACATTTTTGTTCTTTTCTGTTTTGTCTAATGGCACTGTGGTCATGTTTTCCCTAAAGCCATAGTGATGAATTTTGCAGCTGGTGGACCAATGTGATTACATGCTGAACCACACTGATGTAATCTTGCTCTCTCTCTTTCTTTGACCTTTCCACCTCTACCTCCATGCATTCAGCCTCTCATTTTTATAAGAAAAACCAAAAGCTGCTCATACTCTAATCATAGTGACCTTGGAGTCTCAGTTGGTGAGAAGCTACCTCATTTTGCATTCTAAGCCATAATTAGTGTCAGTCAATGTCAATGGCTTGAGAAACAGCTACATGCAAGAAAGGTCAGAGTCTGGCTGTTCCCGAGGCTGAGTGCACAGTGGGATAGGTGGGTGTCCACTAACAGAAATTTGTGTATGTGAGTAATCTAACAGGATACTCGACCTCACCATGTAGTTGCCAGGTACAATTTCAGATCATAGTTTTTTCACGTTGCAGTATTAGTTTTGATAACCATGCAGAGACAGATGGCATTTTGTCGACTTTCCAAAGCAGAGGAATAATTTGCCGAGCTGTAGCTAGTGTAGTGAGAAGCCAAGTAAGTTGAAGATGAGGTAAAACCAAAGCATCTGTCAGTCCTTGTGTGCCAGCTTTTAGATGCCGCATACAAACTAATATTTCCACACAAAAAAAAGTAGTGACTGTTACAGATTTGTGTGAAAAAGATGGCATTTGATAACAATGCCACAACAGATGTCGTTGAGTCCATGCTTGATTTTTACTACTGCTCTGTGCATTTTTGGACGAGATACTTGCTCTGCACAGCTTGTATGGAGTATGTTCATTATAAAATTTTATTTTTCAGGAAACAATGAGATGGAAAATTTGTAGCTAATCTGATATTGTCCTACTTTATCACACCTTCTTAGTGGTTAGGGAGGAAGAGTTTATTCTTGTTTGATTCCTTTTCAATCTCTTTTGTGTGAGAGAAATGTCTATACATATAACTATATACTGTATATAATATAAAAATCTTAAAAGAGAGCTCTCTATTAAAATACAATGAAAAATTTGAGGTTACTTGCATTATCCAATATTACATTTTTCAGCATGTGTCATGGAAAATGTGTAATTATATCTTCCCTATTCAAAGAAATCCTTCTCTTCACCTTAATCCTATTCTTTCTCATCTTCTTTGATGAGAGAGAACAATGTTTCAAAAGTTCCCCTTTAAGAGCAAAGCTTGTAAAAAAGAAACCCATGGAATACTATAGCCTACTTGACTCATTCTCCTTGGTAATAGATGTGGCAACTTAATAAAAGCAGCTTCTATCTAGGTCAAAATTATCTCAGGCATGCATACTTCTCCTAATACATATATATTTTTACTAAATACCTGCTATGATGTGGTATCCTCTGCACAGTCTGCACTGTGTTTTGGGAGTCTGAGGGGCCCGGTGGGAGTGGGTGAAGGGGAGCACGTACTTCTCAAAGGCGTGAACCTCACAAGAGCTAAACATTTATGTCCAAGCCCTTCTCAGAAGTAGAAACAGCAGGACCACAGGTCAGCATGAGGAAGGCTGAGGAGAGAGAAACAGCCCTTGGGAGACAGTAGAGAAGAGAAGCCAGCTCTGCCAGGATCCAGAGCATCCCACCGCAGGCCTGCGTGTGGCTGGGTGTAAACTTCAAAGGGATCCAACACCAAACAGCTGCTTGTTTGTATTGTGCTTCTGCTGGTTTTTTGTTTGTTGGTAGTGAACAGTGGTGCAGTCGTTGCTTTGCTGGGTGCAGGGGTGGGAGGGGGGAGTGCAGGTGTAGCTTTGTGTTCAGCAGGATGTCTCGCTCCAGGGAGCAGCACTTGTGTGCTCTTGCCAAAGTCTTGGTAGGGCTGAATCACAGGCAAGAGTTAAAAGTCCAGTTTGAGGCTAAAATGGCAACAGGTAAACTGGACAGAGGTTGAATCTGAGGGGTTGAATCTGAGAGGTAAAACCACCATATGCTGATTACAGAAATATACAGCAGTGGTTGATTGATTCTTTTTGCTACCTGAAGCCTTGAAGCAAGGAAGAGCGAAACTGAGATTATAAAGTGCTTTCACCATGGCTTAGCAGATGCTCTCAGCCAAGGGAGTACTCTTAGACCTTGCCAATTCTTCAAAACACTTTCGTCTGCCAACCAGCATTACCTCTGCCTTATCCACGCCGAACTGAAGTCTAACATGTTTTCATCCAGTACCACATTTTTGCCAAGTAGCGCAAGAGCAGACATTTTTCTCTCAGTAGATTAAATTCACTGACTTTCTCTCCATTTCATAGCATTCTAAAGGGTGCTTATAACACAGAGATAGAGGCCATATTTTGTTCAATCATCGTAGAGTTTAAATTGATTATCCTAACGGAGATCTGCTCTTTTCAAAATGTTGCTGTCTCTCTGATTTTATAGTGCCTATTGTAGACTGCTGATGCCTTATAACTCTTAGACATTTAGTATTCATTTTAATTGTTTCCTTATGAGTGTGAAACATTATCCAATGTTTTGGGGTATTTAAGCCAAAACTTACTAAGCACTGTGTTCAATAACAAATGTTAGTACAAAGGAAGTGTGCAAAAATGGAATAAATACACTTGAGCTACATAGAGAGAAAACCAGTATCTAATATTTTACTTCTGCACCTGTACAGGAAAATCAGACTCATTCAATGTTCTTTATTATCACTTGAATGTTCATTTATTCAATCTACCATCTGCAAGAGCTTTGCTTCCTCCCAGACACTCCACACAAAAATCTTCATTTGATAAAATTAATGCTGATAATATCTTTGGATCCTATCCTTGGAGACAGTTTGGGTTTCTTCATATGAAATAGTTGTAAATGTCTGTGTAAGGCTAGAAATCCCAACAGCTTAGAATATTGGTGTCTTTGCAATGTGAAAACTCAGGTTAAATGGGAAGCTGAGTAGGTGTGCTCATAGAGGTCTAGAGGAAGAAATGATGCCGTGTGTTGAGACCCAGCAAACTTGGGTTCTGCTCCCAGTCTGTCCCAGGACTTCTTGCAGAATGTTCAGCTTTATTTTCTCTTTGATCTCCTTATGGTTTAGGATTTTGTTTAATTGGGAAATGGTTTATCTTTCTCTTTGTGGCACAATGAGAGGCTTAAAAAACTGAAGTTTCTGAAAGAGTTGGATCCAACAGGAAAGACCGTGACTATACTATAGCAAAACACACTGTAACCTCTATCCTTCTGGAATTATCAACATTGCAGGTTAGTTTTAAACATAAATAAATAAAGACATAAGGTAAAGGCAGAAAAATTAACTTCTCTTGCTGCAAATGAGTGGTGATAATTGGACTCTTGAATACAAAAATTGTAACAAATCAAAATACAGATTTAAAATTTGCAAGTTTAATTGGTATAGGAATATTTTTAGAAGATAAGAAGATGAGCACATAAATATCATACTTTAAATTTGGTATCATTAAAGATGATCCAAGAAGCTAATGTAATTTTGTACTGCATCACTTTCTTTAAGTACTGTTTTGCTTTAATACTGAGCATAATAGATGACTATGATTTTGGTATATCATTTGTTAAAATAATGTTCTGATGAGCCACTTGTACAGTGCCAGCTTGAAGTACATTTAATCCTTTTTCTTGAACTATCTGTTATTCCTCTGCCTGTTCTCTGTGCTGTGTTTTTCACTGACCCCTGTTTGCTAATGATACATTTTATTAGTGCCAGTTAGAATAAATTGGTCTGTTAGGTTTAGAGCAAAGATGTTAATAATGTTTTCAACCTTAACACAATGAATATCATGCAAATCACTGTGCATACTTCAAAATACAGGATCTCTTCAATCCATGTGGTTTTTGTAATTTGTGAGTCTGGTGCAATGTTTTATTAGAATACCATTCAGAAGCCACTTTGCCACCAAGGATGCATTATTTCCTCTTTCAGGTGATGAATTTCAGTTGGAGGAGCATTTAGGCCTAATAATTTTCTAGGTGTGCACTTTGTATTCTTTCCTCTGGGATGACCCAGTAATAGGTCCTTGTGGCAATGAAGGCCAAGAGCCTCCTGGACTGCACCAGGCAGACCAATGCCAGCAGCTCAAGGGAGGTGATCTTCCCATCTACTCAGCCCTGCTGAGGCCACATCTGATGTGCTGTGCCCAAGTCTGACCTCCCCAGTACAAGACATGGGCCTACTGGAGAGAGTCCAGCAAAGGGCCATGAAGATGATTAAGGGATTGGAGCATCTGTCATAACAGGAGGGGGCCAAGAGAGCTGGTACTGCAGCTTGGACAAGGGGAAGCTCAGGAGGAACTTAACAGTCTGTATGAATACCTGATGGGAGAGTAAAAAAGCCAGAGTCAGATTCTTCTCAGTGGTGCCCAGTGACAGCACAAGAGGCAAAGGGCACAAACAGAAACACAGAATATTCCATTCAAGCACAAGCAAAAGCCTTTTTTATTGTGAGGGTGGTCAGACAGAACAGATTGCTCAGGGAGGCTGCAGACTCTCCATCCTTGGAGATACTCAAAACCCAACTGGACACAGCCTGCTCTAGCTGATCCCGCTCTGAACAGTGGGTGGGACTGGCTGATCTCCAGGGGTGTCTTCCCACCTCAGCTGTCCTCTGATGAGACCTCAGACCTTGCTACTTTTAGCTTGTTGCAAATGCAGTTCTAGATCTCTGGCATTTATCTGCTCTCTTGCCCATCTGCTGGAATGGCACTCTGCCCGCTCAGAAGGTGCTATGCCAGTTTCAACAAGGCACAGGTGCCAACCAAACATAGATTTAGAAAGATACCCTGCATAAGATCCTCCTGGTAGTAAGTAATGCCAAATTAGGCCCACATGCTTCATTACGAGGGATCACATCTGTTGAGGCTTGTGGGCATTGTACCATCAATTACAGCCTTTATCCTCTCATTCTCTTTCCTGAAAGCTTTAGTGAATGGAAAGCAAAATTTATGAGACAATCAAGTGCCTTGAGAAAATGTGGGTTTTTCCCCAGTGATCGCTGTCTTGAAATCTCAAAATTCAAGCTGCTTGTGTTTATCTTCCTCTGCTAGACATAATTCAGCATACACTAGATTTGCTTGAGAAGGCAATAAAATTAAAACCACTGAGAAATATATTCTTTCTTGTCTTTTAATACCACGAGGGAAGGATTCTGTGCAATTCGTTTGATACTAGTTAGACCTTGAAGAATTATTTGGACTGGCACCTTCGTTTAGTAGAAGAAAATACACTATTTGGTTGTTATGCATTCTCAGGTTTGGCATTCAAAGGATCACAAGGCTCAGTCTGCTGACCACTGTGGCACTTGTTTTGTCTATCGTGGGTGAGACGTGAAGAGGTTATATTGCTCAACACATGCTATGAGAAGGACTGATGACCCAGGAAGAAGTGTTAAACCCTCCTGCTTCAAGAACATTGGGCCTGTGTAGATAAAGATGGGTGGCAAAGTGCTGACTTAGTGCTGCCTGCTCACCTGGGAGCA
>JAWWLV010000158.1:13768806-13786770 GCA_035041135.1 Platyrinchus mystaceus | reverse complement strand
AAACCTGTTGCAGAATAACAGTTTTCACACTCTGTTTATCAATTCCCAAACTGAAGCAGAACCCGTGAAGTACAGAGCAAAGAGCAGAGAGGTCCATTGTGGGGGGTGCTATTGAACTTATTCAACAGCAGCCTTTCAAATACAATCCTCTTTTTCTTCATGAGCTTGAAAGGTAAACATTTGGGTTTACAGATCTGCAACCAGAGTTTTATGAGTCTATGACACTGCCCTACATCTTTGCCTTATCAACTCAGCTAGGAGGAAGACTTGTGCTTTTAAAATGACTCTACACTGCATTCAGTTCCCATAAACTGATGCATTTTTGCCTTAGTTTCTAAGCACCATCCAGTCTCTTAAATGCTTTTACAAATTAAGCTTGAATGCTAGCTTTCACAGCTATCTGAATTGCAACTTACTATTTCCAATGATCCATCCTTCTCTTTGAAATGCCACTCAACTTCTCTTTACTGGAACCCTTAAATATAGCTAAACTAAATAAATAAATGAGAAGACTATTTCTAGCACGAAAACCTTGACAAATTTTTCTGTTATATTTCAGCAATTTTTCAGTTGATAATGAAATACTCATCTCTGTATCTCATTACGAAACTTCATGAAGTTTCTTTTAACACTGTTGGTGGTGATGTAACTGGGGAGCTGTGTTAACTAATGGATGTTACATTTATAATTCATTCTAAGCAATCCAAACTGTTGTTGGAAAACAGTGAATGCCTTCTGAAGCTTTATGAATATAGGTGCAGGTATATGAATAATTTGTAACCATATATTCACTGATTAGACAAAAGTAATGGGAGTCTTGGTACTAGTTGTTACTGGAGTGACACCTGTTAAAAAACTCACTTTCTTTTTGAACCAGTTGTGGTATAGACAGTGTTTTTCCATGAGTGTTCAACAGAAATCCTGCTTCACAGTAAAGCACCTCTTCTCCAAATCCAAAAGAAGCAATACGTAACCTGTCTTCCATTCCTTAAATAAAAATATGCTAATCATATGTTAATTAATTGCATTAAAATTTAAGAGGAAACATGTAATTATAGTACACAGGTGCAAAATTAGTAGCCAAATTTTCAGTGTAATATACAACTTGAAAACTGAACCTCTCATCATTATTTATTAGTTGCGACCATGCAGTACTTGGATGCTTCCAGTTTGTGTAATGTTGTAATGAATAAGAAAAAGCTCTACATTCTGTTGGTGTTTTAATCACCCCTCTTTTATTTTAATCTGTGATCTGCTTATGTCTTCTGTTTTACACAGAGCCTTTGTTCTCAGTTTTCATTCTAAAGATTTGTGGAGCTAAAGATGCATAACTTCCAGCTCTTACTGGGAAGAATAGCTTGGAAAGCGAATTTCTCAGAGTTCTGTACTGTGTTGTTATGCCAAAATAAAGTATTTGGCACCATTTAAGTTCAGGCACACTGAATCAGGAGTGTGATCTTTGTACAGGAGTTTACACACACAGATTTAATGGACGCTACTCCTGCTTCTTCAGCAAGTCCAAATGCAGTAATCACAAATGCTGCACTTGGATCACCAGTCTGATGGTCAGGGAGGTGGCACAGAGCAGGAGAGGTTTATGGACAAGGTAAACCAAAGCACCACTGAAGTTTAGGTACGTGTTGTCACTCTTGCCCTCTCCCCATGTCCGTAGAAGACTCTAGTGGGTGAGAGGACATGGACATGCATGACACAGACACCTGCATAGTCCCATCACCTTGTAGCATTCTCTGAAATCCACAATGGGGTTCTTTGGCAAACAGCTGAAATTAATGCAGGCACAGTCATTAAAAATAATGACTGTAAACCAGGTTTGCTTGAAAAAACTCACCTACCTGGACTCAGACTAATCTTGCCATAGCATAACTCTGAAGTGATATTATTTGTTCACGTTCTGAGGATTTTGTACCCATGAAGCAGAGGGGAGAATCACAGGCAAGCTTATTTTTCTTGACTTAGCATGTCTTGCACCTTTCTGTAAAAGAGAGAACGTCTGGAGAATCGCTGGTTGTGCGCATGGGCAAGTTTGCAAATGTACATATTTAAACTGAAACCTGAAATTTTAATTTCTTCCAGTATGACTTTTGGGAAGATCTGCGTACTTCTAAGTGGAGTTTCTTGTAATTTTTATTTTGGTGCAATCAGTAAATGGTTTTTTTTTTCCTTTGTGAATGGGTAGATAGCTGGAAGAGCCAGGAATTGCTGCTCAGATGGTTCTGCTTTCCATTTACATGGTCTGTTCAGCTTCTGCTTTCTGTGGACTCTTGCAACCTTCCCTTCTGGTCTCTGAGATTTACATGAGGGAGTGAAGCCTTAGCAGTGTCCAGCCAAAGTTCCCCTTTAAACAGGATTTTCCTGAGAAAGTGAGTCAAATTTTCCATGAGAAGAGTTGTTGCAGTATCCGCCTAAAACTGGGGTTTGGCCTCTTCTCAGCAGTCCTAGAAGAAACTGTGAGAGTGTAGGTTATACTTTTGTAAATAATACTGACCAGACTGTTTTCTGATGTTTAACTCATTCCCTTGTTCTTCCAGAACCTGAGGCCTGCAATGTGTCTGTGCTTTCCAATCCACCTTGTTACATCTGTCACAAGAAATTAAGAGCTGCTTATTTGCCCCTCTCATAGCTCATTTGTAAGATTTCTTTTGTTTCTCCTACTCTTTCTTCATCGCTTCGATAGCCTAAGGTGCATTTAATTGCAAACTAAGTAGCTTGCATTCCCCTTGCACACATTAAAGAGTAAATTCTGAGTGATTGGACATAACTAGTACTTATCGTAATAAATAGCATATTCATCTCTTCCACAGTCAGACAATTTCATACTGTGCAACTTTTCTGCTTTCTGAAATGTCACCACTTAAACTGTGGCATGATTTTCCCATGAGGACACATTAAAAAGGCCTCTCCTGAAACACAGCTTGGAAATATAACCTGTAATGTTATATTTAACCCAATTTTATAGCACTCAAAAATTGGATGAACAGGTACAATACCCACACAGTAGAGACAGTGTGCTTTTTTTTTTTTTCCCCTAGAAACTGGTCCTGAGTTTAATGAATTTTGAGTTTGATTTTTATTTTCAAGTCACTTGCCAGTTTGGTGAAAGCATTTCTCTATTATTAGGCTTTGTGGCTGCAGAAATAATTACTTTCAGATATCTGCTTGAGGTGATATACAAGGCAGCAAAAACTCAGGTACTGCACATGTCATGTCCTAACCTTGAACTGAATGGCACTAAAGCCATCCTGAAGTTCAGTAGTTTCTTGAATCACGACTTTGCAGAGGGGAAAGCTGCTCTTTTACTGGTGAAAAATGATGAGGTGTTTGTTTTACAAAGAACTCTGTGAATATGCAAAAAAGGGAAAACTATTAATCATGTTTAATCTGAAATATGTTTCTTGCCTTTGTTTCAGTTTTTAAATGAACCTCACACCAATGTGTCTGCAGGTAGACACGTGCAGTACCAGACTGAGCAGAAATGTCCTGAAAAGCCTCCACTCATTCTCATTGCAGTATTTCATGAATCCCAGAGAAACTACCGGAAACAGTTTGGAAAAACTCACTGGGAGGAAAACAAATTATGAATTAATTAAAAAACACAGATTGAGTTAAAAATACAAATTGGTCAATTTCTGTCAGCTTCAAACACAGCCATTAAAAGGATCAGCACCAGACCCGCCCAGCGTGGCCACTGATGTTCCTCAGGGAAACTGGGGGAGAAGCTGGCACAACTTGGACAAAACATGACCTCAGCCCCTGCCAGGTAATGCCAGTGGGGAAATTTCTCTTGCAATGCTTAGAGACTGTCAGGTCATGCCAGTAAAGAATTTCAGTCCAGAACTATCCATCAGAGGCAGGGCTTCTTAATGGTTTTGAGTGTATTTCTCCTGTGTAATAAAATACAGAAAGCACATTTTTCAATTATTTTTGTAATTAATGGAATGGATCCACCATATTATTTTTCTGTAGCACAGAAAAGGAAGAATGAACCTTCTTTCTCCCTGGTGTTTATCAACTTCCAACTAGATTAATGATTAGCCACGAATTGTTGCACACAAAAATATGACTTAGTTTGGACTGATCTGTCAGCTTGTTGGTTTGGGTTCTGGGGGCTGGTGTCAGACAAAGGAAAATTGGCATTTTTGTAAAACCATGTGTGAAGTTGCTATTGTTCCTTATTTAAAGATGAGTATCATGTCATGTTACAGGCTAAGCATTTGTTACTCAAGTTACAGAAGTTAAAAAGGCGTGGTTAAACCACTGATGGTCTTTCATTAGGGCTAAATCTACCCCAAAATTGGAGACCTACAAAGGACAAAGCTGTTTGTATGTGGGTTAGATTTACAGTGTTCCCACACTGCTGTAAATCCACATGCTAAAACTGGCTGCTGGCTTGTGCCTCTGAACCCACCATTGCACAGGATAACCTGCCCGGGGCTGGGCTGTGAACTGGGGTCACTTGTGTGGCCAGACCCAAAGATCCCACCACTGAAAGACCACTGCAGTGTCACCTTGGGGTGTGGTTTGTGTCACACCATGTGCTGCCAGTGCAGTGCAGGGTCACTCGTGAGCTCGTGAGGCTGAGCATCCTGGAGGAGTGCCAGGCTGGGGCACCCTCCCTCATTTGGAGCTGGCTCTTGTTTTCCCTGTTTCCATGGGTAGGTTGGAGTGCTTCATGACTGACCTCTGCCACTAAGTTTCTCTCTCCCCGATAAAAACCAGGGATAAATCAGATTAATGACTTTTGTCTGTTTGTCCATTTTTGACAGGAAGCAATTATGGCTGGTGAATAATATGCCGTGTCCTATGTGTGCTTTTACTCTGTGTTTATGGTTACCAAAGGAGATTTCCTTTCTGCACACTTCCTTTCACTAAAGGAAGAGCAGTCTGACAAGCAGTTAGTCCTTGCTGTTTTAGTCATTTAACCACTGCAATATAGCACTTATTTATTTTATCTGGATTTATTTCTTCTCTCCTTTGTGCTGATAGCTGGATACCTCCATTTGTGTGGTTATGTTTCATTAACTGAAGCTCAAGCCACAAGTGTTCATGGCTTTAATGGAGAATCCAGTACTGAAAACAAAGAGTCCTGTGGTCTCCTTAGCAGACTGGGGCTGGGAGAATTCAGAGATAGCTTCGTGCAGGAATTTGTAGGAGCTGCTGTCTAACCAGAGGGTGTAAAGTAGGACTGTATGACCATGAAGTAAAAATTAGTGGAGGGGGTGTGTTCTAGAAACACTAAATCCTACTCAAAGCAAGAGGTGTTTATACTTCTAAGGCTCTATCTGCCATGAAATCCATGTAGCTATCGGCAGCATGACACTGAACCTGAATTAATCTGCCTTGAGCTGACACTGAACGCCCACAGCGACAAAGCTTCTAAGCACCCATGAGTGGCTTGTCTGCAAGAGATTCTCATGATGCACGGTGTGTTGTCATGCACACTTGGGAATCTCACAATCCCTTGTGAAGCCCATGGAAATTTTGCAACCCAAAATTTCCAACGATCCCATCCCTTGCTCCAGGAAGCACAGTCAGATCAGCAGAGGTTCGCACTGCGTTAGATTTTATTATCCACACTACTCACCCAATAATCAATAGTCATCTTAGAAACGTGGTGCTGAATTAAATCAAGGGCAGCACTACTTCCTGTGCCTTCTCAAGCCCTTTCAGGAAGCATGTTCTCCAGTCATATGTGTGACACCTACTGCAGCTGGCCCTGGTCTGTGGAGTCCAGGGCCTGTGAATGTCTATGGAGCATAAACACACCTCTGTGCTTGTGTAAATGAGTGCTGTGTGTGCATCTGTAGCCACATATAACACACACACGTGTGTTAAACACACGAGCTGGTCTTGCAGTGCAGACAGCCAAGCCAGAATTACAGCAATTGCACCAACTGCTGTGATCTAAGCAACAGGCTCCACTCCTTCAGTCTCTACTGGGTTTTTGTTTCCCTGCCTATGCATGGGTCAGCTAACCTCTGATAAGAGTGGTGGTTTGTTAATTCATCCACCCCACCCTGCCTCGCCTGAGTGCTATAAACAGTGCTGAAAACAGCACTGAGAGTTTTGGATTACTCTGGTTGCAAACCCATTTCTGCAAATTACTGGGAGTCTTTTAAACAGAAAAAAATAACGTCACTCCTAAGTGCAAATCTGCACTCAGGAGAGACAGAAAAGAAAGAGGGCGCAAAAATGTAGGTCTGATTCTGCTTTTGGTGTCACCCTTAGCAAAATTTCTGTGGCAAAACCCTAAAGCAGCTTGATGCCAAGAGTTTGCATAAAGTGTGCCGTGTTTGAAGCAATTGAGTTAATGTTTGAGATTCTGACAATCGGAAAAATAGGTTGGCGTAATTACATTAAGATATCTGAGAGTGTCATGTACTTTGCAAGACTGAATTTTAAACTGTTGATTTAAATTAATAAAGATTCAAGAGTTTATAATTTGTTTATTTATTGAAATCAAATGCAGTCCATGTTTCTAACTAATTGAAAAGTATACTTGTGACACAGAAAGTATTTAATTTGGGCAGGCAAGCTACCAGACTTCCAAATAGAGATGATGAATTGCAAATTCTCAATCTTAATCCCTGTAGGCTGACAGTTACCCCTCTAAAAGCAGCATTTGAGTGATATAGTATAGCTAGTAATAGCACACAGCTGCAGAGTAGGAAATCCCATTGATATTTTGCAAAGCTTTTATTTTGCCTCATTCATTTATTTTTAAAAATGATACATTCCTGGTTTAGAATAAAGAACTTTTTTTGTGATTGTGAGTGGACGTGACCTTTAAAAAGCAGTCAGTTTGCCATATGTAAAAATGCCTAGAATTAGTTCTGAATTCACTTTATTTGCATGTAGCATTTTTAGGAGCACAAATGCATGTGTGATTTTGCAATCTCTTCCCCTTCTAAGTGTAAAGAACACATCTCTGTCATATATCCCAACATTCAGCAGACAAGTTCAAATGCAAAAAGGGATTTTTCTGTCTCTAATATATAAAGCATGTGTCCAACAACAGCAGCAAAATCAGTGCCAGAAGAAGCAGTCCATAGGGAAGCAGTAATTTGTGTGTCTGCACATTATTCTGTGTCTATGCACATATTAACCCTGGTATACTGTAAATTGTGTTACCATGGCAGCCCTCACATGGAAAGTTATATACTAGTAGGGTATCTCTAACAACCACCAATGGGGAATATGCATGTTCTGGCAAATGAGGAAGGGTGTAGGTTTTTTCTGGGAGGAAACAATACACTACAATTAAGGATGGGGAAAACCAGGTTGCAGAAAGGATGAAACAACTCAGCATTTGCCCCAAATGTAAGAGGAAGAAAAAAAAAAAAAGCCCTCAGAACTCCCTCACTCCCTTTTCCCATGCATCAGCACCACCAGGACTCCCAAGGGCTGGAATGCTGCAGCCTTTATTCAGACAAAGCTTCCACTGAAATCCTGTCTTATGGTTTTCATTCTGTATACTTTTCATTGAGGCTTTTACACGGTACTTTGCTTTCATTAGGTTTTTTGTCCAATTTTGAGATTGAACATCTTTCTTTCTGATGGAACTGATTTGTCAAGGGTGAGGTGTTGCCAGTGATGCTTACAGTTCGTCAGCACTGCGTGATATCATATGCTGCGTTATATTTTTAGTTGTATATACAATTTTGCCAAACTTCAGCTTTGTGGCTGACATTTTGAAACAGATGCTATTTGCCTGAGCTATTTCCTTTTTTTTAAATGCTTGAACAGAAAAAGGTTCAACGACTTAGGGAAGTCAGATCAGAGGAAAAATATTTTTTAACCCCATTAGAAATTTTTTGACCGTTCTCCTGGAATATTTAGCACCTGCTGGTTTGAACTGGAGTCTCGACATTAGTGGTAGAGAAATGACAGCATTTCTCAAAGAGAAGGTACGATAGAAATGAGAGACCATGTCAGTGCTTTATGATGCAAAACCCAACACTGAGTAAAGTGAACGTAAGGTCAGCAGTTTGCATGAGTCATCAGTGGTTTAGAGAGAAGAAAAGAAAAAAGACATGACAAGATAGACATTCCCAAGAGCTACAGGCTTGTTGTATTGGCTGAAGTTTAATAGAAAAGCGGTGCTCCTGTCAGCTGGTGTACTACATAATAATGTTAACACCACTACAAACAGGTTGTGGTTTATTGCTTCAATTTCTTACATACTGGCAAGAGAATTAACAAGATTGATGCATTAGGATCTTAGATCTCAGTCAAATTAGGTGACTAAGAGGGTGATGAAAAAAATGCTTGTTCTTTGAAGGAGCACAACTCCATCAGAAACTTGTTACATCCTAGCATCAGGCCATTTGATGAGCTGCTGATTTAACAGCACACTTAGCAGGCAGTAGTTACATTGATAGGGGCAACTACTTAATCAGTGCTTTAAAGATATTATGTTCAGAGTGATTTAAAGGGATATTGTGCTTTAGTAAGTGTGCCGTGAGTATGAATACGTTCTGCATGAAGTGAATGCAAAAATGAGGTTGCAAGTGTCATTTATATTGTCAGCTTCTTTATTTGGACATATGTTAAAAAAAGAAAAAGCCAGTAGATACAAAACAAATACTAGCGTTTTGAAAGCCTTATTCACTGGAAGGAAAAAAGCCATCAGTGGAGGAGAACAGGGAAAGAAAATAGCAGCTATCACATTCCATGGATCTGCATGATAGAGAGAGAATGAAAATAACGAAGAGCAGTCAAATATAGCAGAGGAAAAATCATAGGAGTAAAGCGAGGCAAGTGCTTGATTTTTACTGTTGGGCTACTATGACTTGGAAGATTTCCCTCATCATCATGGATGTATCCAGGAATGCTGACTACCTCTCAGTACCTGCCTTGTGTAACAAGTGGCTTGAGGAATAAACCTTGCTTACCTTCCCAAACAAGGGCACACCAGCTTGGTACTGAGGGAGCTGTCAGCACTTTGAGATCTGACACTGCATTTTGTATCCGATAAATATCTGTGGGGGATCAGCACGGAATTGCTTTCTGAGGCCTCATTGACAATATTTAGAATAACAAACAGCAAAAAAAAAAAGTGAGGCAGCAGTATCAGTGTGTTTGGAATATCTGACGTTGGAGGATGTTCCACCTCTGGGTGTTGTGGAGGGTGGTTCATGCCAAGGGATGGATCCAGGTCTGAAATGACTGCAGCTTTTACATACTTTGTCTTTAGTTCTGGGCTGGTGACTGTACCCTGTAGTTCACTTGCCTCACTTTACAGAGATCTGCAGCTTACACCTCTTTCCTCCACATGTCCAATGCTCTGCTGTAATTTCCCACAACAATGAGCCACTTCCTGCTGCCTGGTCCATCCCAGTGATATCCAGTTACTGCTGGGGCACCACGGTGCAGGTAGCAGAGCTTGGAGCCCAGCACCACGGTCCCATGGATAGCTGTGGTCCTGTGGCATCCCAGGCCGATGGTGTGGAGCTTTTCCTCAGCACTGAATTCACCAAATTTTGAAAATAGCCAGATCTTTAGGGTCCATCACAGAAAGCACAAAAATAAAGGAGGAGAAATAAAAACAGTCTTTGCTTAGGGCAGGGGAGCTATTCATGTTGTTGAGGAGAAAATGAAGCAAGGCAGAGTCATTAGCAGGGCTCCTCATGAAAGCAGGAGTTGCTTGGGAAATTACAGTGCCATTGACTAGAATACATGGAGCACAAAAGGGAGATATAATAAGAGGAAAGCAGTTATGCACCTAAGCCCTGAAATGTAGCATTACATCCATCCTGAGAGGTAATCATTCCTGTCATTACTAAGCTGTAAGATCACTCAGTCCTACCATGGTAGAAATCCAGGAGCTCAACACATCAGTCAGGTAGCTTTTCATATCCCTCTGCTTCTGTGGCTCAGCTGGAGTTCAAAAAAAGCCCCAGATAGTGGCAGTCACTCTTATGGCTGCTAGCAAAGCTTGTAAGTAATAACTCATAAACCTCCTTAATTGAAATAAATTAAATTTTATCTTCATTACTGTTTTGCAGACTCATTTGAAAGTGCATTGTTTCATGTTCAGGAACTGATCCATTGCTGCTTGCACTTCTGTCTCTGGAACGGAAATTTTGGGAACAAATGATATCCCACAGATTTCCATCTTCTTTTAAGTCACCTCTGGTGTCTCCCTTAGTTGCTACAGTTGTGGTTGGTTTGTTTGTATGTATGATCTGTGTTAGATAACCATGTGTGTGCAAGTTGTGTACCAGAAGCAGCAGGTACCACACTGCCAGTGAGGTGTCTGAGCAGGGCGTGGGGATGGGACACCCCATCCACACCAGAGATGGGCAGTAGAAAACAGAAATCCTCAGGGTGACTGTTGAACCACCCACTGTCTTTGTACAGGCACTAAGGACTTTACCAGCCCTGCTCATTGAACTTATGTCTTGTTCACTGCCATAGAAACCATTCCAGTGATTCCTAGAACCGCCTTACAGATCCAGGACATGATATACTGACTTGGAGAAAAGGTCCTGCACTCTATCTGTGAAGCAGCCAGAGAAACAGGAAAGTAAATGTTTGAGTTATTTACCACAAAGTTTGACAAAATGCAGAACCTTCTGACATCCTTAGAGGATAAAAAACTCTGGCAACCCCTGCCAAAAAGGCAGTCTTGGAGAATGAGATGGAAAATCATATGTTTTGTTGAAGAGTCAAAGTAAAACTGTGACAGAAAAAATACTGCACAGTGGTGCAAATAATTGAGGATTTCTCCCAAAAGATGCACAGGTTCTTAAAAATAGCTTGAACTATTCTGATGACCTTAAGATTACTGGCACCACAGAGCCATACACTTGCCCCCATTTATTTCTGTGTCCAGCCTTTGCTCTCATATTGTCTGAGAGCACATCCCAGAGAACAACTATATTTAAAGAATTCAAATGCAGAGGAATTAATTCCAGCTGTGGATATACAGCCACATGTCTCCATTATTGTCACTATTTATTTATACCAAAAATATGAAAGCTTATTTCCTCTCTGCATGAAAACATAATTTCTGTGTTTTCACTAATGCTTTTTCTTAATAAGGATTATTCTTCCTTACTTTGGGACCATGAGTGAACCACCCCCTGACCTGCTCTGGCACAACCTAAACAGATGGAGTTTCTGGAATATCCGATAGCAGGATGGGTTCTGCAGTCTTGAAATCTTTGCAAAAGTGTTTCTGGATCCTTTCCAGCTTGTCAACAAGCTCCTAAAATGTGTGGATTGAATACTCAGAACTTAACACTGTGTCAGAGGGCAATTTAGTAATTTCCCGTTTTGTGTCATATTCTCAGAGGAAGCATTAATGAATATGCTGGCTGTGTCTGTCCTTATCTGCTGGGATTCATGCAGTACAGCTCAGTTTCCCAGTCACCAGAACATGTAGATCAGCCAGGCATCTGCTCAAAACACCCCAAAACATCTGCACTCAGGAGCCAGGCGTGCCTGCCCATCTGGTGATAGACACACAGTGCCTGTTCTTTTTGAGTGAGTCTCCTGTCCATCTTGTGCCATGCAATAGGGAGAGAGAGGCCATTTACATTTTGCTTTCTGATCAGCAGATTGAAACCACTAAAAGGACTGCTCACCTGGAGAAGGAAATGATACTGAACCTTGGCTGTATTTGTGGTTTCCATCTCAGATGCTTGTCATGGCTGCACCCAGCTTTAGAGGGCCTGACCATCTCTGGAAGCTGTGAGTCTGAATTAAAGGGTTAAAATGCTTTGAATGGGCAAAGATAGGCACCTCAGAAGGGTGTTGACTGAGCAAAAGCTCCTTATGCCAGCCCTCAACCAAGACTGCAAGGAGTGTCTTAGCTCCCCAAGGTGATGGAAAGCACTCCCTGCTTCAAGCAAATCATGCATAATTTTTTTTTCTATCCTTTCCAAAGATAATCTAATGTAAAAGGTCTAAAAAATGTTGGGAGTGCAGATTAAAAGTCCTCCCCTAGTTTAGGGTATCTGAGTCATGCATGCTGAAGTTTTCTTCCTCTGGAGCAGGGAATTGGAAATGTTTTCCTGTACGGAGTTGCAACTTCAGTTTTAATAGTGAGGAGTCCCAGAGCACAGAAGAATCACTTGAACTCTTACAAGATGGGAGAGATTGTCTTAAGCTCCATTTCCTGGAAGGGAGTTTAGCCTGGAGCTCCTGCTCACTGTGTGAGAGGCTGAGCAGAGCCAGTGTGGACAAGACAGGCACCACTCTCCAGCTGAAGGAAAGCTGCCCTCACTGCTACACTTGGGTGTGCAACTCATTTGCATCTGTGCACTCTAAGCTTGGTTTGGGCGTCAGGCTCTGGCTCCTGCAGTGATTTGGGCTGTGGTTGGACAAATTGGAGACCCCCTGAGCAGGCGAGGCACTAACAACATACTGTGCTGTTCTGGGAGGGCAGCACTTCTTGACAGGCAACTTAAATGCCTATGGACTTTAGAAATGCAAATTTAGATATCTGGGGACTCCAGCCAGGCTTTATGTAGGACGTTTTAGGAATTATGCTCTTCTACATAAGTGCCTAAATTCCACCCGTGTTCCACTTCAGGCTTATTAGTCCCTCTGTGGATTTAGGCCTGGGAAAATAAAAGGCAGGATGCAAGAACCACTAGACTGTACTTAATAATGAATCTCTGAGCAGAGAACACACAGGCTTTGGTTTGAGGTCCAGCCAAATTTGGAGTCAAATAAGAAGAGAAAACACATGTCTTTGGGGATTGCAAATCAGCAAGTTGGTCCTGAATAGAAAGAGAGCAATAGAAGAAGCAGCTGAGAGAGGAGAAACTGGGGACTTAAAGAAAATTGTCCATTCTCTCAAAATCATTGCCAACATTTTCTACAAGTGTGGGCTATTAAAACACACATACTCAGAGATGTTCCTTCTTGTTTGGTTTGGTAGTGATCTTGAAATTTCAATTTTTATGCATGATGAATGCCTAGTTAGAAACTGCCTTATAACATTGAAATGCTTCACACCTGGATTTTGTATATATTTCTTTATACAGCTGTTTTCCACCAGAATAGCTAATGAGGTGAAAACTTGGAACCTCCTCTCTGGTTAGTTTTATATTGTGCAAGGAAGGGAGTTTCCCAATTCCATGGAAAGAGCGGGCCAAGGTCACAGCAAGGTCACAGGCAATGTTCACCCACTGTCGGGTATGAAGCAGATATAATCCAACTATAAATATCCACTTAAAAGTTTTCCAGCTCAAAATGTTCTTCCACAGTGTATTTCTACACACTCTATACTGTTCCTGAGCATTGTTGCCTGCAATTATGGCAATAATTGTGCTGAACTGGGGCTGGGAACATCTAGATCAAGGGTGACCTTCCCGTCAATCCTCACCTCCCTTAACATTTTTGATCTAGTGAAAAAATAATAATGACAGTAACAATATTGATAATAATGTGATCACCAAACTAAGAACTCTGTTCATCACTACGTGGAAGTTCAGGCTGATGTTCCAGTTCAGGCTGAGCGACCCTTTAAGCTACAAATGAACTTGAATGAGGGTAATTGTACGGAAAGTGATTCCTCAGCCTGAGCCCCTGTGGGACAGACACCATCTCTGCGCTGTGTTTGCACAACACTTCGATGCACCAAGGTCCAAGGCTCCTCTGGGGGATCACCATCTGTGCTGAGATAAACTCTAACTAATCTCTGAGGCTTAATGCCATCAGCACTGTAGAGTCTGTTTTCTCTCTTGATTTCTCCTCCAGCATTTATTCAAAGCTCTTAAGCAAAAGCAGTGAGAGCAACAAACAGAAGAATTCTTTATGTTGTTGGTTTTTTTTTTTTTGGGGGGGAGGTTGACACAAAGGGGGAATCTCTTTAGCACTGTGCTTTTTATCCTCATCCTTTTTCTGCCATTGGCAGAAACTCAAGAGAACCTAAGATAGCTGGGCAGCTCTTTCCTTACATGATTCTGAAACTTAAGAGATCAGAAAAAAATATTGGAGAAATAGTTTCATAGCTAAGTTCTGGAAAACAAGCAGAAATGTCAAAGATGTCTCAGGAAATAAAATTCTAGTTGTCTTGGTCACTGGAGAATAATTTAAAAGCTATTTTGTTTTATGATGGCTGACTGTCATGTGGCTTTTAGTGACTAATTGAATGACTTTTTATTGAGAAATACTGCATTTTTTCTCCTAAAAAATGTCACATTTTATTCTGTTTAACCAATAAAGAGGACTATGAATATTGGAAGCATTAGCTCCTTCCAGTGTTTGGAATACTTCTACATTTTGCTTTGTAACTCTTCTAACTCTTATGGTCATAGGTCCACACCATAATGCTGGGATACTGTGAAATTCAAATTCACAGGAGTTTCATAGTTGTTCTTATAATTCGAGTTATGACAGTACACACAGGTTCTAGGGAGGACTGGAACTAAATTGCTGGGGGTGCTGAACAAACATAGGGAAGGTGATTCCTCACCCCCACTACGAGATTGTCTAAAGAGGGAATAGAAATGCTTTCCTGTGATTAAAATGACCAATGGACCAACAGAATTTAAATCTTGGATATTGTGTTTTGCAACTGATCTTCACAATAAAAGATTGTAAACAAGTTAATATATACACATATTGTCAAGTTAATTCAATTGAATAATTGGAGAAAATCACAGTCTGTTTACATATGCTCTATGAACAGAAAGTGAAGCTGTATTAAATCATGTAAATTATTCTCTGTGAGCTGTTTACTCTTTTCCAGTAATGATGTTATTTGTCACCCCAAGCCCCTGTATGTGGATGTAAACCAAAGTACATGTTAGAAAAAGGAAATAACTATACACAACATGAGCTTTTCCTCTCTAGAGAAGTCTAGTGCTGCCCATTTACACTGTGGCCTTAATTAAGCAGTGATTGATGCTTATTTGGAGAGCTAAAGATAATTACTACCTTTTCTGATGTGAACTTGCTGTCCATTTGACCTCAGTATTTTAGCCAAAGAACTTTGTGGGGAGTATAGTTTTTTTTTTTTTACTGCAAAAGAAAACGTGATCTTTTCTGTTCTTGTCTTTGGTAAGTTTTGCTCCCCAGAACAAGACCCTTTCCTCCTGCCAGGTGGGTTTCTTGGCTCCTATGGGACACAACAGGAGGAAAGGGAGCTTCAGGGTAATACCTTCTTCAGATGAAGGAGAACTTGCCTAGAGATTGCTTCCCTTTCAAGAGGGGAGAGAAAGAACATCCCTATTGTTGTCTGGTGCTTCTGCCATGTATTTGGTTGGACATAAGGCAGACAGAGACTGCATATGGAGTTTCTTTACAAGAGGCTTTCAAATATTTCAAAAGCTAGAGCATTATCACCAATTCCTTCAAAGGAACCTTGTTAAGTGTCATTTCCATAGTTGGATTTATTTTTTTCATTAATGCACACTGTTTTAATGTCCCAATTCTATGGCAAGGAGGAATGAGAAAACGATTAGGATTCTGCCATCAATCTCTGCCCATCTGTTTGCCTGCTGTCAGCAAGAAAAGGAACATTTCTCAAATACAGTCTTTCTCTTTTTCCTCGCTCTTTTCCCTTTTCCTTTGTTATTTCCCATATTGACATGATGTGAGGCCCTCCAATGGCTATCTCCAGAAGTGTTGAACTCCCTGCCTTATCTTGATTTACATTACATGCAGCTAGGTGGGCTTTCTTTTAAAGCAGCCACCTGGAGAGATTTAACCACCTCCAGCTGGCTTCATGCTTCAAATAAAATGTGGCAGATACCTGGGCCAATGATCTGATGACACATTTTATCATTCCAATGGGCCTTTCCCGTCCTGATAACAAACAACTTCACAAGTGCCATCACGCCACTGAGAGTGATGAAAAAATTAATTTCATTTTGACCAAGACTATGGATTGGGTTTCTGAGTGACAAGCTATAAGCAGGTTAATTGACTTCTGGGCATCTCAGTGAGTCATGAGAACTCTTTGTGCTAGATATTTAACTCTGGTGTGTGGTTTGCATGCTCCCCTCTACAGCAGCACCTGCTTGCTTTTCTGAAGTGCTGTGCTGACAGTCTAAGAAAACACCTCTTTTCAAAAGCACCTTGGGAGCTTTCAAATGGTGTGATAAAACAACTATGGGGTAGAAATTAGAAATTGTAAGTACTCAGCTTAGATAGATATCTGAAGATACTCAGCTACGGGGGGTTGAAAAACCATAGAATTATGTGTGTGTGTGTATATATATATAGTATCATTAGAAACTATTTGATCCCTTTCTGATTTTTCTTTTAAGTTTTGCAAGTTCTGCATTCCTCATTGTATTCCTGGGACAAACAAATGGGAGCAAGAGCAGCAGAACCCATCCACAGTTAGGGAAATGCCAATTGCAGCCACATATCATGGAAGTACAGAATGGCAATTGCATTTTACAAGCAATTAGAGGAACTTCTGGAGTTTCCACGTGCACTCTCTGATTTGGCAGCATGGCAGAATCGGAGAGATTTTAATGTTAGTGCTGAAAGATTGTAAAATCATGCCTTGCGATGTAGAAAATGGAAGTTCCTTTGAAAGCTGCATTAATGAGCTCATTTTACTAAACTTCATTAAACCAGCCATATAATTTGTGCAAACTTAGTCTGCTTCTCAATTACATGGAAATGGAGTGTGCTCTGATGAGTTAGGAGCCAGTGGCCATTACTGATTGTGTCATGCCAGGGAGGCTAAACTATTGCAGATGTCTTCTTTCATGATTTCTTTAGGCTATAGGTGAAGAATTTGGCTGAGAAATGCAGCACGTGGCTGTGGGTGGATAAAAGACCTGTGGGACACGGGGCTGTTGCGTTTGGGGGCTGTGGAGACAGAGGCAGGTACAGCAGCACCACGTTTGGGGTGGTGATTGTGCTGGCTCACAGAGCACTGCCTTTAGGGGTACAGGTGCAAATGGACCATGCAAAGGGATATTTCCAGTTCTAGGCAGAAATGAGCTTAAGCCTGTGAAGGGATGAAGAAAATCCTCAGAGAGGGTGGGGATGATCCAGTATGTCACTGAGAAAAACAGGATGTGGGCAAAACTTCTATTTAGCTGAACACACTGCTGTTTATCTCCCTCCTACCCTATAATCTCTGCTATTGTCTCCTGGTGTTTTGGACAGGGACAGAGTGGTCTCTGCACTGTGCATCTCTGTTCAGGAAAATTGTGGTCCCACAGATGCTGTTCTCTGCTTTACGGGGGACTGAATGGGGTAGATGGTTTGCATAAAGCATTTTGTTTCATCTCACATCCTCGAGAGATGAAAATCTATCAAATCCAAAATGTTTTGGAAAGAAATTCAGTTTTATGGAATTTTAGAACTCAAAATATTCCTGTAAAGATATGTCCCTACTACCAAAACCTTCTATTTTGAAATTTGGGGGATTGACTTAAACTTAGAAGTAGAATGGAGAAAAAGGAAAAGAAAGGACTGACTCCCAACCACAATATTGAATTAACCTGAAACAGCTTTATGGCTTTCTGATTACAGTTAGAAAAAAAACTCTGACAGTTTAGCTTTTCATCCTATTTGAGAGATTTATTTGAAACCCGTGACATGGGGAACATTGGAAATAAAGCACTGGAAAGATCAGGTGTGATGTGTTGCACCCCTGTTCCCATTGACTAGGCAGACTACATTTGTGCCTTGCACCTTTGGATGGACTATTGTTAAATTAGCTGTTTATTCAAACTCTATTCCAAACCTATTTTATGTATTAATCACTAATCAAAGAGTCCAGTTGTCAGGAGCAGATGTGACTCACTTGCTTTCCCTTTTGTTGTATCAGCCTGTCCTTCGAGTGTCCTGGTGATTTTCTTTTAATTACATACCAGTTGTGCTGTGCTCTGTCTTGTGGGACACAACGTGCTGTAACGATTAGCACCAGAACATGAAAGCTGACTCAGCTTTTATTGGTGAGGAGAAAAGTAATGTAAGAGGTAAAACAGCACTTCTGGGATACCACAGACCTCCTCCAAC